>JARGCV010000403.1:290000-440000 GCA_034064705.1 Bothrops alternatus | reverse complement strand
GGAGGATGACAAAAGGCAAGCTGGGAGAAAACGGTGTGTTTATGTGGCTGGACAATTTCCCAAAGTGTGTCTTTAAAAAAAAAAAGAAGAAGAAGAATCGTGTTCAGGATCTGATTCTTTTTCGTCTGTCTGTCTCTCTGTCCCTTTTTAAAACTGTGGATAGACTATAGAAAAGAGAAACACCAATCAAATAAAGTGTAACAGGCGTATAGTTGAGGCTTGATGTGAGGAGTGAAAAAGGTTTACCAAACCAGACGTTTACAAAGATTAATACTTAGTGTTGTATATCAGGTGCTATGACGATTGATGCATACTAAGATTTTATGTTTAATGCTGATTGTTTTAATAAAAGAATTTTTATATATAAAAAAAACCAAAAAACAAACCCAGGCATTTACTTACACGGTAACAGAGCTGACACATAATTAAAAGAAGAAATGGATGGACTAATGAAATCCATCTGGCGTTTAGCCTTTCTTCGATTTATCTTGTTCCCGGCTGCTCAGCCAGGTGATGAGAAGTTCCTAGCAAGATGGATGACAATGAGGTTTTGGGCAGAGGAAAGGGCCTGGAGGACTTCGATAGGCTTGTGCAATCCTATTGGAAGTAAAAAAACCAGGGCGGCATTGCTGTCAATGGGACCACAGCCAACGTGCGACTGGTTTTTTTAAAAACAGTCTAAGGTAAAGGACTTTCCATGTATACTCGGTTCTTCCTGCAACAGTCTCAGGACCTCAGGATTCCCTAAATCTGGGATTTGTGTAGGTTAGAAAAAGAGAAACGATGGGCGACGTTTAACAGGTTCAGGGGTTGAACGCAGATCCGAACCTGCAACTCAGATTTATTCAAATGCGCCAGACGAAAACCAGAGAGATTTCCGCTGTTCAGCTTCTTCTAGTCTCCCGTCCTTATCACGTTCAATGAACACGAGCAGTGGGAAGTTGTGGAACGGTGGGGTTCTGGAGGCTCTTTGAGCTGGGTGGTTTTCTTGCAGACCTTTCATTACACAACTAGACATTACACATTACACATTACACATCATCGGTGTTAGAAGACAGTGGAGTTTGCGGAGAGGAGGAGGAGGAGGAGGAGGAGGAGGAGGAGGAGGAGGAGGAGAACTGTGGAGTCCTTGGTGCTTTTGAGTTTGGTGATTTTCTTGCAGACATTTCAGTACCCAACTAGCTAACATCATCAGTGTTAGAAGACAGTGGAGTTTGCGGAGAGGAGGAGGAGGGGGAGGAGGAGGAGGAGGGGAGGAGGAGGAGGAGGAGGGGAGGAGGAAGAGGAGAGGAGGAGGAGGAGGAGGAGGAGGAGGAGGAGGAGGAGAACTGTGGAGTCCTTGATGCTTTTGAGTTTGGTGGTTTTCTTGCAGACATTTCAATACCCAACTAGGTAACATCATCAGTAATTCAAGGGAGTGGGGTGTGGGAAGAGGAGGAGGAGGACTGTTCTAGGTGGGTTCTCAACTATATAAAAACAAGATAACCCCACTTTCTTCTAGCACTGATGATGCTACCTAGTTGGGTAATGAAACATCTGCAAGAAAACCATCAAGTTCAGACAGCACCAGAAAGACCCCACAGTTCAACCTTGAGCTGCAAAGATTCCCTTCTATCCATACTTTGCAGAACACTGTGCCACATATGGAATATATCATTTTATTTATCCCTGCTCAGGCGAACACTCGTCTCTGTTATCTTTGATCCACCTAAATTCTAAAGGCTCTCCAACCTGACAACCACCTTATTTAGACCCTCAAGCAGAGAAAAATCAAACTTTTATCTACAATAAAACATGAGGACAGTTGAATTTATAGCCCGTTCGGTTAAAACAAATGGGCGTCAAATTAACCAGGTGCAACTTCGATTGCTTGTTATAAATCTAAGGCCTATTGGAACCCGGCCTCTAATTTAGACATTATCTCTAATTGCCATATTACTTTTCTAAGGACAAAACTCTGGCTGCTCTTTTGCTGGTGGTGCATTTTGTGGTTCCAAACAAAAAACCAAAAAAAAAACCTAGCCTGGCCATTTCTTCCTGTGTTGCAGGGGAAGAGATTTCGAGCCATGCCCTGTTTGAAAATGACAATATTTGGTGGTACGAAGCTGTGAGAGCCAGCAGTTACCAAACCAAATAAGACAATAATTATATTACGTTTTTTTAAAAAAAACACCCACACCCACACAAAAAAGGATTTCCTGCTTTTCGGGGGAATGATTCTGATGAAAGAGACCTTGCTACTGAGATTTGTTTATTTATTAGATTTATTAGATCCCGCAGCTCAACAGTGTTGGAAGGGACCTTGGAGGTCTTCTAGTCCAACCCCCTGCTCAAGCAGAAGCTTAATTAAATTAATTAATTAAATTAAATTAAACTTAATTTTGTTGTGAGTACTTAAATTTCGTTGTGAGATACACAATGATAATAAAGATATTCTATTCTACTCTACTCTACTTTATTCTATTTTCTTACTCTCTCTCCCTCACTCCCTCCTCACTATCTTCCTTTCTTTCTCTCTTTTCTCTTTTTCTCTTCTTTCTTTCTTCTCTCTCACTATCATCATTTCTTTCTCTCTGTGTCTTTTTTCTCTCTCTCCCTTCTTTTCTTTCTTACTCTGTTCCTTCATCTTCCTTCCCCCTTCCTCCCTCCCTCCCTCCCTCCCTCCCTTCCTTCCTTCCTTCTTTCTTTTCTTCCTTCCTTCCTTTCTATCTATCTATCTATCTATCTATCTTTCTTTCTTTCTTTCTTTCACATGTCAATCTTGCTTTAAAAAGACAAGGACCCATGGCCTCTGCAATTTACACAAATCAGATAAAAACTCTTCTACCAACAGCTCCAGAAGATTCCTTCAGCATTCACCAAAATTGCCCAGGGGTTGCAAATGACAAGGGGTTTTGTTTTTTTGTTTTGGTTTGTTTTTGAGATTCACACTTGCTTAACACCGGCGGCAAAAATATTGGAGCTGTGAAATGTTGTTGCTTTTTAATTAAGTGGCCTCTTTTCTCCTGCTTACTCTCACCTACTGATATAAACGTTCTCTTTGACACCCCCACCCCACCCCCAGGTGCTCAAGGGCTCCAAAAAACTCAACTTGACCGTCCATTCGGCGGGACGCATCCCTGGCGGCTACAGAACCAACCACATTTACACCTGGGTGGACCCCCAAGGCCGTAGTGTCTCTCCCCCGGTCGGCCTGATCCAGCATCAGAGCAGCCCTCTGGGCAAGGAGGGTGAGAAAAGAAGCCACCTTCAACTTCTTCAGGAAGGGGATGAGAAAAAGGTGAGGACTAGAAGCTCTGTTTTCCTAATTGCCCTTCTCAATGTTTAGCGCACTGGAGGATGAGGAATGCATGAACCCACCCCAAGCTGGCTCCTACTTGCCAACCGATTCAGAACATCAGTTTAATTGACTCAGGTTGACTCAGTCTTCCGTCCTTCTGAGGTCGGTAAAATGAGGACCCAGATTGTTGGGGGTAAAATGCTGACTCTGTAAGCTGCTTAGAGAGGGCCGTGAAGCACTGTGAAGCGGTCTATAAGTCTAGGTGCTATTGCTATTGCTGTCTGTCTGTCTGTCTATCTACCTATTTATCTACAGTATCTATTTATCTATCTATCTATCTATCTATCTATCTATCTATCTATCTATCTATCTACCTATTTATCTAGAGTATCTATCTATCTCTATATCTATCTATCTACCTTTATCTATCTATCTATCTATCTATCTATCTATCTATCTTATCTATCTATCTATATCTATCTATCTATCTATCTATCCACATCTATCTATCTATCTATCTATATCTATCTATTTATCTATCTATCTATCTATCTATATCTATCTATCGATCTATTTATCTATCTATCTACCTATTTATTTAGACTATCTATCTATCTCTATATCTATCTATCTATCTACCTTTATCTATCTATCTATCTATCTATCTATCTATCTATCTATCTATCTATCTATCTATCTATCTATCTACCTACCTTTATCTATCTATCTATCTATATCTATCTATCTATCTATCTATCTATCTATCTACCTACCTTTATCTATCTATCTATCTATCTATCTATCTATCTATCTATCTATCTATCTATCTATCTATCTATCTATCTATCTTTATCTATTTATCTACAGTATCTCTATCTATCTATCTATCTATCTATCTTCATCTATCTATCTATCTATCTATCTGTCTGTCTGTCTGTCTGTCTGTCTGTCTGTCTATCTATCTATCTTTCTCTCCTTGCTTAGTTTTCCATCCGTTGCTTCTTGTTCTGCCTTCAAGAGCTTTGGGGAACAAAGTTAGTGCAGGATAGAGAATCAAGTTAGTCAGTTGAGCTACGTTCTTCTAGATTCCATCTCATCCCACTGGCTTTCTAAGTGGATGTACAATAGCTTTGAAACCAGAACTGTTCTTTTGGAGAACAAGCTATTTCCCTTCCACTTTGGAGAAGGAAAGACGGTTGGTTTTCCAGGCCCAGCTATAATTTCAACATCCGGAAGCTGTGCCTCCTCCCTCCATCTCCCTCCGTGTCTCTCTAGCTTTGAAAAAAGGGGGGCGGGCATGACATCTTTGACCAACTGAATTGAGTTTGCATGGGAGAGGGCATTTTTCATCAGCACTCTCTGGAAGAGGGCAAGGACTGACTCATTAGTGGTTCATTTTAAGAGACTTTGCTTATTTAAATAGGTTCCCAAGACCTTAATTGCACCTGAAAAGGTTGTTCAGGAATGACATCCAAGGTCCTTTTCTTTCGCTAGCATAAAATGCAAAAAAAAAAAAAAAAACCGGCAAAAACCCTCCACACACATCCAAGTGACAGCTCTCGTTCCCAGAATTAGAAACGGACATTGCAATCTTCTGGGTTAAAAATGTGAGGTTTATTCTTAGCCAGGCAAATTACAAAACATTTTTTTTTCTAGACACAAGTTCCTTTCTCTCTTTTTATCCCTTGAAAAAAATAACTTTGCAAATGTTTCTCTAGGTATTTGCTACGATTCTTCCCTTCTAATCATAACTAGCTGCTATTAAAAAAAAATCTTGACCTAGTTCTACTGTAAACAGGGGAAGGGAGAGGAGGAGGAGGAGGAGCAGGAGGAGGAGGAGGAAAAGAAGAAGAAGAAGAAGAAGAAGAAGAAGAAGAAGAAGAAGAAGAAGAAGAAGAAGAAGAAGAAGAAGAAGAGAGGAGGAGGAGGAGGAAGAGGAGGAGGAGGAGGAGGAGGAGGAGGAGGAGAAGAAGAAGAAGAAGGAGAAGAAGAAGAAGAAGAAGAAGGAGGAGGAGAAGAAGAAGAAGGAGAAGAAGAAGAAGAAGAAGAAGAAGAAGAAGAAGAAGAAGAAGAAGAAGAAGAAGAAGAAGAAGAAGAAGAAGAAGAAGAAGAAGAAGAAGAAGAAGAAGAAGAAGAAGAAGAAGAAGAAGAAGAAGAAGAAGAAGAAGAAGAGGAGGAAGAAGAAGTTTATAAAAACCTCCAGTATTGGAGCTGCCACAACTTCTGGAGACAAGTCGTTCCACTGATTAATTGTTCTAACTGTCCGGAAATTTCTCCTTAGTTCCAGGTTGCTTCTCTCCTTGATCAGTTTCCATCCGTTGCTTCTTGTCCAGCCTTCAGATGCTTTGGAGAATAACTTGACTCCCTCTTCTTTGGGGCAGCCCCTGAGATATTGGAAGACTTGCTATCATATCACCCCTGGTCTTCCTTTTCATTAAACTGGACATACCCAATTCCTGCGGCCATTAGTCTTAGCAACTGTAGAAACAAATCTGAACTGTAGAAACAAATCAAGACTGTAGAAATAAATTAAGACTGTAGAAACTAATCAAAACAGAAACTAATCAGAATGATAGAAACAAATCTGAACAGTCATTAGGGATCCATTTAAAGAGAGGGCAAGCTGCACCGCCATTGATTAGGCCCAGTGAACTGCCATTTGGTGAAAATTTAAGTCTGAAACTCTGAAATCAACAATTTAGCTCACATTATCGGCCCTCAAAGGACAAAGCAAAGGGATGGAAGACCGCAGAAAACCAGCTCTTATTTGCAAGCCTCAAATAAAGGCCATTTGCATAATTATGCAAAACTAAAGGCATACCTTCCATCAGCATTCAGAGCAGGAGGGGGGGGAACCCATTTGAAATGGAAAAAGTTGCCTTTCGTTTTGTTTGTTTTTTTCCTTTCCTTTATTGCCAAGACTCAGCATGAAAGCTTGCGTTTGTCCTGTTGCAAACCAAAGATTGTGCTCTTTCTCTGTGTGTTTGTGTTCGTGTGTGTGTGTGTGTGTGTGTGTGTGTGTGTGTGTGTGTGTGAGAGAGAGAGAGAGAGAGAGAGAGAGAGAGATTTGACAACATCAGCAAGAGCATGACTCAGCAAGAAAATTGGAACGAATTTGCAAACAAACTAATAAAGCCAAAGAATTGATGTCCTTTTTGCAGTTGTCCCTTCAAGAGAAGGACAACTCTCCACCGATTGTTTTCCCCATAGTTATTGTCACCTCTTATTCCTGGTTTTTCTCTCTCTCACACACACCCCCCCTTCCCTTCTGATCCTCATGCCAAGCCTAAAATTATCCCTGGCTTCTGATTTTGGTTTCTACACGTCATCCTGGTCTCTAAGCAGTTCTGACTTTTCTTTCCTCCTAGGGCTCCAGTATAAATCCATCTCTCTTCCCTCTCAAAAGAATTTGGACAACAGCTGTCAGATCCCCCAAATGTTCTCTGTCCCCATCTTTTATTTTCCCTTTCTGCTTCCTTTGATCAAGCTAGAGCATCTTGGGAAGGACAAGAGATCTTCTGATGAATTTTCAAAGAGCAGGCATAGAATAATAAAAAACAGAAACGGCCACAAGAATCAGTTAATTCAAAACTTGAAAGAAAACCAATTAAACATCATGGCTTTCTGGTCTGTTCTTAAAAGCCTCCAGAGATGGAAGATAGAAGATAGAATAATAGGGTGGGAAGAAACCTTTTTTCCTCGCTCGCTGAGGTGGTGGCCAAACTAAATAAACCCAGGTGATGCCTCATTATGGAAGTTGGGATGAAGAATAACAGAGTGACAGAGTTGGAAGGGGCCTTGGAGGTCATCTAGTCCGACCCCCCTGCTCAAGCAGGCGACCCTATACCAATCCAGGCAAATGGTTGTCCAACCTCTTCTTAAAATCCTCCAGTGATGGAGCAACTGAAACATCTGAAGGCAAGCTGTTCCACTGGTTCATTGGAAGGTTCCACTGGAGGTCTTCTCTACCCATGAAGGCGAAGACCCACAGCTTCTATAGGTTGACTATCTGGATGCTGCACAAAACCTAGTGACAGGAATTTTTCATTATGAAGATGAAATCTAAATAGCCGACACTGTTATTTCTGGTTCTACAGAAAAGGGGTCCACCTATTCTCCAACGCACCTGAGGGCAGGACAAGAAGCAAAGGATGGAAACGCATCAAGGAGAGAAGCAACCTGGAACTAAGGAGAAATTTCCTGACTGGGAGAACAATGAACCAGTGGAATTGCTTGCCTTCAGATGTTATAGTTGCTCCATCGCTGGAGGATTTTAAGAAGAGGTTGGACAATCATTTGCATGGAGTAGTATAGGGTCTCCTGCTTGAGCAGAGGGTTGGACTAGAAGACCTCCAAAGCCCCTTCCAACTCTGTCACTCTGTTATTCTTCATCCCAACTTCCATAATGAGGCATCACCTGGGTTTATTTAGTTTGGCCACCCCCTCGGCAAGCGAAGAAAAAGGTTCCTTCCAACCCTATTATTCTGTATTCTGATTTCCAGGCAAGTGGAAAAGAAACAAAGACGGCTCCATAACCTGTATGGCCACTAGATATTTTACAACAAATGTTGAATCTATTGCAAGCCTGTGTATCCATACACAGAGGAGTCCACCTCCATGGATTCAGCGCTGATTGCCTCGGCGGAACAGTGGTAGGTCAGAGTAGCTGGTAACCTCCAATTATTCTGTCCTTCCAACGTTGAGATCTATGCTGTCTATTTTCTCAGGTTCACTTCATCAGGACTGCTAAATCGCTCAAGGGGAGGGTTAATGGAAACACTCGCTCCGCCAAAAGGCCACATCAGCCCACAAGCTTGGATAAAAAAACAGGATATCTTTGGAATCTGTTCATCTGGTCCAGTTCCAGCATCCGTTTCTTTTCTGTGTCATATCTGGCAGGCCACTGCTACTTATTTTAATGATCGGGAAGACAAGGTTGAGCTTTCAAAGCTGGCCCTTGGATCATAGGTTCTCCTCCAGCCAATTTATCTGATCGCGGCTGTCTTCCAAAGCCCCAATTCAGCTGCACCCTCCTTACTACGTAGCAGCTGGCTTGACGGGCAGAGATGCCCTGCAACTCTGCCTTGGTGTCACCAGGCTAACGAGGTATGCACAGGACACAAGCAAGATGGGAAGGCTTGAGGAGGTGGAGCGAGTAAATACAGGCTTAAACCAGATTTAAATCTGGGTTTCTGGATGACACGTCGGCATTGATCAAGGATGCACCTTGGTAAGGTTAATCGTTAAGACTGTGGCCGCCAAGTTCACATCGGCACAGTCAAATTGTTGTGGATGTATAAGCCAAAATGTTGCAGTCTGACAGAATGTTAGGACTGGTTCTTCAACCCAGCCATGATGTGTTTAACATGGTTTATTGAATGAATCAGCAGTGTCTGGGTGCAACAGTATGCTCAGCCATAAATGGTGGTTTGTAAGCCATCAAGACTGGGTTCAAGCAACATGATGAACCAAAACCAGCCAACTCTCCTCCTCCTCCTCTTCCTCACATCTGCCAAAGTGGGTTTTTCAACTTTCCAATTAAACCCTAATGCGCTAATCAATTTTGTTTGCCTTTTTCAAGGTCATAAACATACAACTGGTTGCTGTCACCGGCTGTAAACCTACATGTCTCCCAAAATCTAGCTCGTTTCCTGAATTTTGAGATCAGTCAAAGTCTGCCTCTACCTATTTTTAAAGGAGTTTGTGGCTGAAATAGGACTTAGAGATAGACAGACCGTCTCCAGTTGCTTGGCGGAAGGCCAAAAATCTGGTTTGTAAGCAGCTATTATGATCGTTATCTATTGCAGCCTACGCTTCCAACTTTAATCCTCATAATTATATGTACAAAATGCATCTCTTCCCCACCCCCCAAATGCCTGTTTTGTCCCATTAATAATTCAAATGGCTGGTGGGGCTTTTCAAAACAATGCAACCAGCCCCAGCGTTCTAGATCTGATTAAACTTATCAAGGCCTCAGGCTTCTTTAGAATATTTGCTGCTTCTTAATTTCCCTAATTAATATGGAATGAACGTTCTTCTCTGTTTCCAGATTTGCAATAAAGGATCTCTGCTCCCTGCAAATGTTGTATAATTTTTTCCTTCTCTCTCTGTCTCTCTCTCTGGCTCAGTTAATTGCTCCCCAGATTAAAAGACAGAAAAAAAGGATCATTCTATAAGTGATCTGATTCTTTGCAGTATCTCATCTTAGAGCCCGAAGCGGTGTTTGGTCAATAAGGGCTCTACTATAATATTTTAAAAGTGAGAGGGGAGGTGGCTGCTTCTACCTATGTCTGCCCGAAGCTGTACTTAGCCAGAATTTTAATCAAAATGATATCTGCTTTTTTTCTCGGCGGGCTTTAGCAATAGGAGCCTGGCTGCAGAATCAAAGCAGTTATTTGCCATCCCAGCCTGGTTGGGTCTCTCTCACCTGTTCAGTGGAATTTTGTTTTTCTCCTTGGTGCAGGTCAACCTTGTGTTGGATGAAGGACGATCACTGGGTCTCATGATTCGAGGGGGATCTGAATACGCCCTGGGGATTTACATCACAGGGGTGGACAAGGATTCGGAAGCGGAAAACACTGGTTTGAAGGTAAGTTTAGCTAAGACTCTTGGGTGAGTCCGGGAGGGCCCTGGTGTATTTTATACAGTGCATCCTATAAATATGCTGTCCAAACATCTTGGCCAGGCTTTTAGCTGAGGGAAACTTTGGACATGCTACAAAGTTTTGAGAATAAGTCAACTTTAGAATAGAATAGAATAGAATAGAATAGAATAGAATAGAATAGAATGGAATGGAATGGAATGGAATGGAATGGAATGGAATGGAATGGAATGGAATGGAATGGAATGGAATGGAATGGAATAGAATAGAATAGAATAGAATAGAATAGAATAGAATAGAATAGAATAGAATAGAATAGAATAGAACAGAACAGAACAGAATAGAATAGACTACAACAGAACAGAACAGAACAGAATAGAATAGAATAGAATGCAGAAGAATAGAATGGAATGGAATGGAATGGAATAGAATAGAATAGAATAGAATAGAATAGAATAGAATAGAATAGAATAGAATAGAATAGAATAGAATAGAATAGAAGCTGGAAGGGACCTTGGAGGTCTTCTAGTCCAGCCCCCCGCTCAAGCAGGAGAAACCAAAAAAGCTAATACAAACCTGGGTGGTATGAACAGAGGCATAGAATCAAGATCACACGAAGTATTAGTACCACTTTATAAAGCCCCAGTGAGGCCACAACTGGAATACTGCAGCCGATTTTGGTCATTATATCACAAAACAGATGTTGAGAGTTTGGAAAAAAATCAGAGAATGATCAAAGGCCTGAAGACTAAAACATACCAAGAACGGCTTCAGGACTTGGGTTTGGCTAGTCTAAAGAAAAGAAGAAAAAGGGGAGACATGATAGCAGCCTTCCGGTATCTGAGGGGCTGCCACAAAGAAGAGGGGAGGGTCAGGTTGTTCACCAAAGCATCAGAGGGAAGGACGAGAAACAATGGTTGGAAATTGACCAAAGAGAGAAGCAACCTGGAATTAAGGAGAAACTTCCTGACGGTGAGGACAATTAACCAGTGGAACAGAAGTTGCCTTCAGAAATCGTGGGCGCTCCATCACTGGAGATTTTTGAGAAGAGACTGGACATTCACCTATCTGGGACGATATAGGTTCTCCTGCTTGAGCAGGGGGCTGGACTAGAAGACCTTCAAGGTCCCTTCCAGCTCTATTCTGTTCTGTTCTATTCTATTCTATTCTATTCTATTCTATTCTATTCTATTCTATTCTATTCTATTCTATTCTATTCTATTCCATATTCTATTCTATTCTATTCTATTCTATTCTATTCTATTCCATTCCATTCCATTCCATATTCTATTCTATTCCATTCCATTCCATTCCATTCCATTCCATTCCATTCCATTCCATTCCATATTCTATTCTATTCTATTCTATTCTATTCTATTCTATTCTATTCTATTCTATTCTATTCTATTCTATTCTATTCTATTCTGTTCTGTTCTGTTCTATTCTGTATTCTATTCCATTCCATTCCATTCCATTCCATTCCATTCCATTCTATTCTATTCTATTCTATTCTATTCTATTCTATTCTATTCTATTCTATTCTGTATTCTATTCTATTCTATTCTATTCTATTCTATTCTATTCTATTCTATTTTTGCTTTCCCCTATTTCAAGGTCACTTCCTGCACCTCGGAAGTGTTGTCAACCAATCTTCATATTTTGTCATTCCAAACGGCTCAGAAGGTGACAAAATGCAGAATCAAGGAGAGCGGATAGCAATTTTTCATTTTCCCCCAATGGCGATTTTCGGTTCATTTGTTCATTAGTCTCCCACTGACACTCCCTTCCCCCCTCCTCAGCTGCCCCAAAGGAAATTTCTTTCTTTTTTTCTTTTTATCCTGGATCACAGAATTGCTTGTTTTTTGTAAAATGCCAAATGGTTTCAAGCCGGCGACAGAACATTAGGCTCAGGAAAGAGATGTGAAATTATAACTTCGGGTAAATAAGCAACATTATTTCCTACAAATAAATGACTTCAGGTCGTCAGCTGATGGTTATCATTCCATCTGTTCCTTTGTCCCCTTACAAGTAGGAGATAATAACCCTCCCAGAGTACTGCCTAGATTTCTGTATCATTCTTCTACCTGCAACCTGTCAGGCACAAATCACTAGACCCACGTGCCTAGAGTTCAAACTAGCTACTTTATTGTTCTCTGCCTGTAATACAGGAATCTTCCGAGACTGGCAGATTTGCCGGGAAAGACTAGCTCAACAGCATTCAAGGGCGGTCAGACCTTGCCCTGGAATATTGCATCCAGTTTTGGTCACCACAATATGAAAAATAACTCTTGGAAGAGTTCAGAAAAGAGCAACAAAGATGACTAGGGGACTGGAGGCTAAACCGTAGGAAGGACGGTTGGAGGAATTGGGTACGTCTAGTTCAGACATGTCAAACGCAAGGCCCAGGGGCCAGATGTGGGCTGGGAAGTGATTTCATGTGGCCCGCGAAGCCATCCTGGAAACAGTGAGGGAATGGCCCCTTCTGCCTTGACCCTGGCCCAGGCCAGCTGGGAGCCAATGTACAATTTTGTGGTGGCCATCTATGCTGAAATGCATTCAGTCTTAGCTCCATAAGCCCCCCCCCTGCATGGCCTGAGAGGAACAGTGAGGGTCCTCCAGTGGACCATACCTTGGCACTTGCCCTGGAGTTGGACTAGAGGCCTCCAAAGTCCCTTCCAACTCTATTATTCTACGTTCTTGTGCTTACATAATGAGTCCGTGCTAATTCCCTGTTTGATCCTTTCTCCAGACTGGGATGGTTGCTGTCCAACATAACCTGAACTGTCTCTGATTCTACATATCTCCTGCTCCTCCCACCTACATTATCTCCTGACTAACAAATCTGTGGGTTTTTTTTTAATACAGAATAAACCTTCTCTTCTTCATTCGTTGTTCTTGTTAGTTTTCACCAGAATGCCTGGGCCTGCTAGAATGTGGAGAAGAACCAGGAATAAGGAGAGGGGAAAACATGGTGGCGCCTTTTTAGGGACACTCATCCATCTTGGGAGTTCCCCGTTTTTCTAGGAAAGACTAGGAACTTGACGTTCTCATTTTGCTCCAGGGAGATCATTCTAGACGTTGCATCCCCTCATTTGTCGAGAATCGAATAGCCACTGGATTGCACGTAGCCGCTGGCTTTGACGGTCGTTCTCCAGGAGCGAAAACCAGCTTCCTTCTTTGCAAATTTCCAGAAAGGCTGTCCTAGCAGGGACCTGACAGATTGCTTGTCATCTGATCACGGGAGGAGGCTAGTGGCAGAAGGTTTCTCTTCTCCCTTTCTCTGGTATGGAAGTAAATATCTTCCCCTGTCATAAGGCAGGGGCGTAAATCTTGCAGCCGGATTGGCCATGAATAATTCATCGTGACCTAGCTTTTAATGTGCTGGCTGTCACACCGGAGGCAAACACCGCAGAGCGGTGCCATTTGACTGGCATCTCCGTAGCCTTCCCATAAAACTCCTTGTTCCTTCTCTTCCTTGTCTCCGTAGTAGACCCCCAATCACCAAGGGAGAGCAGTGCAAAGGTTATGAAAGTGTGAATTAAGACCACCTGGTTCCTTTTCAAGTATCTCCTTTACTTCTCTCGGAAGCCACCCGTGCATGAAAATATAAAGTCATGAAGGCCATAAAATTTTTAATAGGATTCTCTTTCCCCTGGATCTTGCTGAGTTCACCTTGTTTTAGAGGTGGCAGGACGCCCTGAAGGCTTTTTCCAACCGTTGGCCTTGTCAATAGTGGCCGTTAGTGGATTTCAATGAGTAAAGAGAAAGAAGAGAGAGATTGGGGTCGGAGCTGATCAATCTTCTCCATCGCGATTAATAAGCTGGCCCTGCAGCTGTTGCGCAACAGAGAGAAAATGACTTTTTTAAAAAAAATTTTATATATAACATTTTTTATTAATAGATATATATTTGTACATGTAAACCAGGAAAAAATTCAAGTTAACTGCTATTCAACTTAATACAATCAATTTAAATTTGTAAACATTCTTCACTCCGTATATCAAGATCTAACTATAAGCCAGATATAACCAATTCCAAATCCAGCGTTTGAGTTTCACCCAAAGGTCAAGCTTCGTTAGTTTTAATCTTATTTAGAACTTTGTGTGTGTTTGTGTATGTGTGTGTGTCATTTAGCGTCAGCATTTTGTTGCTTTGCAATTTGGAAAGGGAGGTTAAATGAGTCACTAAATAAAGGAGAATATTTGTAACACAGAGTTGCAGTGAGGGGTCCTGGGTGCTCTCTGAGCTTGGTAGTTTTCTTGTAGATGTTTCATGGCCCAACTAAGTAACATCATCAGTGCTAGAAGGGAGTGGGGTGTGTGGAGAGGAGGAGGAGGAGGAGGAGGAGGAGGAGGAGGAGGAGGACTGGGGTATCCTTGGCACTCTCTGAGCTTGGTAGTTTTCTTGCAGATGTTTCATGACCCAACTAAGTAACATCATCAGTGCTAGAAGGGAATGGGGTGTGTGGAGAGGAGGAGGAAGAGGATAGTTTTGGGATCCTTGGAGCTCTCTGACTTTGACTGTTTTTTTTCCAGATGTTTCATGACCCAGCTAGCTAACATCATCAGTCTAGAAGGGAATGGAGTTTGTTCTTATCCTCCTCCTCCCTCCTCTTCTTTCCTCCTCCTTCCTCCTCCTCCTCCTCCTCCCTTCTAGCACCAATGATGTTACTTAGTTTGGGTCATGGAACATCTGCAAGAAAACAAACAAGCTGAAAGAGCACCAAAGACCCCATCACTCACTGGGTCTGCTTGAAGACTGTCTCTCCAGGATACCTCCATGTAGGTAGCTCCCAACCATGGATCATAGTCAATATGGCCGTTGATGTTCAATAGAGCTAAAAGATGCCCAGTTGAAAAGAACTGCCCTTGTTATTACCGCCTTGAGGAATAAATGAAAATATCTTTGATGGATTCATTTTCCAAGGCTTCCATCTTTCAATTGGGAGAAGGTCTGTGGAGATGCTCAACCATCCAGGTCATGGTTGTCCCAAAGGTGCTTTTCCAAAAAGGCAACTGGACTTTCTTGGGGTTTTTTTTCCCTTGAAAACATTTCATCTCTCATCCAAGAAGCTTCAAAACACCTTTGGGACAACCAATGGGAGTTTCTTCCTTCCTTTCTCCACAGGTGGGGGACCAGATTCTGGAGGTGAACGGACAAAGCTTCCTCAGCATTTCCCATGACGAGGCCGTGAAACTCCTGAAATCTTCTCGTCACCTCATCATGACTGTCAAAGACGTGGGAAGGCTACCTCATGCCCGGGCCACTGTGGATGAGACGAGGTGGATCTCCAGCTCCCGAATTGGAGAGACGGTGGTCAATTCTGTAGGGTTGGTACCTCCCCAGACAGAGATCCTTTGCAGGAGTGGGTTTGTTCTAAGTACACATGCCATCTGTTGGATGTGGCCACCGCAGGCTCTCTCCTAAGAATGCTAAGCTCCATAATAGAGGAGACCAGTGTCTCTCAACCCCGGGAACTGGACGTTGTGTGGACTTCAACTCCCAGAATTTCCCAGCCAGCCAAGGCTGAGAAATTCTGGAGTAGAAAACTTCCTGATAACTAAGGAAGGCCAGTCTTTGGCCGAAGGATTAAGGATTCAGAATTATCTATCTATCTATCTATCTATCTATCTATCTATCTATCTATCTATCTATCTATCATCTATCTATCTATCTATCATCTATCTATCTATCATCTATCTATCTATCTATCATCTATCTATCTATTTATATCTATCTTTCTATCTATTTATATCTATCTATCTATCTATCTATCTATCTATCTATCTATCTATCATCTATCTATCTATCTATCATCTATCTATCTATTTATATCTATCTATCTTTCTATCTATTTATATCTATCTATCTATCTATCTATCTATCTATCTATCTATCTATCTATCTATCTATCTATCTATCTATCTATCTATCTATCACAGCGGTTCTCAACCTGTGGGTCGCGACCCCATTCGGGGTCGAACGGCTGTTTCACGGGAGTTGCCAACCACCGCAGTCCACCATTTTTTTCCCCATTTCCCTTCGGCCGCCGTGCCGTGCGCGCGCGGTTCGGCCCGACGCATGCACCGTGCGCGCGACGGGCCAAATTGCGCGTGCGCGCCGCGACTGGCCGAATTGCACATGCGTGACGCGCGCGCGACGGGCTGAACCGCGCATGCGCATGGGCGGCGCAGGTGGGGTCTCGGCCTGAAAAAGGTTGAGAACCGCTGATCTATAATAATAATAAAAACAACTAGTCAAATCCAATCTTTCTTCCTATAAATAGAAATTTATCAGCAGATCATAATGGACCAGGGTATTTCCACTAGATTAGATTCCACTAGTTTTATTATTATTATTATTATTATTATTATTATTATTATTATTATTATTATTATTATTATTATTATTATTATTATTATGTAACATCGCCAGATAGCTAAGATTTCCGTCTATCTTCACTTCCAACTTTCTTTTTTGGTGGTAATACCTGTCTTTCCTTGCAGGCCCTCTGGAGATCCCGTGGGGGAGATGACACCAAAGGTAAGATGCACATTTTGAAGCTAGTGTCCTATCCTGTTATAGTAGCCCTCGATGTACTAGCACAACTGAGCCAACATTTCTGATGCTAAGTGAGACATTTGTCCAGCGAATTTTGCCCCATTTTACATTTTGCTCCTCCTCCTCCTCCTCCCACAAACCCCACTCCTTTCTAGCACTGATGATGTTACCTAGCTGGGTCATGAAATGTCTGCAAGAAAGCAACCCAGTTCAGAGAACATAAAGAACCCCACAGTCATCGTCCTCGTTGTTCTCCTCTTCCTCCTCTTCCTCCTCCTCCTCCTCCTCCTCCTTCTCCTCCTCCTCTTCCTCCATTCTTCTTCCATTCTCCTCCTTCTCTTCTCCTCCTCTCCACAAACTCAACCCTCTTCTAGCACTGATGACATTACCTAGTTTGGGTCATGAAAAACCATAAGTCAAGGACTACCTGTATTATGGACAGTAACTGGGCGCCCCTGTCTGTGTTCACAGGCAGAGGTTATCCTAACCCTGGGAATGTTAAGCACCAGCTTCGGAATTTTATTTTATGTTATTTTTTGCTTGCTAAACAGTCCCTGCAGCTATTGAGCTATTGTTATTTACCCTGAATTCTCCAAGCAAGAATTATTTTTTGCTTGCTAAACAGTCCCTGCAGCTATTGAGCTATTGTTATTTACCCTGAATTCTCCAACCAAGAATGGGGGGGGAACAGGAGAAAACAGCTGTTTTTCTTTCATTCAGCTAAGCCTAAGTCTAATTCAGTTGGCATGGCAGCATCTTATTTATTGGCAAGGTCTCCCCCCCCCGCTCCCCATTTCTACCTGGCAATGAAAAGCAGGAAGGATTCACCCCTGAAACCGCAGCCCTTCAAGTCTGCCAATCAGAAGACCTTCCTTAACTGCCTTTTTTTTTTTTGGTTTTGGTTTCTCATTCTTTTTTTTTTCAGAATAAATTTATTTTTATTGGAATATTGAGTACTAATGAGCTATAGGTATTCAGTCATGCTTTCAGCTATTAATTTGGTTATAGAAACAAATACAGCTGAAGAAAACCCACACTTTTAACGCTGCGATCCCATTGAAGATAAGAAAAATTAACTTGATAACAGACAGAAGTGCAAAATAACTAGACAACATTTGGAAGCAGCTCAGACATCTCCGTAGTATGCTGAACTATAAGAAGGAAGAGCAGGTATAGCATAATCAGACTTGCAAGATTCTGTTATAATAGCCAAGCTCCATAAAAAGTAATTTTGGCCTTCTTGTAGAGTTGATTTCCCAGTCTGATCTATCTGTGTAGTGGGGCTGACAGATGGATGCTTCCTTGGGTGTGAGAACTTAGTGGTTGTTCTTCCTGAGTAGATTGCGCTATGTGGGATTTATATTCCATGTGCCTAATGGAATCGTCTGTATAAACATAGAACATTTGTGACCATAAGTAATGGAAAACTTCATATGTAACCAACGTGAAAAATGCAGCCTATCAGATTGAAATTCAGTTAGTTGAGATATGTACTTGGCTACGGAGATTCTCAATCATCCAAGTCATCGTTGTCCCAAATGTGTTTTTTCAAGAGGCAACTGGACTTTCTCTGATAAGTTCAGTTGACTGAGTCAGAACTGAAGAAGCTTTGTGGATGAGAAGCAAAACGTCTTCAAGGAAAAACAAAGTCCAGTTGCCTCTCATTCTTCATGCCTCAACTAGACCCAGTCGGCTGTTTCTCCCACAGCCCAGTTTGAGAAGGGCCTTGTGGCTTTCTCTGTGTGCATAACAATTATGATCCCAGGGGAGATTCGATTTCTCCTTCGGGCATGGCGGTAGAAGCAGAGTTGATCTGTCTTTCTGCTTCTCCTCCTCCTCCCCCCAGACCGCTAGCGATGGATAGAACCTCGTGGAGACTGTCCCTCGTAAATTTTGTCCTCGTTGGAAACTCTTCCGGGACCGACCCAAACTTTAGAAGCACCTTTGCGCCTCTGAGGACTTTGTGAAGTCTCTGCTTCTAAAGCAGCATCCGCCCAGTTCGGCTCCTCTTCTTCAGATGGACATCTGCTGAACTGCAGAGGTGGCTTTCCTGCAGATCCAGAGATTTACGAGGATCTTTCGGTTGGGGCTCCCTTGGAGCTTGTTAGCCTTCCTTTCCTGCAGAGCAAAAGTTGCATGATAAGCAGTTTGCAGCTACGGTCTTTGGAAAAAGGCAGCGGGAGAGCAGTAAAACATGATAACAGCTATGGGATTGATACTCTGCTCTAATTCTGTTCTTGTCTAATTCTATTCTATTCTAATTCTAATTCTAATTTCTATTCTATTCTATTCTATATTTTCTATTCTATTCTATTCTATATTTTCTATTCTAATTCTAATTTCAATTCTATTCTATTCTATATTTTCTATTCTAATTCTAATTCCTATTCTATTATATTCTATTCTATATTTTCTATTCTAATTCTATATTTTCTTCTAATTCTAATTTCTATTCTATTCTATTCTATTCTATATTTTCTATTCTAATTCTATATTTTCTATTCTAATTCTATTCTATTCTATTCTATTCTATTCTATTCTATTCTATTCTATTCTATTCTATTCTATTCTATTCTACTCTATTCTATTCCATTCCATTCCATTCCATTCCATTCCTTATTCTATTCTATTCTATTCTATTCTATTCTATTCTATTCTATTCTATTCTATTCTATTCTATTCTATTCTATTCTATTCTATTCTATTCTATTCCACATTTTCTATTCCATATTTCCATTCCATTCCATTCTATATCCTATATCCTATATCCTATATCCTTTATCCTATATCCTATATCCTATATCCTATATCCTATTCTCTATTCTATTCTATTCTATTCTATTCTATTCTATTCTATTCTATTCTATTCTATTCTATTCTATTCTATTCTATTCTATTCCACATTTTCTATTCCATATTTCCATTCCATTCCATTCCATTCTATATCCTATATCCTATATCCTTTATCCTTTATCCTATATCCTATTCTCTATTCTATTCTATTCTATTCTATTCTATTCTATTCTATTCTATTCCTACAATAGCATAGTAGATATAGCTTCTCTAGAGGCATAAACAAATTTAGTTGCAATTACAGTGTTGTGAACAAATCCCATTCTGGATCCAGAAAGCCAATTATTATTCAGTACTCAAGAAGATGCAAGGTTGAGGTTTCTTCCCCTAAGTGTCCTTCAGGATTTCGAGGGCTCTCTAAACTAGGGATAAGAGAGCAAGCAATTTGGGGAACAAGGCCTCAAGAGGCAAGCAGCAGACATTCATGTCCTAATTCAGAACCAATTTATGCTTTTGCCCTCGGTGGCATGTGCAGTGAGACTCTTCAAAGGGCAATTGATCCCAAAGGTCAGCCTGCTCTCCACGTTGAAGCATTGGGGCCTGCAGTGAGTAGGACTGTGGCACCAGGTGGGAAGAGCTAAGCGATGCAGCTCAGCAGGGTCAAAACTGAGAAAAAGGAGAGGTTGATTTCCTGGGGGCATGAAGTGGCCTTTTATTTATTTATTTATTATTTACCCCTAATCTAAACTTGGAGACACCCTGCTAGGTCAATGTTAATAGTATTGGGGTAGATATAACTTGAAGACTTGTGGTCCCATAGAGCAACATTTTACTGCTTCCTTCCCACAGAATTTCAAAGGACCCGGGAGAAATCCCTGGGGGAACAGATCTATGAATAGTTAACCTTGAAGATTCCCCGTTATCTTTATCCCTTTAAATTCTAGTTACAGAGGGAGGAGGAGGAGGAGGAGGAGGAGGAGGAGGAGGAGGAGGAGGAAAAAAGAGGAGGAAGAAGGAGGGAGAAGGAAGAATAGAGATGGAGAAGGAGGAGGAAGAGAAGGAGGAGAATGGAAGAATAGAGAAGGAGGTGGAGAGGAAGAGGAGGAGGAGGAAAATGAAGAATGGAGGAGGAGGAGGAGGAGGAAGGAGGAAGAATAAAGATGGAGGAAGAGGAGAAAATGAAGAATGGAGGAGGAGGAGTCTAGTTCTACTTACCAGCATCCCAGGGCACTCACTTGGTCCCTTTGGAAACCAAATGTTAGGTGAGGGTGACCATTGACAGACCCAGTGTTTTACACAGTCCAGAAGAGCCAGCAAGCTGCTCCTATGTTCTCATGGCCAACCAACCACCATCGGAAGCTTCTAGAGGCCTCCTAGAAGCCAAAGTTCCTCCCGAAGCCCGCGGGAGACGGGAGCATTATCGCTTCAGTCCCCCAATTACTCTGCAGGCTGAGAAGCTGCACAGAGACAAAAAAAAAAAACTGCCACCTCCGCAGAGCAATCAGCCTGATTGTTTTAAAGAAGGGCCACCCTCCAATCAATGCTTCCAGCATAATGGGCATCTCTCCGCAGGCAGGCAGGCTACCGTTCCTTCTGTTCCAGTGCAGTTCAGGGTTATCCACCGCCCCATCCTTGTTTTAAAAAAATCCAGGTTTCTCCATGCCTGAGAAATTGCTAGAAAGGAAGAATGCCAAGGTTTCAAGGTTAAGCCGGATGTGTTCCCATCAGCATTCATAAGCCTTAGCAGGTAATGAGATGGTTGAGCATTTGGAAGGCAGCTGAAATGCAAAACAGGAAATATAGCAAGGTGGTGTTACCATGAATACATATTTCACCTCCAAATGTTTTTTAAGCACATACCCAATAGCCCTAGATAGCTTGGCCTGGGAGGAGAGGCATTGGCCATTCAGCAACATCTGGAAAACCCCTGCATTTCCGCTCCCTCTTTCTATTGGCTGAGGCCCGATTTGGAGTTTCGATTTAATCTTACATTCTTACAAGTTCAACTTTTGACCGACAGTGCATGGAATCCTTCCCGTTTGCTAGCCTTCTTGCTTTTCTGGAGAGGGTCAGCCTATTTGGGCAACCTTGTGAGATGGAAAGTTGTATTTGTGCGTGCGTGGACACACACAGACACCTTAAAGCACAGTCATCACTGCTAGAAACGTGGCTTTTGTATAACACCATGTCAGGCACAAAGAATCAGGACCGTTCATAAGGTTGCAGCATAGAAGATTTATTCAGGACACGACTTCGCAACTCACAACAACAAATAAACAAGAATATGGACAACTGAAGTCCAACACTAATTGGGTGCCAGATAAGAGTCAACGGACTTCAGGAAGGATTGGACACGCTCATGGGAATGCAATGATTCTAAACTGATGACATGCTTAACTCCACCCTCCCAGCTCTGCCTGCTCTTCTCTTACACACAGAATACTAAACCTACTAGTTACCATGGAAGAGCCCAAGGCTCTTAGATATTTTGTCTACAGCAGATTTCAAGTGGAATCCATAACCTCTCTTAATTAAAAGGCAACAATTATCAAGAGACCTACTTAAAAAAACATTCTAGATGAACAAGGACATGTGCGTTGCCCAAGCAGTGTTTAAGAAAACCAGTCGCACACAAGCACAATAAAACAAGAAGCCGATATTTTAGTCTAAAGAAGGTTCTTCTGCTTAGTGCCTACAATAATGTTATTCCTGCAATATATTGCTTTGGTGAATGCCATTCTCGAAATACGAGCACTTATAAATCCCTTAAATTTATCATATTCCTCCTGTTATAATTGCATGCTTCATCATCTATTAGCCAGCCTCCTTTCTCTGCCAGTATTTATTAGGAGGACTGCTTGCACAGAATGTTCATTAATTAATAGGCTATGGTTTGTGTAATCCTAATTAATTTTCTCCAAAGCTGCTCTGTGTTCCTCTTTTCCTAGACATCTTTTTATAAAGGCCTTGCGGGATCTCAAGTAACATTGAATAGCCTGGTGAACCAAAGCCGAGTGATGCTGGAGGAACACGCACGCCACCTCCTGAATGAACCCGAGAGGACCACCATGGCTTACTACTTGGATGAATATAAGGAGAACAACATCTCGGTGGATTCCCTCATCCTGGCTCTCTTTGAACTGCTCAACACCCATGCCAAGGTTAGTGTGGTGGAATGGAGTCTGGATTCCCAGGAGGGAGGGAGGGGGGCTGCTTCCAAGAGGGCAAAGAGGCAGTGGAGCTTGGAATGTCTGATACTGTGTAGGAGATGACCAGGCTGAGCCTGAGGAAGGGGTCAAATGCGCCAGGAGTCCCTGCACGCCCACAAGCCATCTGTCTCCAGCCCGCCTTGAGTGCTTCTTAACTCCCCCTCATTTCCCTTAACCGTTAGTAGCTCAGATTCTTGTAGAAAGCTTAAATCTTTATCCTACTCATCTGAACTGCCTGAATCTCCTGAGACATAGAGTACATACGCATATTATCCTTGTCGCAGATTCGGTTTCAGCGCCCCGTTTTCCGTCTTGTTCCTGCAGTTCTCCCTCCTGTCAGAGGTCCGAGGGGTGATATCTCCACAAGACCTGGACCATTTTGACGACCTGGTCCTTAAGAGGGAAATAGAATTCATGAAGGCCCGGCAGCCTTCGGGGACCGGAACAGACTGTTACTCTACAACGTCCGACAGCGATTCTGCTTCCTGTACCGAAACCCATTTCACATCCACCACAGCCAGTTCAGCTCGGGTAAGTCTGCTTGACTCAGGCTCAGCTCTCAGATATTGGCCCACGATGTCCCTATCACCTTATACAGGCAGTCCTCAACTTACAGCAGCTCACTTAGTGACCAATGTTATGAAGGCACTGAAGAAAAGGTGACTTACGATAAGCTTTTCACACTTACGGCCGTTGCAGATTCCCCACGGTCAGGTGATTAAAATTCAGACCCTCAGCAACCGGTTCATACTTACGATGGTTGCAGCGTCCCGGGGTCACCTGTTCCCCTTCTGACAAGCAAAGCCAACGGGGGAAGCCGGCTTCACTTAACGACGGTGTGACTAAGTTGTCAACTGCGCTTGATTCCCTTAGTAGCTGTGGCAAGAAAAGTTGCGAAATGGGGCAAAACTCACTTAAGCATTTGTCTTGCTTAGTGACATACACTTGGGGTTGTACAGTAAGGACTCCCTGTATTTATGGGGTAGACACAGAAATATGGAAAATAGATAGACAGACAGACAGACAGACAGATAGATGATGGATGGATAGGTAGGTAGGTAGGTAGGTAGGTAGGTAGATAGATAGATAGATAGATAGATAGATAGATAGATAGATAGATAGATAGATAGATAGATAGATAGATAGATAGATAGATAGATAGATAGATAGATAGATAGATAGATCAGCGGTTCTCAACCTTGGGGTCGGGACCCCATTTGGGGTCGCACGACCATTTTGCGGGGGTCGCCGGACACCGCGGGCCGACATTTTTTTTGTTTTTTTTTTTAATTTTTTTGGCGCGCGCGCGCACCGCGCATGCACAGATCCGCCCGTCGTGCCGGAAAAAAAAATAAAAAAAAAATAAAAAAATTAAAAAAATTAAAAAAAAACAAAAAGAAAACAAAAACAAAATGGCGGCCGCGACGGGCGGATCCGCACATGCGCGGCACGTGCGACGGGCCAATCCGCGCATGCATGGATCCGCCCATCGCGGCCGCCATTTTGTTTTGTTTTTTTTTTTTTTTAATTTTTTTTTAAAAAATTTTTTACGGCCGGGTCGGGGTCGCGGCGCGCATGGGCGGGGCAAGTGGGGTCTCAACCTGAGAAAGGTTGAGAACCACTGAGATAGATAGATAGATAGATAGATAGATAGATAGATAGATAGATAGATAGACAGACAGACAGACAGACAGACAGACAGACAGACAGACAGACAGACAGATAGATAGATAGATAGATGAAGAGAGACAGATATAGAAATAGATAGACACTTAGATAGATAATAGATAATAGATGATGGGTAGATAGACAGATAAACAGATGATAGATAGATAGACAGACAGACAGACAGACAGACAGACAGACAGACAGACAGACAGATGATGGAAAGAGGCAGATATAGAAATAGATAGACACTTAGATAATAGATAATAGATGATGGGTAGATAGACAGTTAAACAGATGATAGATAGGTAGATAGATAGATAGATAGATAGATAGATAGATAGATAGATAGATAGATAGATAGATAGATAGATGATGGAGAGAGACAGAGAGAGAGAGAGAGAGACAGACAGACAGACAATAATAATAAGGTTGGTTGGTTGTTTTCTTGCAGACATTTCATTACCCACCTAGGGAACATCATCAGTTTGAGGAAGGGTAGGGTTTCCTGCCTGTATATATCCTTACTGTCCAGTAACTTTAACATTTAAAGCTGTTGCCTATAAACATTTTAAAAAACATTTTTCCTCCTGAGGAAAGGATTTTTAGAGAGCAGAGGCAGCATAGAAAAGATACTTAAGGGGAAAAAACCAAATCTCTCCAGGAAATCCAGAAGACACCTGGATCTTGTGCCAGCCTCTCTTCTCTTCCCCCATCTCCCGTCGCTGCCAAACAAAATTAGGATAATCGCCTTTTTAAATGTGCAGCCCGGAGCCCAGGAAATCAATTAGCTGATAATAAAACCACCTTTTGTCAAAGCCTCATTAGCAAACTCGGGAAGAGAAAGTCGGTTTGACGAAGCAGGTTGCTGAATGCCTGAACTCCGGCGAAGCCACAGCCCAAGGTGGTGGTGTTCAGCTCTGAAGGGAGTGCTGGATAAGGTCCTTTTAATGTTAGAAAATGTTGGCTGAGGCTCCCACAAAGAAGAGGGAGTCAAGCTATTCTCCAAAGCCCAAGAAGCAACGGATGGAAATTCATCAAGAAGAGAAGCAACCTGGAACTAAGGAGAAACTTCCTGACAGTGAGAACAATTAACCAGTGGAACCACCTGCCTTCAGAAGTGGTGAATGCTCCAACACTGGAAGTTTTTAAGAAGAGACTGGACAGCCATTTGTCTGAAATGGTATAGGGTCTCCCGCCTGAGCAGGGGGTTGGACTAGTTGACCTCCACGGTCCCTTCCAGCCTTTGATTCCAGGTATCTCCTCCAAGGTGCAACGTGCCAACAAAATGCCTCTCCTTGAAACATGTCACACTCCTGAATGTGTGATGCCACCAAGGAATGTATCACCGGAGGAGATCTGCGTTAGTCTCTGGCAGAAGAATGTCAGGAAATAGCCCGGGAAACATCCTTCCCAGCTAACAATTTTCATTCGAAGGTTTTTTTTTTAATGCATCCGACGACGGGAGCTGCCGTTTGCAAAAATATGATACATAAATTAAAAAAAACTCCTGATTTTTGGGGGGCTGGCAAGTAACAGAGGCAGCTAGGAAGATTCTTAATAAGTAAAACGAAAATACTTTTTAATGCCCATTTGTGTGGATTTTTTTTCCACCCCGGGCCTGGAAAATTCACCGACAGGAAGAAGAAGCAAATCACATTTATTGAGATGTTCTGCTTTTGTCTCTGGTCTGCTGTCACGATGCAATTACCATTCCTAAATTAGTCTTCCCCTTACTCTGAAGCCCATTCAGATGAGAAGGAGGCCCTCCCTGTTAATGTCCTATCTTGCGTCAACTAACGCCACTTTTAATCAACTTGAATCAGCCGCCCCCTGTTTTTTTCTGAAGAAACCTATCTAAAGGCCTTGGATGAAGTGAGAAGGAGGCATTCTTCCTTTTTCTGTCCCTTGATAGCTTTCTCCGTCCTGTCTTTCTGCCAAGCCGTTTCCATCTTGCAAAACAAGCAAGCAGGCAAAGGGCAGCCCGATCGATGTGCTAAAGCAAACTGAAATCCAATCCCTCTTTTTTTCATTGACAACTGACCCAGCCATGTAAAACCAGCTCCAACAGTTTGAAAACCTGTGGCTGTTACAGTCAAAGGCAGTTATTGACAGAGGAGAAATCAAAGAAGGGAGAGGAGAGGAGAGGAGAGGAGAGGAGAGGAGAGGAGAGGAGAGGAGAGGAGAGGAGAGGAGAGGAGAGGAGAGGAGAGGAGAGGAGAGGAGAGGAGAGGAGAGGAGAGAAGAGAACAGAACAGAAGAGAACAGAAGAGAACAGAAGAGAACAGAAGAGAACAGAAGAGGGAAGGGAAGGGAAGGGAAGGAGAAGGAGAAGGAGAAGGAGAAGGAGAAGAAATCAAGCATTAGAATGGCTTGGTGGCATTGAGGGAAAGGAAGGGGAGGGGAGAGGAGAAAGGGAGAGAAGAGAATAAAAGAGGGAAGGGAAGGGGAAGGAGAAGAGAAAGCAAGCATTAGAATGGCTTGGTGGCATTGAGGGAAGGGAAGGGAGAGGAGAGGAGAGGGGAAGAGAAGAGAAGAGAAGAGAAGAGAAGAGAAGAGAAGGGAAGGGAAGGGAAGGGAAGGGAAGGGAAGGGAAGGGAAGGGAAGGGAAGGGAAGGGAAGGGAAGGGAAGGGAAGGGAAGGGAAGGGAAGGGAAGGGAAGGGAAGAGAAGAGAAGAAGAGAACAGAAGAGGGAAGGGAATGGAATGGAAGGGAAGGGAAGGGAAGGGAAGGGAAGGAGAAGGAGAAGGAGAAGGAGAACGAGAAGGAGAAAGAGAAGGAGAAGAAATCAAGCATTAGAATGGCTTGGTGGCATTGAGGGAAAGGAAGGGGGAGGGGATAGGAGAAAGGGAGGGGAGAGGAGAAAGGGAGAGAAGAGAAGAAAAGAGGGAAGGGAAGGGAAGGGGAAGGAGAAGAGAAAGCAAGCATTAGAATGGCTTGGTGGCATTGAGGGAAGGGAAGGGAAGGGAGAGGAGAGGGGAAGAGAAGAGAAGAGAAAAGAAGAGAAGGGAAGAGAAGATGGAAGGGAAGAGAAGAAGAGAAGAGAAGAGAAGAGAAGAGAAGAGAAGAGAAGAGAAGAGAAGAGAAGAGAAGAGAAGAGAAGAGAAGAGAAGAGAAGAGAAGACTTCATTTGACCAAGTGTGATTAGACACATAAGGAATTTGTCTCTTGTACAGAAGCACACAGTGTACATACAAAACAAAATAATAATAATAATAATAATAATAATAATAATAATAATAATAATAATAATAATAATAATAATAATAATAATAATAATAATAATACCAATAAAGGGGTAGTAAAGAAGATAATAAGAAGGATAATAATAATACTACAACCATACAACATGGGTAAACAGGACTGTGAGAATCAGGTGTTCAGCAGAGTGATGGCAGGAGGGAAATGTCTAGATGTTTTGGCACGCAATGCCCTCCAGCAGCATCCCAAGTGTGTGTCCGGGATGGCAGGCATCTGCAGAGATCTTCTCAGCCCTGCGTAATATCCAGGTCTTCAGGGGAAGGAATGGCTTTCTCCAAGGCAGAGCTCAGCCAACTTCGAGGCAATCAGTATAAACCTGTCACATTTCAGTGCCCATCTTCCCCCTTGAGAACCAGTTTTGAAAGTCAATTCCCTTTCATCACAGGGTGATGAAGACGGCGAGGGGGAATCAAGTGAGGAAATTGCTCTGCCCAGGTTTAGCTTAGATTGCTTTTCATTATTTTTTTTTAGCTTCTAACCTATTTCTTCCTCTACACCTTTTCCATTTATTGCATGCTGTGTTCACCTCTGCTCAACCCACATGGCCAGGAGAGACTCTTGTGGCTGATTGATTTGATGGAGGTAAGCAATTTCTGGAGGGATGTGTGTGTGTGTGTGTGTGTGTGTGAGTGTGGTGTTGGACAGGGACTAGGAGGCTGAGGAATCCAGAAAAAGGATTTGGGGCCATCATGGTCCTAAGTGAAATTGGGATTCTCCAAAGCGCCTGAGGGCAGGACAAGAAGCAACGGATGGAAACCCATCAAGGAGAGAAGCAACCTGGAACTGAGGAGAAACTTCCTGACAGTGAGAACAATTAACCAGTGGAACAACCTGCCTCCAGAAGCGGTGAATGCTCCAACACTGGAAGTTTTTAAGAAGAGACTGGACAGCCATTTGTCTGAAATGGTGTAGGGTTCCTGCCCGAGCAGGGGGTTGGATTAGATGACCTCCAAGGTCCCTTCCAACTCTGCTATTCTGTTAAAGGGTTCTGGAGAACTCCACCATTTGGAGAAGGATCTGATGCTGGGGAAGATGGATGGAAAGAGAAGAAGAAGAGGATGACCATCAGAAAGATCGATGGACTTAGTTGCAGTGGCCTACTACACCAAGCAGATCTCTGTAGAAGACTCTGATGTTGGGAAAAGTGGGTGGACAGAAGAGGATGACCAACAGCAAGTGGGGTGAACGTAGTAACAGTTGCGAGGGGTGCACCATTGGAAGATCTGAAGGACCAAATTGGGGACAGATCCTCCTGGAGAAAAATCTATCCTTCTGGCTGCTAAGACTCAATGGTAGCGTGCAATCAATGCATCAGATCAATCCATCAATCCTGTGCAAAGATCAGCTCCTTTGAGAAGCCCTGATGTTGGGAGAGGTGGAAAGAAAACAAAGACAACAATCAGCAGCGACATAGATGGATAGACAGTGATGGTGAAATGATGAAGAGCAGGAGGACCAGGTTGGGAATGGATCTTCCTGAAGAAAATCTGTTAAGAATGGATGCCACGGCACATAATCAATTGATCTATACCGAGTGGAAGTAGGTGGTGAATTGGGCCGTTGAGCTCTAACAAGGAGAGACATAATTTAAAACATTTAGGGAAGCTGACTTTTAAATTATGAATGCGACTTTCCTGTCTCCTTGAAACGCACTGCCTTTAAACAGGCTGTTCAATTTTTAATTTTGTTTAATTTTTCAGTGAAATAGCGTTCACTGACTGCAGTTTGGAGAAACGCGCCGTCTGAGGGCATTCGGACGCATTTTGATCTGTCCCGATAATCTGAAACTTCATTTTTTTAAATTTATTTTCCTTTTTAAAAAAAGGAAGAGGCAGAAAAAAAATTGAGCAGATTCCCACAGGTTTTTTTTTTTACAATTTCAGGCAAACATTTTCCTGAGGTGTTTCGTTTTCCTTACCTGTAGATTCTCCTTGTGCTAACAGTCGTGTTTTATCCTCAGCACATTTTGCTGCTGGTGGTTGATCATTGCTTTAAAAAATCACTTCTGTTTTGCTTCTTGCGCTTCAAGTCTTGTCAAACAGGAATCCGCCAGCCCAGCCTGGTTCCTGTCACCTTCCTCTTAAGGATTTCTCAAATCGCTGTCATGTTTTATTAGCGGGAGTTTAATTGTGCTTTGTACTAATTGAAAATGGCTCAGGCTGATCAGGGATGTTCACTGCTTTCCAAATTGACTTTAGAACATGATTTGGGGGAGGGGGGAAGAGGCAGGATGCTCTTTCTTTCTTTCTTTCTTTCTTTCTCTTTCTTTCTTTTTCTTCTTCTTCCTCTCTCTCTCTCTCTTTCTTTTTCTTTTTTTCTTTCTTTCTTTCTTTCTCTTTCTCTCTCTCTTTCTTTTTCTTCTTCTTCTTCCTCTCTCTCTCTCTCTCTCTCTCTCTCTTTCTTTCTTTCTTTCTTTCTCTTTCTTCTTCCTCTCTCTCTCTCTCTCTCTCTCTTTCTTTCTCTTTCTTCTTCCTCTCTCTTTCTTTCTTTCTTTCTTTCTCTTTCTTCTTCTTCCTCTCTCTCTCTTTCTTTCTTTCTTTCTTCTTCCTCTCTCTCTCTCTCTCTTTCTTTCTTTCTCTTTCTTCTTCTTCCTCTCTCTCTCTTTCTCTCTCTCTCTTTCTTTCTTTCCAATTCTTCCAGAGGTTTCTCAGATTTTTTATGAAACCTGGGATTGACTGCCCTCTTGTGCATCAAGTAGAGAGGTTGGTCGTGACTTAGGCGAAGCCAGGCGAGGAGATTTTGAGTTAGAGGAAATGACTTTGAAAGGAGAAAGAAAGATGGGACGGGTGAGGAGTAGAGATTTTACAATTGCCGTAATTATGAAATGGCCAAAGCGGCAGAGAAACGAGACAAACAGAGAGAGGGGGGGAGGGAGGGAAAGAAAGAAAGAAAGAAAGAAAGAAAGAAAGAAAGAAAGAAAGAAAGAAAGAGAAAGAAAGTAGATGAGAAAGAGAATAGATAGATGAGAGAGAGATGATTGAGAGAGAATAGATAGATGAGAGAGAAATGGATTGGGATAGAGAGAGAGAATAGAGAGAGAGAATAGAGAAAGAGAGAATAGATAGATGACAGAGAGATGGATTGGGATAGAGAGAGAATAGAGAGAGAGAAAATAGAGATAATAGAGGAATAGTTGGATGGATAGACAGGGATGGATAAATGGTGGATAGATAGATAGATAGATAGATAGATAGATAGATAGATAGATAGATAGATAGATAGATAGATAGATAGATAGATAGATAGAGATAGATAGATACTGTAGATGGAAAGAAAGAGAGAGAGAGAGAGAGAGAGAAAGAAAGAAAGAAAGAAAGAAAGAAAGAAAGAAAGAAAGAAAGAAAGAAAGAAAGAAAGAAAGAAAGAAAGAAAGAAAGAAAGAAAGAAAGAAAGAAAGAAAGAACGAGCTGCTGGTTGCTTTGTGTGAGCTTTGTGTGCAGTTTTCCTGGTTTCTTAAGCTTCCCAATCTATAAAAAGTCACCATATTTAGCCTTAGAAGAATGATGACATGGGCCTTTTATTCAACCCCCTGACAGTCTCTACTTCCAATGCCTGCTGCTCCTGACATCAGCCAGAATACAAGGTGAGGTCCAATTTCCAAAGTTGGTCACTCCAACTTTTTCATTAGAGAGAGACAGAGTGATCCCGAACGGTTGAATGGAGAAGAGCTTTGCATACCAAAAGACGTTGTAATTGGATCCCTCTGTAATATCACATTTCTTGTTTATTCCCTGGTTGCAAGAATTCTTCCAATGGGGGTAGCAGTGGAAGCCAAAGCAGGATCAATGCCTTACCGGACATCTCCCTGGTAAGAGACCATCTCAAGAGGTTCTTCTCCTGGTTTCTCTCCAACTTCAACGGTTCTAGGATGTGTTGATGTATGAAATTGTTGCCTTTCTTTCTTCACCTGAGCACCCAGCATCCATCCCACCATTTTGTTCTGCTAAAGGAGGTGGAGGTAAGGGGGAGGGGGAGGGGGCAGAGAGTAGATGACCTTCTGTTACATCCCATTTATGCCACCAGAGTCTCTGCAGCTCCTTAAAGCAGCAGAGTTACTTCCTAAGGAAGGCCAGCTTGGGATATTGATGTCCCAAGATTAATTGCAGTATCCCGCGGAGACACAGATTTTTTGAACTGAGAGAAGAGAATATTTGTTGCTCAGGGTCGGCCTGTGATGTCCTTGGTGCTCTCTGAGCTTGGTAGTTTTCTTGCAGACGTTTCAAACTAGGTAACATCTTCAGTGCTAGAAAGTAATGGGTGGAGAGGAGGAGGAGGAGGATTGTGGGGTCCTTGGTGCTCTTTAAGCTTGGTTGTTTTCTTGCAGATGTTCCATGACCCAACTAGGGAACACCATCAGTTCTAGAAGGAGTGGGGTTTGCAGAGTGGAGGAGGAGGACCGTGGGGTCCTTGGTGCTCTCTGAGCTGGGTGGTTTCCTTGTAGACGTTTCATTACCTAACTACCGGTAGGTAGCATCGTCAGTGCTAAAAGGAAACAAGGTTTGTGAGGGAAAGGAGGAGGAGGAGGAGGAGGAGGAGGACGACGATGACGACGACGATGACAACTGTGGGGTCCTTGATGCTCTCTGAGCTTGGTGGTTTTGTTGTAGACCTTTCATTAGTAAACTAGGTAACGTCATCAGTGCCAGGGATTCTTTATGCTATGTCTAAATTCACAGTGGGTCACTGAACTAGTTACTCATTGACTGGAGATTAAATATGTAGTGCAATTGTATGACCTGCATCCATCTAAGCCAGCGGTTCTCAACCTATTTCAGGTTGCGACCCCGGCCTGCACCGCGCATGCACGGCGCGACAGTCCACATCGCGCATGCGTGGCGCGACAGTCCACATCGCGCATGCGTGGCGCGACGGTCCACATTGCGCATGCGCGGCGCAACGGCCCGCATCGCGCATGCGCAACGTGCGCACGACAGCCCGCATCGCACATGCGTGGTGCTTCCCCGTGCATGCGCGGTGCTGCCCCCTGTGCCGGCCGAGGGGAAAAGGGGGGGGGGAAATGGCGGACTGCGGTGTTTGGCGACCCCTGTGAAATGGTCATTCTACCCCAAATGGAATCGCGACCCATAGGTTGAGAACCGCTGATCTAAGCAGTTCATATTCAACTAAACCCACACTTGTTTCTGTCAGGGTCCTTCCCTCAGTTGGAATCTCAACCCCTGATGTCTCCCTCACCATGGAAGGATGGCCCTCTCCTGCTCTTCTAGCCATGTCTGATTGTTCTTTCATCCGTTCCTTCCTTGTTTAGGATGATGTCTCCTCATTCTGTGAAGAACTTCCAGCTTTTATACCTTCACCTCCTGCTGCCTCCTCTCAGTCCCGGGCAGACTCTTCAGATGAAGCACACAAGCCTGGTTTGGGATCTTCTGAATCCTCCCAGTCAGGACTGTTCTTCAGGGCTCTTCAAGGCCCCAGACCATCTTCCAGCCTCTCTGAGAAGGACACCTACAGCCTTGCCTCCAGCTCCACCACTGGCTCTTCCATGGAGGACTCGGCCGCCAGCTCCATCTACGCCTCCATCTCTCCAGCGACTCACGCTTCTAGGAAGCCCATGGAGGCCCGATTGTTGCTGATCAACCAGCACCCGATGCTACCCTTCCCTCGGATCCAGTCGCCCACGCGGTTGAGACAGCCTTCCCCGGAGACGGCTGGCCCAGCCCCAAGCTCCCCTACCCTGCCACCCCTCCCCTCCCACCCAGCTGCTTCCCCTCCCAGCGAGAAGGGCGGATTTGAAGTCGGGAACACCCAGCACTTTATCATGGTTGAAGTTCATCGGCCGAATAGTGAACCAGATGTGAATGAAGTCAAGCCATTGCCTCAGGCCAGAGGTGACCTCTTCATTTCTTTGACATTCTTTTTTCTCTTTTCTTTCTTTCTTTCTTTCTTTCTTTCTTTCTTTCTTTCTTTCTTTCTTTATTTCTTTCTTTCTTCTTTCTTTCTTTCTTTCTTCCTTCCTTCCTTCCTTCCTTCCCTGACCCATTCTTTCTCCCTCCCCCCCCCTCCCTTTGTTTTCCTTCCTTCCTTCCTTCCTTCCTTCCTTCTTTCTCTGACCCTTCTTTCCCTTTCTTTTCCTTCCTTCCTTCCTTCCTTCCTTCCCTGACCCTTCCTTCCTTCCTTTCTTCCTTCTTTTCATGACCCTTCCTTCCTCCCTCCTTCCCTCCCTTTCTCCCACCTTGTCTTCTCTTCTCTTCTCTTCTCTTCTCTTCTCTTCTCTTCTCTTCTCTTCTCTTCTCTTCTCTTCTCTTCTCTTCTCTTCTCTTCTCTTCTCTTCTCTTCTCTTCTCTTCTTTTCAAATCTAACATAAATAGTGCACAATCGATGAAGTGGGCACGGAAGTCCTTGCGCTTGACAATATATTCCGAAGGGAAGTGAGCTGCCCCCTTGGTGCATTTCTGCTCATATAACAGTAGTGAATGCAGCTGGTACATATTTTCATCCAAATATTTATGCATAGACTAGAAGCCCTGTAAGGCCCCATCCAGCTCTGTGGTTCTCTTCTCAGCCCCCTCTTTCTTTCTCTGCTGCTTCCCTAACAGCTTGTCTCTCACCATTGTTTCCCATCCCAGCCTCCACGCTCTCCCAGCTCTCGGACAGCGGGCAGACCCTGAGTGAAGACAGCGGCGTCGATCTGGGAGAAGTGGAACTCAGCACCAGCAGAGAGAGGAGCCAGCGGCTCCGGGGACTGCTGATGCGAAGCCCGCAGGAAGTCCCCAGAGTGGGTGAAGCAGTGGAGACAGGAGCCAAACCGGTAAGGCATCCCCCGGGCACGAGCATTAGCAACAGGCAAAGATAGTGGGGTGGGGGTTATTCTGGAGCCTGGCCCCAGTTCGTTACCCCGCACCACATTTAAAGTCACAACTTCAAATCAAGCTCAACCCCCTAACCCAAAAGTTCAGAGAAGAGCAACGAAGATGATCCGAGGCCTGGAGACCAAAACATAGGAAGAACGGCTGCGGGACTTGGGTTTGGCTAATCTAAAGAAAAGAAGAAATAGGGGAGACATGATAGCAACATTCCGGTATTTGAGGGGCTGTCACAAAGAAGACGGGGTCAAATTATTCTGCAAAGCACCAGAGGGAAGAACGAGAAGCAACAGATGGAAACTGATCAAGGAGAGAAGCAACCTGGAATTAAGGAGAAACTTCCTGACAGTGAGGACAATTAACCGGTGGAACCACCTGCCTCCAGAAGTTGTGAATGCTCCAACACGGGATGTTTTTAAGAAGAGACTGGACAGCCACTTGTCTGAAATGGTATAGGTTCTCCTGCTTGAGCAGGGGGCTGGACTAGAAGACCTCCAAGGTCCCTTCCAGCTCTCTTCTGTTCTGTAATAATAGGAAAGTGATTGGCTGTGATTTCCTGCTGATGCCCATCGATGTAATACAGGTAGTCCTCAACTCATAACCACATTGGAGGACCTTTCTGGCCACCGTTGTTAACCGAATCGCTGCAATTGCTAAGTTAATCACACGCGGGTTAAAGGAAACCGGCTTCCCCATTGACTTTGCTTGTCAGAAGGTGACCAAAAAGAGTTCACGTGACCCCAGGACACGGCAAAACGTCATGAAGTAGGAGTCTGTGACCAAGCGTCAGGATTTTGATCACGTGACCCACAGGGATGCTGCAAAAGTCATAAGGATGAAAGATCCATAAGTCACTTTTTCTCCATGCAGGATGATTGTAAATCGAGGATAACTTGTAAATCAGAGCTAACCCCGCTTAGCTTTGCGCTCTCAACGTTATAAAGCCAAGCATCACCTTTCAGGACTCCCTGTAGTGTTTTGGGCAGATTTTCAAGTCTTTTGCCCTTGTTTTCTTTCTAGGGTGGAGAAAGAAAGGCTGGCCAAAGGTCACTCCGTCGGTGTCCTGCCTTAAGGCAAGATTAGAACTCAGGACTCCTCCGTTTCTAGTCTGGTGTGTTGACCAACTAGCCCAACCTCCTTCTGAGGCAAGGAGACGAGATGAAAACTCAACACGAAACACCTCCTTGTGATTTATGCAAAATAATGTCATTTTCCTAGCAATTATAGAGTAATTTGTGCTGACTAACAATGGCCGGCGTTGAACTTGGCAGAAAATAAAGGCGGCCAGGTCAACTGTTATCCACTAGAGGGCAGCATTGCCTTTCCACATTGGAAAACAAATCACATTTCTTCATTACTCAGCATAGAGAAAAAAAACGAATCCCATCCAGGCAGTTAATTTAGCCCTCTTTTCTCCCTCTAGTTTGCCCCAAGCTGGCGAGAGAAATAATTGCTTTTATTCCTGGATCACATCCTGCCTTACGGGAAGTCCTCGACTTATTCCAGGTCATTTAGTGACTGTTTCAAATTACGACGACGCTGAAAAAACAGGGACTTTGGACCGTTTCCCACCCTTTCGATCTTCCGAGCATCCCCATGATGGTGTGATCAAAATTCGGAGGCTTGGCAACTGACTCACACTTACGACCGTCGCCGTGTCCCGAGGTCAGGCGATCCCTTTTTGCACGCAAAATCAATGGGGAAGGCAGTTTCGCTTAACAACTGGGGCAAGAACAGTTGTAAAGTGGGACAAAACACACTTAACAAATGTCTCACTTAAGAACAGCAATGTTGGGCTCCCTTGTGGTCGTAAGTCGAGAAATGTCTGTCTTATAAAGTTGGGCCAACAGTGGAGAATTCTGATTTCTTTCAATGTAGGGTTTTTTTCTTTCTTTCTTTCTTTCTTTCTTTCTTTCTTTCTTTCTTTCTTTCTTTCTTTCTTTCTTTCTTAGTTTCTTAGTTTCTTTCTTTCTTTCTTTCTTTCCTTCTTTCTTTCTTTCTTTCTTTCTTTCTTTCTTTCTTTCTTTTCTTTCTTTCTTTCTTTCTTTCTTTCTTTCTTTCTTTCTTTCCTCCCTTGCAATTTGCAAGTTCTGCTCCCTGCAGAATGACTTCCTCACTGACTCGGTAGTCATAAATCGAGGACTTCCCATAATTTGGCCCCTACTCTTCGCCCAGAAGCCAAAAAAAATAAAATAAAATTGAAACCTTCCTTCCATCCATCTCTCTATCTTGCCTTACTTTCTCTCTTTCTTTTTCTTTCTCTCTCCCTTCCCTTCCCTTCCCTTCCTTCCTCTCTATCTTTATCTTTCCTTTCTTTTTCTTTTTCTCTTTCTCCTTTCTTCCTAACTTCCTTCCTTAATATACACGCACACACACACATCCAGTACCCTAACATTTTGCAACACCGGTTTGATTGCGCCCAAGTCAGGATTTCCCGGAGAGTGATTATCCCGCGAGATTTGGGACTTGAGTAAAAGTTTGGAGATGAGTCCCTTCCCGCCCTTTCCCGCGCCAGCTTTGCTCCTTCTCCACTGATGTTCTTCTCCACTCTTGTCTCTCTGCAGCCAGGACTCCTGGAGCCAACGTCGCATCTCATCCGGGTGCCTAAGAGCGCTCCGACCTTGGGCATAGCCATTCAAGGAGGGGCAAACACCCGACAGCCCCTGCCTAGGATTGTCACCATCCAGGTATGAATTCAGAGGGTCCTCCTTGAGGAAGTGGTGCTTCCTTGTCTTCTGAAAGAACATCCAGGTCAGTTCTGTTTTGTAAGAAGTGTCGGCAAAATGCTGGAGAGGTTTTCCCCATAGCTTTGCTCTTAGCCCAGCCCTGACCGTGGAGACCAGAAGAACCGTTGTAATAAGCTCTTCCCCTCAACTCCCACAAAACGATTGAATTGTTCTTTCTTTCTTTCTTTCTTTCTTTCTTTCTTTCTTTCTTCCTTCCTTCCTTCCTTCTCTCTATCTTGCCTTTCTTTCTTTCTTTCTTTTTCTTTCTCTTTTTCTCTCTTTCTTTCTTCCTTTCTTCCTTCCTTCTCTCTATATTGCCTTTCTTTCTTTTTTCTTTCTTTTTCTTCCTTCCTTCCTTCCTTCTCTCTATCTTGCCTTTCTTTCTTCCCTCTTTCCTTCCTTCCTTCTCTCTATCTTGCCTTTCTTTCTTTCTTCCTTCCTTCTCTATCTTGCCTTTCTTTCTTTTTCTTCTTTCTTTTTCTCTTTCTTCCTTCCTTCCTTCCTTCCTTTCTTCCTTCCTTCTCTCTATCTTGCCTTTCTTTTTTCTTCCTTCCTTTCTTTCTTTCTTTCTCTTTCTTTTTTTCTTTCTCTCTCCTTCTTTCTTCCTTATTTCCTTCCTCTCCCTTCCTTCCTTCCATCCATCTCTCTATCTTGCCTTACTTTCTCTTTCTTTTTCTTTCTTTCTCCCTTTCCTTCCTTCCTTTTTCCTTCTCTCTCCCTTCCTTCCTTCCTTCCTTCCTCTCTATCATTCCTTTCTTTTTCTTTCTTTCTCTTTTCTTCCTAACTTCCTTCCTTAACTTCCTTTCCTTTCCTTTCCTTCCCTTCCCTTTTTCTTTCTCGTCTTTCCTTCCGTGCCACAGAAAGGCGGTTCGGCTCACAACTGCGGCCAACTGAAGGTGGGTCAAGTCATCCTGGAAGTCAACGGCACAAACCTCCGTGGGAAGGAGCACCGCGAAGCCGCCCGCATCATCGCCGAGGCTTTCAAGGCGAAAGAGAAGGATTGCATCGATTTCCTCATCACAGAATTCAACGTTGCACTTTAGAGGGGGGGGGAAGAAGGGCCGTCTGGAAGAGCCCAAAGCCAAACGCCCAAGAGACAGAAGGAAAGAACAGGGTGACAAGGTGTCTGAGGCATCCAGTCGCGTGCACACCTGTAGACCCAGGTAGAGCCCAGACAGGATTCCCCACCAAGCAGACGTGGGATTGGATTGACCACTCCTCGATATAATTTCTCTCAGCTAAGTGCCCCCCACTTCTAATGGCTCCCCAATCTTGACAGACCTTGAGCATGGGAGAGAAAGCCCATCATCCTTCTTCCCAGCGATCAGTCTTAACACCATTTAGCTCACCTGTCTCTTCATGTTTGCCTCTGTGTTCGAATAACCTGGCAAGACACCTGTATGAAAACAACACCTGCTTTCTCTCGTAGCTTTTCCTACCACCTTCACCTAGATTTGTGCAGGAGAAGATGTGGGCACCAAGAGAGGGAAGTAGGAACACTGATTCTGACGGTTTCAGGATTTCATCCTTGTGACGGACACCTCTGGAAGTGACATTCCCCAGATCCCGCCTTGTCATCGGTCCCTAGCCAATAACGGGGCAACCCTTCACGGTTTCACTCTGTGTACATAAAAGAGAGACTCTGGTTTAATTTTTCAATAAACGTGTTAGGAAAAAAAAAAGAGAGAGAAAAGAACAGCGGGCGTTATTTCATTCCACCCCGGGGGCAAAACTCCTTAGGAACGGAAAATGGAACTCCAGATAGGTTTGGTGGTGAAATGAAGCCGTTGATTGTTGAATTTTGTCCCGTTTTACGACCTCCCTTGCCACCATTAAAGGAGTCACTGCAGTGGACAAGTTCATAAATATGGCCGTTCGGCGAATTTGGCTCCCCCCCCCCCCGACGAGAGGTCACAAAACGGGGATCACGTGATCCAGGGACGTTGCAACCGACGTAAAAACGAGTCGGTTGCCTGGTGTCCGACTTTCCATCACGGGAGCCTGGGTTGCAAGTGTGATAAAACACTCCTCGCTCGCTGTTTTCGGCGCCGTCGTAACTTTGAACGGTCGCTAAACGAAGCGTAAGTCGAGGACTCTCTCCACTGCCAGGTTTAAGTTGTGTGAAAACAGGTGTTTCTTTTCTGGCGGATTTGAGCAGGGATGGAGGCAAGACCTACCCGCTCTTGCAAGGCAAACAAGCCCCGTGAATGAGCGCGTCGCTTTTTTTAATTCTTGGCTGGTAAGGGTCGCGGCAAAGACAATCGGGTTTGGAGAAATGCCCCCCTTTTCAGGGGGATCCCATCCCCCCATCCCAATTTCCCCTATTGGCTCGTGCAGGCAAATATCACCCCCCCCCACACACACACATCCAAAGGACCCTAAGCCTTAGAGAGAGGCTTTGACTTCCATTCAAGGATCTCCTTATGTTAATGACCACCCCACCCCCCGGCCCGGCCCGCCTCCCTCACTGGAGGATAGCCTTGTCATTTGCAGCTCTGCACAGCTGGCTCCTCCCACCCCCCCCACTCCCCCCCACCCCACCCTCCAGATGCGTTTCGACACTGGCAGCCGCCAATTTTTACAACTCCAGGAAATGTTGCTTCCCTCCGCCCTGTCCGAAACTTCGCAGCCTGCAACTCAAGAGAAGAACTTAAAACAAGGAGAAACAACTTCGTTTCCTCGGTAACTATTGGGGCTGGGGTGGGGGTGGGTGGGTTTCCCTCCGGTGGTCCGTCTCTGTTCTTCTCCTCTGGCTGCTTGCAGACGTTGTGGGCTTGCAGGAAAGATCTGGGCGGGGAGGGCATTGCAGTCCTGGAAGGAGGGTGGGTGGGTAGGTGGGTTGCTTTTAAACAAGGGGCTGGCGACCACCCCCCTTGCTCCCCTTGTCTTCCTGGCTGGTGCGCGCTCTTTCCAGAACGGCATCCTTGGGGGAGCGCATTGTAGTGCGCATTTTTGCGCAAAAGGAAAGAAAGGGGAGTGGAAACGTGGCTCTTTTTTTTCTTCTTTTTTTAAATCACCAGTTGGGACGCTCTTTCTCCACCCGCCCGGTTTGATTCTCTGATTTTTCCCGAAGTGAAACCCTTTTGTGCTCGCTTTCACACACCCCCATCCCCCCCCCCGGAGCCAGTCCGCGCCTTTTTTCCTTCCTACCCTTCCTGGCGCGCTGATTTATATCAATAGATGCCCTACAGCTAAAATAAAGAAGTGCTGGTTTCCGTCCGCCTTCATGAGGGCGAGGAACGTGCTGTGCCCGGTCTGTTTCGCCCAGGCTGGATTTGAACCGCCTGTTGCTCGGGGTTACCTTGAAGGGAGGGGGGAAAAGCCATCGCCCTGCGGAGACGTCTTGTTGGGTTCCTCTCGCTAAGCAACGGTTGGGAACGCTGGGGCCGCTGGTCAGCTGATCCGCCTCTCCTTGTAAGAGTTTTTTAAGATTTTATTTCTTCTTCCAAGGGGGAACCGAGGGGAAGGGGCTTTTATTGCAAGGTCTTAAAGCTGCTTTTTTTCAGGAGGCAACTGGACTTGCTTGTTTTTCTTTGAGGAGTTTGGCTTCTCCTCCAAAAAGCTGGACGGTGGGGAAGAAGCTGAAGAAGCTTCTCTGAGGAGAAGCGAAAGGCCTTCAAAGAAAAAATGAGGAAGTCCCAGTTGCCTCCTGAAAAAAAAACAAAACACCTTTGGGACCACTGTGGCCTGGATGACCAAGAATCTCCACAGACTTTTATTTCAAGGGGTGTCATTCTGCTTGCAAGAGTTACGTTCACATTAAAGAGGGATCCAGCCTAGAAGTAAGGAGAAAATTTCTGACTGTGAGAAGCATGGGATATTTTGCCTCCTGGAGTCGTGGGTGCTCCATTACTGGAGGTTTTCAGGAATAGACTGGTCAATGATTTAACTGGCAGAGTATAAGGCTCACGCCTTGAGCAGGGGGTTGGACTAGAAGACCTCTGGGGTCCCTTCTGGCCCTAGATGTCTAAATATAGCCTATGAGCCGAACAAGAAGCAACGGGTGGAAACTCATCACAGAGAGAAGCAACCTAGAACTAAGGAGAAATTTCCTGGCAGTGAGAACAATTAACCAGTGGAACAACCTGCCTCCAGAAGTTGTGGATGCTCCATCCCAGAACAGCTTTTCAAGAAGAGAGTGGACAGCCACTTCGCAGAGGGCTGGACTAGCAGACCTCCAAGGCCCCTTTTAAAACGCTTGTTGTTATCCTTTGCCTGTGCTCGAATGGGTTCATCTTAACCTTAGTTTTCTGCGGCTTCCTGCGTTATGCAAGCCCAGGGGTTCACTGTCTTGTGGAAAACGTACAAAATGGGTGGATTCAGTAACTAGCTAAGGAAAACCAAAAGAGGAAGCCAAAGTTAACGGTAATCAAAGTTAATACTTCGAAATATTAAGCTACCAAGCTCTCTGCTAGGGAGACTTCTTCGCGACACTTTCGTCGATACTTTGGAGATTAGAAAAACCATTCTTTTAAATCTTGAAGCCTACTCATGCCGCCTGGGGTGGATGGTGTGTCTTTGTGCACTTATGAAGATTTTGATCAGTGAACAGTGGAGCCTCACACTTATCCTAGGGTACCAGATGGCTTGCTGTGGACCACGTTCAGGAGAAGGGAAAACACCAGCAAAATCCACGTGAAACTGTCCCTGCAGCGCTTACCAAAAATAATATGGTTATGTAAACAATTTAGTAGAAGAAAACAGTAATGGGGGAGATAAGATCTCTACCGTTAAGCTTTCTAACTGTTAAGAATTTTGCACAGCTTCAACATGGTAGCTGAAAGTGCTTCCTGTTATGCACCAGAGACAGATTCATTGTGTGTCCAATCAATAAAGCTATTCTGTTCTGTTGTTCTGTTCTGTTCTGTTCTGTTCCTATTCTATTCTATTCTATTCTATTCTATTCTATTCTATTCTATTCTATTCTATTCTATTCTACTATAGAGTGTTTTACTCTTCTATTCTATTCTACTCTACTCTACTTCTATTCTATTCTATTCTATTCTATTCTATTCTATTCTACTATAGAGTGTTTTACTCTTCTATTCTACTCTACTCCTATTCTATTCTATTCTATTCTATTCTATTCCTATTCTATTCTATTCTACTATAGAGTGTTTTACTCTTCTATTCTACTCTACTCTACTTCTATTCTATTCTACTCTATTCTACTATAGAGTGTTTTACTCTTCTATTCTACTCTACTTCTATTCTATTCTATTCTACTATAGAGTGTTTTACTCTTCTATTCTACTCTACTTCTATTCTATTCTATTCTGTTCTATTCTATTCTATTCCATTCCATTCCATTCCATTCCATATCCTGTTTCATTCCCTCTTCTCTTCTCTATTCTATATTCTGTTCTATTCCCTCTTCTTTTCTGTTCTTCTCCTCTCCTCTTCTCTCCTCTCCTCTCCTATTCTGTTCTGTTCTATTCTGTTCATCCCTGCCTTTATGTCCAATTTCTCTTCTCCATTCTGTTCCCTTATCCTAAAATTTAAAAGGTGTGCACTTTAGCACAGAAATGCCAAACTCTAATGTGAGAGGCAGCTAGTTTCTTCTTGGTTTCAAGTTTCATTTTTGTTTTTAAGAAGTTTCTTCAAGTCGAGGGGGTCTGCAAATCAGAGCTGGGGTGGGGAACCCCTTTGCTGCATGTGGAATAGTTTTTTGTTTCTTTCCTTTGAAGCGTGTGTCTCGTCCTTTTAAGTTGTCTGATGAATTGTGGCTTGGCATTCAGCAGAGGCTGAATGCTTTCATCAGGCAGAATCCATGCACATGTCTGGATTATAAAACTTTCAGCTAGCCAATAAGAGCCACTTTTACAGCATGTTGACTGGGGAAACAGTTTGCGTTGAAACCTGAATCCTTAAGCCAGCCTGCACGCTTTGAAAGGGGGCTTGAATCCAACAAGTTGCAAAGTCCCCCAGTCAGGTTTCAGGCTAAGGCGGGACCTGAACTCACAGCTTCCCACTTTCTCGCCAGGTGCCTTAACCACTGGACCAAATGGGCATTTGAAGCTGGGGGTGGGGAATCTGAAAAAAAAAAGAGTCGATATCCAGAAAGAGAAGAAACGGAAGTAAACCCTGACTGTTTACAGCCACAAAATATATACTTCATGCTTTCTAGCTTTAGACTAATTTTTTTTAATGCAAATGTTTTTCTAGAATTCAGATTTTGGGGGCCAGTAATGGATTTGTTAAAATTGATTTTATTTCGGCTCTTCTCTTTTAAAAGACTCTCTGCGGTTTATTTAATTTTTTTTTAAAAAAAAACTTGCATTACAACGGTGTATATGTATTGGAGGGGGCACTTAAGGGTCACACCTTAAATTTCCTTGCCTGTTTGGTGTGTCTCTTTGACCTTGCATAGTCCATAAACCTTAGAAAAGTCCTCTGTGACCTGGAGAAATCAGATCATCTCCATTCTTTATATTTTTCTGCCTAACTGAAGTAGGGGCATCAAAGAGAGAGAAATGCCCCCAGGCTTTTTGTGAGCTTCCCAGCCAGATGTTTGTGTAATTGTGGAGGAGGGGAGAAGCTTGCTGAGAATTAGAGGGATGGGGGAATTGAGTGTCTGAAATGACAGTTGCTTTGTTTGGAAAAAAAAAAGCAGATGGATATTAATTAGATTAGCAGGGACAGGACCTTATTACTGCATGGGCTTCTCTTGCTCCTGTTTGATTAGCAAGGAGAGAGGGAAACTCCTTGTTTTTTATTCGTATAGCTTGCGTGCAGACACACTAAACTGGCAATCTTTGCTTTAAAAATGTAGTTTTGGACAATCAGAATAAAGAACATTATTTCTTTCCTTGCGGAGGCCAGCAGTTGTCCAGCTCTGGATTCTGGATGGGGGTGGAAGGCAGCTGTCCAGAATCTCAGATGGATCTTTTGCTGAGTCTCATCTGAAGAGGAACTGAATAGGCGACTCTTTAGCCAATCAAATTAGACAGTCTGTCTTGAACTGCAGTATTTTGCATTCAATCAGTGTCACTCTAATTAAATTATCTTTCTCCCCCACCCCCTTTGGGGGTCCCCTCTGCTTTTTTTAAGAGTTTCTGAAATGCCTCTCCTTAGCGTTTATGTCAAAGGCTCCAAAACCCATCAACCATGGATGTGTAGGAGAAAAGCAGGCAGAGCTGGAGGGCGGAGTGAAATAAGCCATCAGCCTAGATTCCTTATGTTGCCAAAAGACAATTCAAATCTTAACTCCTCCTGCATTATCTGTGCACCAATTTAGTGTGGAACTTTAGTTGACCAGATTCTTGTGGATCAATGCATCAATCGTCTCTGCTGCAACCTAACCGGTGGTCCTGATTCTTTGTGCCTGACAGGATGGATCCAACCAAGATTTTAGAATGACTCTGGTTAATTAATAGCCTTTTAATTGCTCTTCAGGGCTGGTGGGAATCGTAGTCTAATGATAGACCAATGGATTGGGAGGAGAAGTTGGACTTTCCCATTTCCACGGTGTCCTGGAAGGGTGAAGCACCAGATGGAATGATATCCCTTTTGGAAGGATAGACTATCTTCACTGTATAATCCTGAAAATATTGCTGTGTGGTACCGTTTCCTATGTATTATATAGCCATCTCTTGTTTTCCAATGCCTGTTTCCATCTCACCAGTTAAACTCTGTTCAAAAGTCACAGAGAGGATGTGTTTATCTGATTTTGAACCCTTCTTGGGATGATCGTGGTCTGAGCGGGGAAAAAAAAATAGGTGACCTACTTTGATAGCTAAGTAGCTGGTTCTCAAATCTTCTGTTTGGAAGCCCTGGAGAATTCTTTAAGGGGCTTAATGTCTGGAAGAAGCCCCAGGCTTCAACATTTCTACAGCCAGAGTCTCATCTCTGAGTGAATCAGGGTGTCTATAACATGGTGTTAACATCTGATGCTCAAAGTGGATTTCGAGACTCAGTTGCTGGGAGACTTTGCACCAAAGAAGTTGTCCTCTGCAGAGCTGCTCCAAGCTTCTTTGGCCACTTGCAAGAAATTCTTTAGCTTTGCAATTTGGCTGCTGTATTTCTCGACTCCTCTGCGGTTAGGGTCCTTTTTCTGCTTCCCACATGGCCTATTTCTCCATCCCAGTCTTTGGCAATTCTGCTTTTAGTGTGTGGGGACACTTGGTTTTCTGAGCTTCCTCTTCACACTTCAAGTCTGTATGCTCAGGCTATAGGTCTTCTGTCTTGGATCTTGTCTGTCCGACCCTGTGTTTTGTTTCTGTGACCTGGTTAGAGTAGAATTGATTGTGTGCAAAAGTTTTGTGGCAATTGACAGGTTTATTTTTTCATGTTAAAGAGTTTGTGGTTTTCTACCTCAATTGCAAATTGTTTTAGAATGTTCCACTGAATAAGATTTTATCCTTGCTGCACACAATTCTCTCTCTCTCTCTCTCTCTCTCTCTCTCTCTGTTTTTCTTCTCTCTTTCTCTCTTTTCTCTGTTTCTCTTTCTCTCTCTCTCTCTTTCTCTCTCTCTCTGTTTTTCTTCTCTCTCTTTCTCTTTCTCTGTCTTTCTCTCTTCTCTCTGTTTCTCTTTCTCTGTCTCTCTGTTTTTCTTCTCTCTCTTTGTTTCTCTGTCTTTCTCTTTTCTCTCTCTATTTCTCTCTTTCTCTCTCTCTTTCTCTCTCTCTTTCTCTCTCTCTTTCTCTCTCTCTCTCTCTCTCTCTCTCTCCTCTCTCTCTTCTCTCTCTCTCTCTCTCTGCGTAAACTGTCTCAGTTGCACATATTTCTATCACTTATCCTTCCTGTTTGCGTTCCTGCCATAATGCAATCAAGTAAACCTACATCAGATAATGCTAGTAGCTCAATTCAAATCTCTATTAATCTTGCAAGAGACGCTTTCAAAATAAACAAACTTAGGTCTCTAGGACCTCTTAAATCGGAGAGTTCTTTTTCTTTCTACACCTCAGTTTCTAAGATTTAGACTCACGGCTAAACATTAGGAGCGCATAAGCAACAGAAGGACATCCCGCCTTGGGAAAAGATTAGGTGATCTCCATGAGGCCCATCCAGTCCTGGATTAGATTACCTCCAGAACTGGTGTGTGGGACAACCCTTTCCTCAAACAAAAGGTCGTGTGAGAAAAGCATGAGCAAGCCAGGAGGCATCTGGTGTGACCTCAGTTTGATATCTCAAGGTTTTGTCTCCATCAGAGAGGCTACCAGCTTTTAATGGCTCTACGGCTGGGCTGTTCTTTCTCTGTGACATGAAAATTATTAATTTTAATAAGATGACTTGTTTGTTTGATGTCCAATGGATTGATCTGAAAAGAAGTGAAATTTAAAATTTTTAAATGTAGTTGGCTTATAGTTAAACTTGGATATACAGAGTGAAGAAGGTCTACAAAATTTAAAATGATTGTATTAAGTTGAATGGCTTTAACTTGAATTTTTTCTTTGTTTACATGTACAAATGGATATCTAATAATAAATTTTTTAAAAAAAAAAAAGCCACGTCTTTTCAAGCTGGGTGCCAAGACCCCAGGACCCTTCTACCAAACCGTAACTTCATAAGGAATTCAACTTTGTAACAATTGCAACATTCTTTATTATTATTATTATTATTATTATTATTATTAAAATAATAATCATTTAAGTCTTATGATAGGGCAGAGGCGTTTGCAAAAAAAAAATCTATCAGCCGTGTTTGGCAGGCTCAAAGGCAGCTGTCAAATCGAATGGACACGGCGGAAAGCAAGGAATTTTGGAAGCTTTCTGAGGGTGGAACCTTAGTAAAAAAAAAATATGTTTTGCATCATCACGGAAATGTAATCGGAGCTACTTGCAGATTCTGTAAGGCAGTTTGCAGAAATGGGGACCACTGTGGCACACAATGGAGGGTTTATGTCGTTTTCCACTCCTGGGGACCACCTAGATAGATTTTTTTTCCTATATTGTTCCCCACCCACCCCCACCCTGGACTCCCCGTCTGAAACCGGTGGCTGTCACTTGAAGTGCCCAGTGAGCTCCAGTCGGTAACTCAAGGACTGTGCAGAGCGCATGCTTGGATTTTATTTTAATTTATTTATTTTGGGATTGCTTTGGTAATTCAGCAAAGGTCCTGGATGCTGTGTGGAGGATACAGAAGGAGTCTGTGCATCGGATTGGATCTGCTCCAGGCAGTGATCCAACGTTTGACCAGCAAGGATAAAATAGGAGCAAAGGAACTCTCCTTCCTCTCTCTCTCTCTCTCTCTCTCTCTCTCTCTCTCTCTCTCTCTCTCTCTCTCTCTCTCTCTCTCTCTCTCTCTCTCTCTCTCTCTCTCTCTCAGAGAGAGACACAGAGAGAAACAGAGAGAGAGAGGATAGAGAAAGAGAGAGAGAGAAAGACAGAAAGACAGAAAGAGAGAAGAGAGAAAGACACACACAGAAAGAGAAACAGAAAGAAAGAGAAGAAAGACAGAGAGAGAGAGGAGAGAAAGATACAGAGAAAAACAAAGAGAAACAGAAAGAGAGGAGAGAGAGAGAGAGAGAAGAAGAAAGACAGAGAAAGAGAGAGAGAAGACACACACACACACACACACACACAGAGAGAGAGAGAGAGAGAGAGAGAGAGAGAGAGAGAGAGAGAGAGAGAGAGAGAGAGAGAGAGAGAGAGAAAGAGAGAGAGAGAGATGGTTTTCATGTGCTTTCCCCATGTGTGCACTTGAATTCATTTTGGGCTTCTGAAATTTGGGCAGGATAAGTATAAGAAACCTCAAAGGAGGACGAGAGAGGAAATTAGGGGAAAAAAATCTGGGCTATCAAATAGAAACAGAATAAGAGAGTTGGAGGGGACCTTGGAGGTCTTCTAGTCCAACCCCCCTGCTCAAGCAGAGACCCTACACTATTTCAGACAAATGACTTGTCAGTCTCTTCTTAAAAACTTCCAGCGTTGGAGCATTCACACCTTCTAGAGGCAGGTTGTTCCACTGGTTCATTGTTCTCACTGTCAGGAAGTTTCTCCTTAGTTCCAGGTTGCTTCTCTCCTTGATGAGTTTCCATCCGTTGCTTCTTGTCCTGCCTTCAGGGGCTTTGAGAATAGCTTGACTCCCTCTTCTTTGGGGCAGCCCCTCAAATGTTGGAACACTGCTATCCTACCACTCCTAATCCCCCTTTTCATTAAACTGGGCGAGAAAGAAGGAAAGTGATTATTAAAGCTTGCTTTCAGAAGCATTAATTTTCTTCTGGGGAATCAGCTAGAGTGGGAGACCTCATTTCTTTCTTAGCTACAGAATCAATGCAGTCATTCTGCCCGGACAAATGTGGTGGCGTAGGGGGGGTGTTTTTTGTTTTTGTTTTTTTTTGCTGCCACTTTTGTGTTTGTGTGGTAAATGGCACTGCCTGAAACAACATCTGTGCATCTCCAGCTGCACAGAAAGAAGAGCTGGGTTGGGGTGGGGGGAGGAGGGACTTCTCAGAACTAAACTCACTCCTGGGCCGGTTTCAAATATAGAAGATTTCACTCTCTGAATATTCGTGTCTTCTCTTTAAGTCGTTTAATTCAAGATTAGCCTTCTAATACCTTCCGGAGCTTTTAACACGCTTGGAAGTGGAATTCTGTTGGGAATAAACACTTGAGGTAGTGATAGGATTAAAGCAAAAGGTGGACTGGTCAAAGGGACACTTCTTTTTACCTCTCTCTCTCTCTCAATTCTCTCTCTCTCTCTCTCTCTCTCTCTCTCTCTCTCTCTCTCTCTCTCTCTCTCTCTCAATTTTCTCTCTCTCTCTCTCTCTCTCAATTCTCTCTCTCTCAATTTTCTCTCTCAATTCTCTCTCTCTCTCAATTTTTTCTCTCTCAATTCTCTCTCTCTCAATTCTCTCTCTCTCTCTCAATTCTCTCTCTCTCAATTTTCTCTCTCTTTCTCTCTCTCAATTCTCCCTCTCTCTCTAATTTTCTCTCTCTCTCTCAATTCTCTCTCTCTCTCTCAATTCTCTCTCTCTCTTTCAATTCTCTCTCTCTCTCTCAATTCTCTCTCTCTCTCAATTTTCTCTCTCTCTCAATTTTCTCTCTCTCAATTCTCTCTCTCTCTCTCTCAATTCTCTCTCTCTCAATTTTCTCTCTCTTTCTCTCTCTCAATTCTCCCTCTCTCTCTAATTTTCTCTCTCTCTCTCTCAATTCTCTCTCTCTCTCTCAATTCTCTCTCTCTCTTTCAATTCTCTCTCTCTCTCTCAATTCTCTCTCTCTCTCTCAATTCTCTCTCTCTCTTTCAATTCTCTCTCTCTCTCAATTCTCTCTCTCTCTCAATTTTCTCTCTCTCTCAATTTTCTCTCTCTCAATTCTCTCTCTCTCTCTCAATTCTCTCTCTCTCAATTTTCTCTCTCTTTCTCTCTCTCAATTCTCCCTCTCTCTCTAATTTTCTCTCTCTCTCTCTCAATTCTCTCTCTCTCTCAATTCTCTCTCTCTCTTTCAATTCTCTCTCTCTCTCTCAATTCTCTCTCTCTCTCAATTTTCTCTCTCTCTCAATTTTCTCTCTCAATTCTCTCTCTCTCTCTCTCAATTCTCTCTCTCTCAATTTTCTCTCTCTTTCTCTCTCTCAATTCTCCCTCTCTCTCTAATTTTCTCTCTCTCTCTCTCAATTCTCTCTCTCTCTCTTTCAATTCTCTCTCTCTCTCTCAATTCTCTCTCTCTCTCAATTTTCTCTCTCTCTCAATTTTTTTTCTCTCTCTCAATTTTCTCTCTCTCTCTCAATTCTCTCTCTCTCTCAAATCTCTCTCTCTCTCTCTCTCTCTCTCTCTCTCTCTCTCTCTCTCTCTCTCTCTCTCTCTCTCTCTCTCTCTCTGCAGGTGACCCTTTCCTAATTGAGAGCCTGCAGAAGATCCATGAAAGATACACTGAGAATTGCATTTGGCCACCCCAACTGAGAACGGCAAAGGCATCCATCTTCATATTGAATTAGCAGCCTATGGCTAAACCATGCCACTTTGGACCTTCTCTGGAACCATTTTTCTGGGCTGTTGTTTGTTCCCTCGCTCTCCTTTGGATGGAAGCCTTGAATGAAGCCTCCACATGACCTACTTTCTTCCAGGCTTATCCTCCGGGTCTTTGCAGAAACTCTGATGAAAAGGCCCAAATGAATGGTCTTGCTTATTTTACTTTTTTTGCATTAAGGAAGTTATCCCACAACCGTTCACACCCTTAGCTTCCCTTCCTGGGAATGCAGGAATGGCCGGGAGAGGAAGCCATTGCTTTGGAGAGCAGCCCTACGAGGAGCAGGAGGAGTCAGAAGAAGGTGTTGAAGTTGAGGGGAGAAGGGATGGAGACCTTCACCTTGGAGAAAGCAGCCCGTTAGGGAATTTGGACTGCTGGACCTTGTCTTCTTCCCAGGAAATCCTGGAAGATGAAGAACTTTTGGGGGAACTGAAGGACTATCAACACCTTTTGGAAGAAGGCGAACAAGGTTTTGATCTCGGTGAACTTCAAGATCTTGAACGTGATGTCAACACTTCAGGTCTCCTGCCTGGTGAGTAACAGAGGAAATTAGGGACCCAAATCTCTGGTAAGATTATTTGGAGTAATATCTGAACTGGAGCGGAGCTTTTGCGCATTCAGGGAAGGTAACTGAACAGGCTTTCATTGGTTCAAAGCAGATGTTCTGGAGAGCCCCCTTGTCACTGGTGCATCTTAAGGAAGCACTGGGTGCAGCTAGAACAAAAACTGGATGCAATCCTTATTTTTTTTTTAACATCTTTTAAAATTCTGTCTCTCTTTGGCTTTTCCAACTCCTAGACAGCTTGGGTATATTTTCGGCCAGACCCTGAAATACCAAAGCACGAGATGCCTGTTCTTGCTAGATGTGCGAATAGAATAGAATAGAATAGAATAGAATAGAATAGAATAGAATAGAATAGAATAGAATAGAATAGAATAGAATAGAATAGAACAGAACAGAACAGAACAGAATATAGAATATAGAATAGAATAGAACAGAACAGAACAGAACAGAATATAGAACAGAACAGAACAGAACAGAATAGAATAGAATAGAATGGAATGGAATGGAATGGAATAGAATAGAATAGAATAGAATAGAATAGAAATTAGAATAGAATAGAATAGAATAGAATAGAAATTAGAATAGAATAGAATAGAATAGAATAGAAATGAGAATAGAATAGAATAGAATAGAAATTAGAATAGAATAGAAATTAGAATAGAATAGAATAGAAATTAGAATAGAATAGAAATTAGAATAGAATAGAAATTTAGAATAGAATAGAAATTAGAATAGAATAGAAATTAGAATAGAATAGAATAGAAATTAGAATAGAAATTAGAATAGAATAGAATAGAAATTAGAATAGAATAGAATAGAATTCTTTATTGGGATGGTTGGACACACAAGGAATTTGGAGTGGAATGGGTTGATAATTAGGGTAATGTGAGACAGATCTTCTAATGTTATCTCCTTCCCATGTTTTAGAGGATGAAGGAAGTGCCAAGGATCTTGGCCTGAGGTCCTACTTGCAACCAGATGTGATGTATGAAGTAGGCAGCACTGAACCTGAGAAGCCAAGGGGGACATGGGAGTTTGGCAGCCAGGAGGATGTTCATCCTGAGCTCTCTTTTGAGGACCAGTATGTCTCAGACTTCAGTCCCAGTCCTGAAATCCTGCAAGACCCTCTCGCTTTGTATAAATGCAGCTTTACCTCCGATAATGTAGACGAACTATCTGAGAGCTCCAATCTCAGCCCTTCTCCTTGTGGTCCTCCTCCAGTCTGCATCCAACTGGAGATTGAACCTCAGAGTCTGCCTGGGGACAATCTGGACTTCCTTGAAGATCGAAAGTTTTCCTTGGAGTCAGGAAGAAGCCTGGAAAGTCATGGACGCAGTTCTCTAGAAATTTCCTTGCAGTACAATCAGCGACTCTTAGACTTCCAATCTCTGGAAGATCTTCAAAATTGTCCCAGCATTGATGCCGAGACTTGTCCAGAATTGTCATGGATGGAGAACTTGGAACGACCTCCTGAGGAGGAACCTCCAGCTGAGATAGCTCAGCTTGCTTTGAACAACACTGAGGAAAGACTTTTGGATTCGAGAAAGACAACACAGATGTCCCAGAGGCGAGTTGGTGGCCAACTGGAGAAACGAACACGGAAGCTGGAAACAGATGTACCCCATAGGCTGTTGTCTAGAGGTCCAAGGCAGTCCAGGTCTCTGAGCCCTCAACAGAGGACCCCTCAGAAGAAATCTGGACATCTTGCTTTAAAAGAACTGGATCGAGAGACTCAATCAAACTCTGGAGCAAGGGACATCACACAATACGGCCGAGGACAGCTCAACTACCCCTTACCAGATCTATCCAAAGTGGAACCCCGGGTCAGGTTCCCCAAGGATCGTGAAAGCTACCATCCACCCCAAGGAAAGACTTCTCCAGCTAGTAAGAAGGAGGTTAGGAAGCTGGTGATCTTTAAGTCTCCTGCTGAGATTGTCCGAGAAGTCTTGTTGAGCAGCTCTGAAGGATCTCCTCAAAAATGTCCCACGCCAGCCGTCTCTGTTATTCCCGAGGAACTGAAGTCCCCCAGACAGGCGACGGAGCTGGTGCATCAGCTTCAGGTAGCATCTTCCTGTATGCTTTGCAAAAACTCTCTTCCTGAATACAGATAATCTTTTGACTTACAACGGTCATGAGCCCCTTATTTCAGTGCTGTTGTATCTTTGAATAGTTACTGAACGAACTGTTGTAAGTCAAGAACTAGCTCTGTTGGATCCGGGGACAATTTCTCCCATTTAGCACACAAGCATTAGGGAGAGAAAACACTTCTGTCTGGCATAGAGGTTTTCAGTTTGCAGAAATGTATTTATTATTGCTTTTTGGTACTGCCCATGGGTTCCAAAAAGCAATAATAAATACCTACTGAGAAGGGAGGACTCGCTGGAGAAGAGCCTCATGCTGGGAAAGATTGAGGGCAAGAGAAGAAGGGGATGACAGAGAAGGAGGTGGCTGGATGGAGTCCCTGAAGCAGCAGGCGTGAGCTTCAATGGACTCCAGAAGATGGTAGAGGACAGGAAGGCCTGGAGGGACGTTGTCCATGGGGTCGCGATGGGTCGACACGACTTTGCAACTAACAACAAAAACAATTTATTATTATTATTCTTGCTGGTGTGGAGGGGTGATCATTCATGTGGGAGTCCCGGCTTTGAAGCCATCAAAGAAACTAGGTTAATAGCCCAAAGCAAGCTTTTAATGCAGACTGCCTAGGTCTCCATCAATCTAAGCGAGCCAAGAGGTCACAACCTGCACACATTATGCAGATTTGTCCCTCTTTGTGTCATTTCCCCACCCTTTGTGTGTACATGCTTCAAGGTTAAAGCACCCTTCGTAGCCATTCAGTTCTTGGCTTCTAGCATTCTGATTCATCCATGGGCGCAAACTCCTACTTTTCATACAGAGGCTCTGTCTGGAATTAACGCGGAGTTGCAAGCGGACTCCAGAGAGTATTCTTTTCTGTGATTTGAATCCCTGGAAACGTGTCCTTTTTAAAAAAAACAAAACAAAAGAAAAGGTACAATCGGAGCGTCTCCAATGATGGGATTCTAGGGTTATGTTTTGATGGGTGTGAATGTGTTTTTAGCGGGGCTTCTCTTTGCCATTGTATTAGAACTGAATCCATTGGTAAGATTAGCTTGTTGCCTTCAAACAACACCGTTCAGCACATCTGTAATAGCTGCCTTTATATATATATATATATATACTTGTGGCTCAATAGGTTAAAGCATCTGCTTAGCATGCAGACTGCCCAGGTTCGAATCCCGGAAGGGTGAGTTCTGACTGAAGAGAGTTAAGAAACTCGAAATGGCTATATCAGAAATCCCTTATTTCTTTGTCAACAATTTTAAAACAACATATATATATTTGTGCTTGCAAGATGGCTCTGGGTTGAGCTGAAACAAGCAAAAGGAAAGAATGATTCCTTCCTCCCATATTTGGGTTTACAGGGTGCAATCTAAAAAATAAACACTTGACACATATCCTTACTCCCTGACTACTGACAAAGCGGGAGAGAACTTGTGGCTCAATAGGTTAAAGCATCTGCTTAGCATGCAGACTGCCCAGGTTCGAATCCCGGAAGGGTGAGTTCTGACTGAAGAGAGTTAAGAAACTCGAAATGGCTATATCAGAAATCCCTTATTTCTTTTTCGTGGGTGTTTGTATGTAGGTCTTTGGTTCTTCGGGTTTTCTCCCGCGTAGAATTTGAAGTGTCTTGGCAACGTTTCGATGAAATCTTATATATATATATATATAATCTTATATATATATATAAATATATAAATATAAATATATATAAATCTTATATATATATATATAAATAAAACATACTATGTTTACTGTACACAAAACTCTTCCTATGCCAGAAGGGGCATCTCAATGAAATATCATGTTCTCTTCATCATTTTTTAGGAAGACTATCACAAACTTCTAACCAAGTACGCCGAAGCTGAGAACACCATCGACCGATTGCGGCTGAGTGCCAAGGTATAAGATGATAAGGAATGGTCCCATTATCAAAGTCCTTTCTGTAACTTTTGCCCCTGATCCTTTGTGGGTGCTAGGTACTCCAAATGGAACACCTTATGCACATAGTACCTGCTTCGGGAAGAGGTAGTAGCTGATGGTAGAGCTGAGGTTTTGTGTGTAGGACTTCACTGGTGCCTGCCGCTTGGAGAAGACCATGCTGATTCAACACGGCTCCGATAGAAGGATATTAGAGGATATAAGTTGCATGATCAGAGTTGGACCATCCAGAAAGTTTAGTACCTTTCCATTCATCTCTGATCAACAATTATCATGTCCTGGATCTATCAGGATCATAGTGGCTGGGGACGAGTGGAAATATGGCTTTTCCAAGTTTAAAGCCATGAATTCTGGCTTTCTATCCTAGCTCTGGGTTTTTATTTCAGCTGGAGCGGGAAAATTCTGGGTTTATCTCTCAGCTGGATTGCGGCTCTCAGGATCCGCAACCCAGCTTGGTCCTCAAAGATCCTAGTTCCCAGGTTAGATTACTCGGAATCCTTTTGCACCACCTCTCATCTGATTCAACATCACAAAATTATTCAGAAGATCAGAAAACCACTACTTCCAATTCATTTGTGTGTGTGTGTGTGTTTTACTTCATTTCAGAGGTAGAATTCAGGTTAGGCTGGACCCACGGTTGTTGCCGCTTTTTTTTTTCCAACTAAGAAATTTTATTAAGCATAATTGTAAGTTCTCGCTGAGCTGATGCCAATCAACACTAGAGCTTCTGCAATAATGAGATGAATTGAGGAACAAAAAGTTGCATCTTTTTTTTTATGTATGTATAGTATTTTTTATTTTTCTTTCTAAAAAAATATGGAACACTTCATGAATTTGCGTGTCATCCTTGCGCAGGGGCCATGATAATCTTCTCTGTATCATTCCAATTTTGTGCTCTGAAGTGAGCACCTGGTTATTCTTTTAGAAGATAATTGTGAGTCACAAATCCGCGCTGTTAGAAACCCCTCCGAGGGACTGCAAATAAAATCAGATCTGGCTGGCTTTAAAGGCTGTCTTCAGCTCTACTGTTCTGCGCGCACGTGGTGAGGAAGTCTTTAGTTCCAAGGGCGGTTGAAAAAGAAGAAAAGAGAATGGTGGTTTTCAAGGGGAGAAGCTGTTCCTTTACTAAAATGACTCAGGCAGTTTCGTCTTGAACAGGAAGTGCAAAGAGGAGGTGGGAGAATTTGAGAACATTGCCCCGAAGAACACATTCGCAACCGGCTGTCCTCTGCTCGTCAACTTCCTGTGTCTCAGAATTGTGGCAGATTCTTCCCCCTTCCTGTGGGTCCCAGCGGCATTTTCCGAAAACCACAGCGCAGCAGCCCCAAAACGGAAGCACAGCAACATTCGTGACACTGAAAGAAAAGTCTTAGGACTGGTCCACTCAGGAAAGCACGACTCTGAACTCCACAGGGTTAATCAAGAGAACTTTTACTGAGAGAAAGTGGTTGCAAGAAAGTCAAGGTGGAGTCTCATGATCCTGCGCAAAACGCAAAGCAGGAACTGGGCCTAGCTAGAGACTGGACAATCATTTGTCTGGAGAGATTGAACAAGAGATTGCACAGACTTCCGGTTCCGGTCATGAGGTCCGGAGCCCTTCTAGGAAAGCTCCGGACCGTGGCTTAAAACTTTTATAAAAAATTAAAAGTACTGAGAGCAGAGAGCGCCAGAAAGATAGGCGCATCTGAAGAGGACCCTCGGGGCACTCCAGAGAAGTATAAATCGCCGCCGAGGGTCCCCCACGGACAACCAGCTGAGCGGAGGAAGCCGGCGGCAGCCGGCCGGCCGGCCGGAGGGCTGGAAGAGGGCGGGAGGCCCCAAAATCCGAATTTGCAGGGGAGAGCGAGCGCAGACAGACGGAAGCTGCCGGGAGAGCCCACCGACCGAAGACGGCCCCCAGACGAGTCCCAGGGGGCGAGGAAGAACGCGAGAGCGGAGGTGAGAGCCGGCAGCAGGAATCGGAAGAGGAGAGGGCCGGGGGCAGCCGGACAAAAGGAGGAGGCCCCAAGCGGCGGAGAACGGGTGAGAGAAGCGAGGGAGACATAGGCAGGAGGGGCGAAGGCAACTGGGGGGGTCTCCCAACCTGGAAAGGGCCCCCAGAAGAGCAGAAGAGGGTGGAATAGCCGAGAGGGCAGCGGAGCGGCCTGAAGCGGCGGAAAAGGACGGAGGCAATCAACGGAGCTGATTGCAGGCAAGCCAGAACAATAGAGGGGAGGAGAGAAGAACCAAGTGGGAAGAAGCAAGAAAGCAGACAGTGGGAGAGGACACAGGAAAAGGGTACCCTGGGCGGCAGAGGGACGGGGGAGAGATACTCCACAAGCTGTGCCCCAGACCCCCCAGAACGGGAGCCCCAGGGACACTGAAGAGAGCAGAACCCACCAGGGAGGAAGGTGGGCGTCAGAGGAAAACTAAAAGGCATCCAGGGCGGCTGTGGAGGGAAGGCAGAAGGGGCCTGGAATCACAGACAGGCAGAGGCACTGAATAGACTCCTTGAACACAGACAGACCTCCCTGCCTACAGGCCCCTAGACCTGCACTGCCTGAACCCTGAAGCCCCCCCCTCCCACTGAAAGGACAGATTACTGAACCAACACCAGATCGCAGTCTAGTGCCTACCCTGGCCCAAGCTGGAAACCAAAACCAAAACAGTGCCTGGACAAAGGGAGGACAAGCTCAAGATGGCCTCCAAACAGACCACACTGACACAAACGAAGGGAGTTGTATCCTCCCCAGCCCAGCGTACTAAACCACCAGGAACTACTCTACCCAACCCCACACCCTCCCATCCAAATACAGGCATCCAGAACCATATACCTTCACAGGCCAGCCCAACAGCACACACGATACAAAAGGCAATAGAAATGCTGGTTGAAAGGTTGGATGGAATGGATAAAAGGTTGGTGGAAAGGGACACAAAGATGGAGAGGAGGTGTATAGAGGCAGAACGAAGGATGGAAAAAAGATACAACGATACAAAACAAATGCTGCAAGAACAAGGTAGAGAGATGGAGAGGAGGTGCATAGAGGCAGAACAAAAGATGGAGAAAAGATACAACGATATAAAACAAATGCTGCAAGATCAAGGTAGAGGGCTAGAGAGAAAATGGGAGGAGCAACGCAAGGCGATGGCTGCAGATTTGGAGCAAATGAAAGAGGCAATGCAAACACACTACAAGGAAGTAGGGGAGGAAATGGAGAGAAACTTTCAGGAAATCAGGGAAAAGGTGGACGAGCGGATGGAAAAAGTGGAGAATCAAGTAGAAGGCCAGAGAACAGAGATAGCAGAGATGAGAGGGGTGCACCAAGACCAAGCCACCACGATACAGTACTGGCAGCTGGCGACCACAATCAGGTTCAGGGGCCTGAAAGAGACATCAGACGAAACCCAAGGAAGCCTGGCCGGAACCTTTATAGAGGCCCTGGCAGCATTTCTGGGACTACCAGCCTCAGCTATCGAATGGCAAATTGACGGAATCAACAGAGTGGGCGCACGGACGACAACAAACAGACACCAACCAAGGGACGTGGTCATCCGCTTTGTGACGCAGGGATTCCGGAATCGCATCTCAGCCACGTCTTACCACAAGAGTTTATACATAAAGGGGCAAGAAGTGAAAGTACTGAAAGAGATCCCCCAGACGATGCTGCGAGACAGAAAGGAATATAAGTTCCTGGTCGACGAACTGAGATCACGTGCCTTGCGATTCAGATGGGAAACCCCCACGGGGATGACATTCTACTATAAAAATAAAAGACATCAACTGAACTCGGTTCAACAAGCCAGAGAATTCCTGGAAAAGGAACTGATGCCGGAGGGATCCCAATACGCCACGAGAGAAAACGCAGAAAATCCACCAGACCGACAGACTGCTGCAAGAACACGAGAAAGGAAAGGACCAACTAGAGACACGACAACACGGAGAACAGGAAGCAACAACAACAACAAGGGAACAAGTCAGATTGCAGAGGGCAGGATAACAAGATCCACCACCAAACGCACAGAACAACACGACGCGATCCCGATATGCAACTCGATCACAAACTCGGATACCATGGGAGCGAGACCAAAGACTATCACAGGAGATAGAATGAAAGCGGTCTCGGAAGAGTATCCTGAAACCGATATTGATGACTAAATACTTGACGTGGAACGTTAACGGACTAAACTCTCCACAGAAAAGGAGGAAAATATTTCATTATCTATTTCATGGAGGAAACGACATAATTTGCTTACAAGAAACACACATCAGGGCAGCAGACCAGAAATATCTGACCAGCTACAAACTAGGTGCGCAATTTGTGGCAGCGGCGCCAAGAAAAAAGAACGGGATTGTTATATACGTAAAGAAACATATAATGGCGAAGCTAATAGAATCCGACCCCCAGGGTAGATACCTGGCAATTGAAATAACACAGGAAGACAAGAAGATTCTAGTAATGGGCGTATATGCACCAAATCAGCAGCAAGGCAAATTCTACAAAAAGCTACACAAGAAAATAACACAACTTAACTACAGATCTTACATCATCATGGGCGACTGGAACGGGGTCATAGAGACCGCTCTAGACAAAAAAAGAACTGCACCGAACCCACAAAAACACCCCAAGTTGCCTAAATCCTTCTTTGACATGAAGGAGGAACTCGAGCTGACAGATGTATGGAGGAAAAGACATGGCAGAGAACAAGAATTCACCTTCTTCTCTGGCAGACATCAATCCTTCTCCAGAATTGACTTTATATTAACTTCTAGCGACTTGCTAACTCGTCTAAATGCAGTGGAAATCCTACCCAAAGCTCTGACGGACCACAACCCTGTGAGGATGGAGCTAAGACACGGCCAGACACAGAGGAGGTCCGGGAGAATCAATGAAAACCTGTTTAGACATGGAGACAAGGTGGCGGAATGCAAAAAAGCTATGAAGGAATACTTCAGCACACATATGAACAATGAAACACCGATAGAACAGATCTGGGACGGCAGCAAGGTGTACATGCGAGGGATCCTCATATCCATGAATAGCTGGCACCGGCGCCAACAAGAACAAAAAAGAAAAGAGTTAGAAAATGAGATAAGCAAAATGGAGCGGCTACTGATAAAAAGACCAGAAGACAAAGTCGCCAAAGAAGGACTCAAGATCTTAAGAAAGCAATTTGACATGTTGATGGCGGACCAAGTTGCAAGGAATATACAATATGCAAAACATAAGACATTCTGCAAGGCCAACAAACCGGGCCGCTGGCTAGCCTACACTATAAGAAAGAAACAGAAATCCCGCATAATTGAAAAGATAGAATACAAAGGCAAGCTAGAATTCCGACAAAAAACCATCAAGACAGCCTTCACAGAGTTCTACTCGAAACTATATGCCGAGGATAAGATACAAGACAAAGAGATAGAGGAATTCCTACAAAACGAAAAGATACAGGCGATTACCGACACACAAAGAGAAGCTCTGAATGCCCCAATCACAAAGGAGGAAATACACTCAGTGATCACACAACTGAAAGCAGGAAAATCGCCTGGGACGGATGGGATGACAGCGATCTACTACAAGCACCTACAGGAGGAGATGCTAGAACCCCTCAGAAAGCTATTTGCCAGCATTCAAGAAGGAGGCCAGGTCCCACCATCCTGGAAAACAGCCTACATCTCATTAATCCCAAAGGAGGGGAAAGACGACACACAGCCCGCAAACTACAGGCCCATCTCACTACTAAACACAGACTATAAAATCTTCACAAAAATTTTGGCCAATAGACTAATGACTGTTCTACAAAAAACAATACACCCGGACCAAAGGGGATTTATACAAGGACGCCAGATGAAAACCAACGTGAGGCAGCTGTTGAACATAATAGAGTACCTGCAAAGGCACAACCAGATACCCGCCGCTCTAATGTTTGTGGATGCAGAAAAAGCCTTCGACAGACTGAACTGGCCGTTCCTGACGAACTTGATCCTGAAGATGAAAATGGGAGCACAGTTCTTCAACTCCATAACGGCAATTTACCAGAAACAAACAGGCCAGATCATTGTCAATGGAGACTTAACAGACTCATTTAATATAGAGAGAGGCACGAGACAGGGCTGCCCGCTGTCCCCCCTGTTATTTGTCCTAACACTGGAAATTTTACTGAACAGAATAAGAGCGGCAGAGGATGTACAGGGCATACAGATTAAACAACAAGAATACAAACTATGTGCCTTTGCGGATGACCTGCTGGTGACAATGTCGCAACCAGCACAGTCAGCAAGGAAATTGATGGAGATAATGGAGGACTATGGTAGGGTGTCAGGCTTCAAAGTAAATATATCAAAAACAAAGATGCTAGCCAAAAACCTAGACAACAAAGCAAGACGGAACCTGGAAAGAATAACGGGTTGTGAAATCGTCAAGAAAGTCAAATACTTAGGAGTGGAGATAGAATCTACAAACGCGAAATTATACAAGAATAACTACGAGGTCCTGTGGAATAAGATACAAGCAGACCTGGAAAGGTGGAAATCGTTACGTCTGTCCCTGCTCGGCAGGATAGCGACAGTAAAGATGAATGTACTACCCAGATGTCTATTTCTCTTTCAAATGCTACCCATACTCAAGAAGGATGCGGACTTAGACAATTGGCAGAAAGGCATCAACAGATTTATTTGGGACGACAAGAGACCGAGGGTGAAACTAAAAATCATCCAAGACGCAAGGGAGAGAGGGGGACTCAAAATGCCTAATCTAAAGCTATATTACTATGCAGCAACGTTGGTGGCGGTTAGTGACTGGATCAACATGACAAATGATAGAGTTCTGAATGTTGAGGGGCATGGTCTACGATTCGGCTGGCACGCATACCTAGTATACGACAAAAAGGCAGATAGGAACTTCAAGGAGAACCCACTACGAATCCCACTGCTATGGGTCTGGAAGAAATATAAGCACCTCCTACACGACAAGATTCCCATCTGGACGATCCCTGGACACGCAACAGGGGATATGAACACATCCCAAGGGCAAGGAGTGGTGCCCTACAGTGAACTTGTACTGGGAGAAGAAAACAGGTTCCTCTTGAAACCTCAAGCAATGCTAGCAAACAGAGGAATAGGAAGTAACTGGCTATCATATATACAACTACAGTCAAGGTGGCGTGAAGACAGGAAGAAGGGCTTCTCCCAGAACGACGAGAACCTAATTAAACAGATCAGAGAACAGGGGATTAGGCACATCAAACGAGTGTACAGCACTCTGATAGAAATGGACTCTGAAACCGAGCTAGTCAAGAACTGTATGATAAAGTGGGCGCAAGACTTCGGACACCCTATCGCCATAGACACGTGGGAGAAAATCTGGGTGAGGAATGTAGAATTCACGAAATCGCAACACTTAAGGGAAAACTTCTACAAGATGTTCTATAGATGGCATCTGGACCCGAAAAAAATATCACTCATCTACCCGGGCACCCAGCCCAAATGCTGGAGGTGCGGAGATGGGGAGGCTACTTACTTTCACATATGGTGGGCATGCAGAAAAATCAAAGCATTCTGGAGGAAGATATGGTGGACACTCCAAACTATTTTCAAAAAGCGTATAGAATTTCTACCTCAGGCTTTTTTGTTAGGGATCACAGAGGATATCACTACCTCAGAGTCAACTTTATTTTTGAACTTAATTACAGCAGCAAGATTATTGGTGGGACAGTACTGGAAGAATCCAGAAATACCGCCTATTGAAGAATGGACTGTGAAAGTAACAAATCTGGCGGAAATGGCAAAAATATCGGCATATTTGAAAAATCGCTCCAATGAACAATTTGTGATGGACTGGAAACATTGGATAGACTATATCCAAGAGAGACACCAATCAAACAGAATGCAGCTGGCGTTCAGCTAGGGCTCGACGGGAGGAGGGAAGAAGGGTTAACAAATCAAAGGTTTACAAAAACTAACACCCAATGTTGAATGTATATGTTCTATAACTAATACCTCTTAACATAACCTTATGACTAATGATGTTTGCTTTAATATGGCTAAAATAGACTGAATTTCTACCTCAGGATATGAAACTCTCACCCCAGGACCTCTGGTTAGGGACTATAAAAGATTGCACTAGTAATGGGATGAAATCGAGTCAGAAGCGCAAACATACAATAGGCGATAGACTAGAAACAGTAGATAGACCATATATAAGAGAAACAGTAGATAGACCATATATAAGAGAAACACCAATCCAACAAAATGTATTCGGATTATACTTGAAGATGCAAGGGAGGAGGGTAGAACGTTTACTAAAACAGATGTTTACAAAGATTAATACCTAATGTTGTATGCTATGTTCTAGGAGGGTTGTTTAGCAATAGGATCTTATGTTTCATGTTGACCACATTAATTTCGAAACGGATAGAAGAAACGCCAATCAAATGAAATGTAACAGGAGTATAGTTGAGACTAGACGCGAGGGGTGGGGGGGGGAAAAAGGCTTACTAATTCAGACTTTTTCAAAGACGAATACTTAGTATTGTATACCAGGTATCATGTTGATTGCTGCATAATATGTTTTTATGTCCAATGCTGATTGTTTTAATAAAAGAATTTAAAAAAAAAAAAAAAAAAAAAAAGAGATTGCACAACCCTTTGTCTGAAATGGGATATAGGTTCTTCTGCTTGAGCAGGGGGCTGGACTAGAAGACCTTCAAGTTCCCTTCCAGCTTCTATTCTGATATTTATAGGAAAAGCCCAAACTGAGTACTGTGTCGCTCAACACCCCAAATGCCAGTGTCCAAACCAAGTCGCCATCTCAGTTTTGTGCCTCCAGAATCTCAGAGGTAGAAGTTAGAAGGTCGGGTTTGCGAGAATACCGTGTGGTGTAGTTGCTTAGTTACTTAGCTTGAGCAGGGGGCTGGACTAGAAGACCTCCAAGGTCCCCTTCCAACTCTGTCCTCCCTTGAATGAGTCAGATCCTGTAGAATGATCTAAGATTCTAGGTGACCATTTTTGTCACTATGAATAGAAGTAGTGATTGACTTCACAAACGTGGGAAGAAAATCCGTAAAACTCACTGGACCGATTTCTCACTTAGCACCGTAAACGTTGGGCTCAGATGTTCTCCTAATTTAAGGACCGCTTGTACACGATGTTATTTATGTGTAAAAGAGTCTTTGCTCGTCTTTTGGCTGCTTTTTATAATGGATTTCTTTTCCCTTAAAAAAAAGAGAGGGGAGAGAGAGAGAGAGAGAGAGAGAGAGAGAGAGAGAGAGAGAGAGAGAGAGAGAGAGAGAAGCATTAGCTTCACAGCTCTTCCTTGGCCCCATTATCCTTCTATAAATTCTTCTCCTGTTCCCCATCTTTTGTTGGAAAAAAAATCTCCACCCAGTTTTCCCTGTTGGTTTGGGGGGGGGGAAAGGCCCTGTCCACCATGATGCTCCTACGCAGTCACAATGCTTAGTTTGTGGGGACAACTCAGCAATGGAAAGGAGGGGCTGGCTGTGGCAACTGGAGCCTCAGCTTAAAGAGATGTGGGGCAGTTTCAAACACCCAGTTCTAGCTGGTGGAACACAAGCAGGAGAGACGGTTTAGAATTCGCCTCCGCCTCGTGAGATTCAGAGGACGATGGCAATCGGGGACCAGAGAAAGCGGGTAAAGATGGCAGCCATTTTATAAAATCCAGGCTTCCGGCTTGAAATGGAATTGAAACATGAATTAAAGGAGCGAACAGAAGGTCCATATTTTCAGCCCCGGAGCGAATGGAGTTGGAGATAAACCCAGCAGAGTCGTTCTGGTGTTGGCCCTGCCTGGAATAAGAGAATAACAAGAGCTGGAAGGGACCTTGCAGTCTCCTAATTTAACAACCCCGTCCATTAAAAACCTTAAATTTCATATATGCTTCTTGGCAAGACTCTATATCAATCAGAAATAATAGTTCTGGAAGGGACCTTGGTGGGCTTCTGGTCCATCTCCCCCTGCTCAAGCAGGAGACTCTATCCCATTTCAGACAAATGGTTGTCCAATCTCTTCTTTAAAAACCTCCAGTGTTGGAGAATCCACAAATTCTGGAGGTAAATTGCTCCACTGGTTAATTGTTCTCACTGTCGTGAAATTTCTCCCTAGTTTCTCCTTGGCTATTTTCCATCCATTGCTTCTGGTGTTGCCTTCAGCTGCTTTGGAGAATAGGTTGACTGGAGAACGTCTTGAGTATTCTTAACCAGACGAATATAATCTATTGACACAGATCTACTCTGCGAATCTCCAGGCTGTGAAAAAACCCGAAGGTTATGTTTCATGACCCCTCTCATTTTAAGCAGAAGAAGGCAAGTTCAAACATGGCTTTTTCCCGAATTTACTGCTAGTCTTGGCGAGTCGAGAAACTGGATTATTTCTTCCCAAAGACTTCCAGGGATGGTTGAGATTAATTTATTTTAAACCATCCCAGGTAGAGATATCTTGCCTTGTTTCGATGAGATACCTCTGCGTTGCCCTGCTTCTGTTTGGAGATTCTGGTGAGATGGGATGTTTCTTCTGATTTCTTCTGCCTTTCAGGTCCGCCTCTACAGCGATCCTCCGAAGCCCAGCCAGGCGTCCCCTGAAACGGGGAGAATATCAGAGGGGTCCAAAGTTGTAACCTTCAGCATCCCTCAAATCAGGTCCGCCGAGATCACAAGGCGGCCCAGCCAAGCGTCCATGAGTGGTGAAGGTAAAGTCTGAGGCATCTGCATCTTTTCCTCCTTGGTTCTTGGGATTGCCAGTAAAGGCAACCACTATAAACTGGGCGAGTCATTCATTGGCTGGTTCTCCAATGGTCAATACCAGTCGTAACTAGATACGGCATGACTGGGAAGTCCCAGGGCTGTAGACTAGACTAGACTGTCAAGCAGAACAGGCTCCCTCAAAGATGCTGGTGCAAGCCATTTCTCTCTGTAACTACAAAGAATGCTCCCAGCTCCACTGAGCTAGTAGTATATAAATAGGGAGGAAAACCCACTTCCTTCTAGCACTGATGATGTTACCTAGTTGGGTTATGCAATGTCTGCGAGAAAGCCACTACGCTCAGAGGGCACCAAGGACCCTAACACTCCTCCTCCTCCTGCCCCTCCCCCTCCTCCTTCCCCTCCTCCCCCTCCCCCTCCCCTTCTTCTTCTTCTTCTTCTTCCTCCTCTTCCTCCTCCTCTTCCTCCTCCACAAAGCCCACTCCCTTTTAGCACTGATGATGTTACCTAGCTGAGTCATGAAACGTCTGCAAGAAAACAACCAAACTCAGAGTGCACCAAGGACCCCACAGTCCTCCTTCTCCTCCTCCTCCTCCTCCTCCTCCACAAAGCCCACTCCCTTTTAGCACTGATGATGTTGAGTCATGAAATGTCTGCAAGAAAACAGCCAAACTCAGAGTGCACCAAGGACCCCACAGTCCTCCTTCTCCTCCTCCTCCTCCTCCTCCTCCTCCTCCTCCTCCTCCTCCTCCTCCTCTTTGCCTCCTTCTCTTCTCCTCTACAAGTCCACTACTTTCTAGTACTGATGATATTACCTAGTTTAGTATTGAAACATCTGCAAGAAAGCCACCAAGCTCAGAGACCACCAAGGACCCTACACTCCTCCTCCTCTTCCTCTGCCTCTTTCCCCTCTTCTGCTCTCTTCCACAAAGTCTTCTAGCTCTGATAATGTTACCTAGCTGGGTTGTGAAACATCTGCAAGAAAGCCACCAAGTTCAGAGAGCTATTGTTGCCAACAGATAAATGATCACATCCTGAAGGTATTATGCTCCGTGAAATGAGCTGAACTTCAAGCAGGATTTATTGGGTTGTTGTTGTTGTTTTTGAATTGCAGGATTTCCCAGGCAGCAAGCACAACACTCACCCTTGAACAATTCCACAGTCATCGGTTCTTCTGAAGCATATCATCCTATCTCCAGCAAAACGCCTTTCTTGGGTGATCATCTCACACAATTGTTAGCTGCGCAAACAAGTAAATTTCAGATCCAGGTAAGTTTTTTTTAAAAAACTTCTAATAATGGAGAATACGTGTAGCCCAGGATTGACCTGTGGGGTCCTTGATGCTCTCTGAGCTTCATTGTTTTCTTGTAGACGTTTCATGGGTAACATCATCAGTGCCAGAAAAGGAGGGGAGTGTTTGTTGTGTGTCTATTTTGACATTAAGTAGATTAAATTAATTTACTGGATTCTGGGTTGCAGTTCCTTTTAGCCTTGTGCACACTCGTTCTTGCCCTTCGTTTAATCATGGTTTAATCTTGCCCCACATCTTGGAACTGAGATAGGAGGATAACTGTTCTACTGAATAAGATTAATAAGATAGGATTGATTCCTCCCTCTCCTGTTTTTTTAGATGGAATTCTTGGAGGATTTAATTCAAACTGATAGGCTGGAAGCCATGGACCAGCTGAAGGTACGCCATTTTTGCTCCTCCCATTAAGTGACTTACAGCAGCTTGTTTAGTGACCACTGAAAGTGATAAGAGCCCTGGAAGAAGGGACTTAGGACGGTTTTTCGCACTTACAACCCTTTCAGCATCCGTAGAGTCACGTGATCCAAATTCAGGGACTTGGTAACTGATTCATCTTTGGTTTTTTTTTTGGTTTTTTTTAGAATTTCTTTTTTTATGGTAAATTTATTAATTATTATAATTGCAACAGTAAATAATACAAATTGAAAAAAAGAATAGTAAAAAGAAAGAGCAAAAGGTGCAAAAAAGAAAAAGGGGGACAATAGAAAGAAAAATAGAAAAGAAAGAAAAAATAATATAGTAAAGAAAAAAAAGACATAGTAAAGTAGTAACTGCTCAACTTCATCACAAGTATAAACAATTTAGTAACTTCTCTTAAAATACAAATACAATATCTTCTTCCTATATCCCAACTCTCTCATAATCCATTGTCATTTCAGTCCTGATATCAGCAAAAGTCTATAGGGGTTATCAGAAATAGCAATATATCTCTTTTAACATTGATCAAATAAAACAGCTTTATATTTCTTATTTTTACTTTTAACATCTTATTCTTTAGCCCCGTCAAATAATGTCATTGAACTTGATTTTTTTTTCTTCACCTTTCATTTAACAAACTCATTTGTTGAATCCAATATAGGAAGGTTATCTAGGTCACTCTTTTGGTTTATTGCTTGTACCTCTTCCATAGCATCTTTTAAATAGCATCTTTCAGATACAGTATATCTATAGAACAGACACTCGTACAATTGACTTTTCAGTCCATCGTTCAATATATCCTACAGTAAAACATTTTACTTTATTCTGTAATTGTAAATTGAATTTAAATGTTTTTCTCCTCGAATTGTAATCTTTACAATCTTTGTGACGGTCGCAGCCTCCTGGGGTCAGGATGACCAGCAAAGTCCACGGGATGCCAGATTCACTTCACAACCCTGACACTTAACTTAACAACTGCACTCAACAATTCACTCAACAATTGCGGCGAGAAAAGTCACAAGGCCCAGCCTTGTTTCTGCACAAAATATTTTAGCCAGGGTTGGACTGCAAGACCTCCAAGATCCTTTCCAACACTGTTGTTGTTAAGTCCTGATTTTTCCAGTCCAGTCCTGGGACCCATGACTCCTGCCACCGTCGTAAATATGAGTCGGTGGCCAAACGCCTGGATTTTGATCATGGGGCTGACGCAACAGCCCGAAGTGTAAAAAAAAATGGCCCTCTTTTTTGGTGTGACTTCAAACAGTCACTAAATGAACCGCTGTAAGTCGAGGCGTACCTGCTCTTATTCCTCTTCCAATTTTCCCATCCCGGTAGGGATTCACAAGACTGAAAGAAGCACAAGAAGCCTTGGAGCAAGCTTATCTGCAGGCTCGGAATAAGTACCAGCAGTTGAATCCGAACGGAGCAATGGAGTCCTTAGGAGAATTTGATGCCAGCCGGTACGTAGACATCCCCACCCAGCGAAAACAGACGTTCAAAAAATCCACCTGGGTTGTCCTTGTCATCCCATTCAGGTCTCCAGAAGTGACTCAGTGGGTCAGAAACAGTGGTCCTTTTTTTGCCCATGGGGCAATTGGGTTTTAATAGCAATAGCCCTTAGACTTATATACCGCTTCACAGTGCTTTATAGCCCTCTGTAAGCGGTTTACAGGGTCGGCATCTTGCCCCCACCAACAATCTGGGTCCTCGTTTTACCAACCTCAGAAGGATGGAAGGCTGAGTCAACCTTGAGGCGGTCAAAATCGAACTGCTGGCAATCGGCAGAGTTAACCTGCAATGCTGTATTCTAAGCACTGTGACACCATGGCAGGTAGATAGATTAGATAGATAGATAGATAGATAGATAGATAGATAGATAGATAGATAGATAGATAGATAGATAGATAGATAGATAGATAGATAGATAGATAGATAGATAGATAGATAGATAGATAGACGGACGGACGGACGGATGGATGGATGGATGGATGGATGGATGGATGGATGAACGAGAGAGAGAGAGAGAGAGAGAGAGAGAGAGAGAGAGAGAGAGAGAGAGAGAGAGAGAGAGAGAGAGAGAGAAATGGCATGCCAGGAACTGGTCCCTGCAAATAAGAGAAGCCCCATCTGTAGGACACGGGCAGCATACGAAACCATGCTCCCTGCAGTCCATGGAAAAACCAAAGATCCAGTCCCTGGTCCCCCCAAAGTTTGGGGGCCACTGAACTAAAGGACTTCTGGCTACGGCTTAATGTTTTTCAGGTCAGTGGAAGGTAACATTTTCCATCTGGGCCTGCGTCTGGAAAGCTTGAAAGAGAGAATGGAGCAGGCTGCGTGGAACCAACGGATTGGACCAGAAAATTCTCCACGGAAGGCCCCATCACATCCAGGCTTCCCAGTCCAGCTTTCTGAGGAACAATTGGGAACCCCGACGCCTTCTGTCCACGCCCCAGTCCCAGCTGTCTGCATACCCTATCCTGAGGTGAAATTATGATTATTTAGAAGGTTTTTCTGAGGGAGTGAGGGAAGTAGCATGTCCAGGGAAGGTTCCATGTAGACCCACTTGAGTTTTTCCATCTGCTCTGCAGGCCTCCACCCCAAAGAAAAACATCACTCAAGTGCAGCTGGAGGGGGACTTGAGTTCCATCAGTGATGGGGCTGGTGAAGAAGAAGAAGATGAAGAAGATTTCCTGGAGCTTCCCCAACCTTGCAAGCGCCAAGAGGAGGAGGAGGAGGACCTGGATCATCTTCTGGACCAGTAAGGCTGTCCTTCAACTTCATATCCACCTGTGAAAAAAAAGGAAGGTGAAAAAGGTTGGGGATGAGAAAGAATCCATGATGGATTCCTCTTAAGCTTCATGCACTTCCAGCCCTGGGTTCATTCATTCAGACTTGGCACCATCCTATCTGTGTGTTCCCACCTGATCTTGAGGTCATCAAAGTTTCATGAAAGAATGAAAGAGAAGACTCTTTCCACTCTCCTGGGTACTGTTAAGGGTAAATCAGATGGGAGAAGTTGAAATCAGCGTAGGGAAAACCTTATTTGATTCTCCAAATAAGCTAACCTTAATTTTCCATTTTCTATTCCAAGGTGCAGCAGCTTCAGATCGTTGCCAGAGGTTCTGAGTCACAAACACAATGCAGAAGAACTGGGCCATGAAGCCACCGCAGCTGCTGGGACAAAGAATGGCTCCCTGCAGAAATCCTCTGCGGCTAATAAAACTCCCCCTGCCTCCAAGTAAGTCCATGAGAAAGCAATTCGAGCTAATTCATTTTCTTGGAAGACCTAAGATGCCACCTCCAGCCTTAACATGACCGAGAAAGCTTCTCTTTTGGACTTCCTACCGGTACTACTATGAAGTTCATAAGATGCAGAACAACAGAACAGAATAAGAATAATAGAGTTGGAAGGGACCTTGGAGGTCTTCTAATCCAATCCCTTGCTCAGGCAGGAGACCCCATACCATTTCAGACAAATGGTTGTCCAATCTCTTCCTAAAAACTTCCAGTGATGGAGCACCCACAACTTCTGGAGGCAAGTCGTTCCACTGGTTAATTGTTCTCACTGTCAGGAAGTTTCTCCTTAGTTCTAGGTTGCTTCTCTCTTTGATTAGTTTCCACCCATTGCTTCTTGTCCTACTTCAGGTGCTTTGGAGAATAGCTTGACTCCCTCTTCTTTGGGGGCAGCCCCTTAGATGTTGGAAGACTTCTATCATATCATCCCTAGTCTCCTTCTTTTCACCCCCTCTTCTTTGTGGCAGCCCCCTTAGATATTGGAAGACTGCTATCATGTCAACCCTAGTCCTTCTTCTCATTAAATAGACCTACCCAATTCCTGCAACCGTTCTTCCTATATTCAAGTTCCAGTTCCCAGTTTAAGCCATGCACGCAAATTATGAGAAAACTGAAGAAACACACCGTACACAGAGGAGAGCACAAACATTTATATTTTAGCATGTGTGGGACAGAAAGTCGAAAGGAAAAAAAAACAACCCAGATTGATGGACTCTCCTTGAACAGCGGGATCTAACCTCCGAGGGGACTGATCAAAACCGAAGCTTTAGACTCTGGTGGACAGCCATGCTTTCAACTTGAAAAATTAACGTTCGAATCCTGGCCTCGTATATTGGGCCACGTTCTTTTTTTGCAAAAGCAGCAGCTCCTCTTTTTTTATTGTTGTTGTTTTCTTTCTGGTGCTTTGGGCATTCCAGGATGTGACTAAAATTAGAAACAGGGTTTGTTGGCTTTTTGAGCTGCATCATCTGAAGTTGAGGAACAAAGAACGTCTTTGCTTTTTCTTGTTTTCTTTCCAAGACTGGGTCAGAAGCAGCTTTAGCCTCTCTCTCTCTCTCTCTCTCTCTCTCTCTCTGTCTGTCTGTCTCTCTCTCTCTCTCTCTCTCTCTCTCTCTCTCTCTCTCTCTCTCTCTCTCTCTCTCTCTCTCTCTCTCTCTCTTCTTTCTTTGCTCTTGTTCTCTGTTTCTCTCTCCTCTCCCTCATTCTCTTTTTCCTCTCTCTCTCTCATTCTCTCTCCTTTTTCTTTGCTCTTGTTCTCTCTCTCATTCTCTGACTCTCTCTCTCTGTGACTCTCTCTCTCTGTGTGTGTGTCTCTGTCTCTCTCTCTCTCTCTCTCTCTCTCTCTCTCTCTCTCTCTCTCTTTGTCTCTCTCTCTCTCTCTCTCTCTCTCCCCCCATATATATGGAGAAGGGGAGGGAGAATGGACAGGAATTTGAAAGGAAGTCAAAACTCAGCAGGGAAAACTTAACAGGTGAGTGTTATTTGGAGGCAATCGTGCCCCACTTTTCAAGTTTTCAGCTCTGCGGGTAAAACCTGGCACTGCCTCCAGGCTGCCACAAAGATTTCTCTGTGGTTTTAACACTTCAGCACCACTCTGATTTCCTACACAGGAGGTAAGGACAGATGGAGGTTCTGAGTGAAGGGGAAGGGTTGGTTTCTAGGAAAAGAGGTAAAGAGGATTTCAACCCAAATAGAGCTGGAAGGGGCCTTGGAGGTCTTCTAGTCGAACCCCCTGCTTGAGCAGGAGACCTTCTATCATTTCATACAGGCTCTTCTTGAAAACCTCCACTGATGGAGCACCCACAGCTTCTGGAGGCAAGCAGTTCCATCGGTTAAATTCTCACTGTCAGATAATTTCTGTTTAGTTCTAGGTTGCTTCTCTCCTTGATAGGTTTTCATCTGCTGCTGCTTGTCCTGCCTTCAGGTGCTCTGGAGAGTAGGCTGAACTTCTCTGTGGCAGCCCCTGAGATATTGGAACACTGCTATCATGTCTTCTTCTCACCGGACTAGCCATACCCAATTCCTGCAACTGTTCTTCGTATGTTCTAGTCTCCAGGCCCTTGTGAATTAGGTCTGTTGCACAGAATCACTTAGCTAGGAGATGTTTGCTTCCCAAGGCACACACAGGTTGTAGGAGGATTTGTCTGCATTTTACAAACGTACATTTGGAGTTTGTGTTGGTTTCTGGATACTAACGGTCCTGGCCTGAGCTTCAGCTTGCATGTCAGATTGTCAGTTGCAACCTTGATTAGCTTCTTGGAAACATCCGCATGTCCCTTACAACTTTGCTTTTTGTGACAGGGAACTTCACAAGAAGAACTCCAGAAAGGTCCAGCAGCCAAGCCGCCAGAGCAGACGTTTGTCTTCCATCCAAGCCGAAGTAGCTCTTCGTGAACCTGCAGAGATCAACAGTCCCACAGTGGCTGTCCCCAAGACGTTCTCCAGAAGACAGCAGGCAGAGTTTTCACCTCAAAGCAGCATGGCGAGTGTGAGGGGAAGCCTAGCATCGGAATCTGCAGCTCCACATTTACCCCGGAAGGCGAACACAACGTTGTGTGAGGTAAGTTTGTGATGGTAGACATGGGGTGGGGGTGGGGGAGAGAATCCCATTGGCTTCCTTGGGAAGATGAAGGAAGGAAATTTAATCTCAAATATCTCCAGAACAGAATTTTGGAGACCAGGATAGAACGAAAACTTTTGTTTCCCCATCTCTGGGGTCTTTCAGGTATTGGAGCTAGTTAGAAACCTCACCAGGTAAGTCCATTGGACATGGTTGAGTCCATTTTGGATGGAGCTATGGCTCTTTCCTAAAGAATGGGCCTTTCACCCAGGTCTTTAACATTCAGGGAAGGAAGGTAAATCCAAATGAAGGAGATATGTCTATGACCAAGCCTGGTGGCTTTCAGGAGAAATGTAGATGTCTAGATTTGGCCAGTAGCTCCATAAGTCACTCTCTGCCCTTGTTGCAGGATCTGCGCATTGTGTCTCCAGAGACAGACAGCGGTTTTGTGGGATCAGAAACCAGCAGGGCATCACCTTTGGCACAGTTGCCCAAGCGCCAGTTGGCAAAGATGAGGTACAGCATGTTAGCTATTGTCCTTCTCCTTTATGCACCACTTTTTCAGTCCTACAACACTCTCCCTTCCTGTTCATTCTTCTTCTTCTTCTTCTTCTTCTTCTTCTTCTTCTTCTTCTTCTTCTTCTTCTTCTTCTTCTTCTTCTTCTTCTTCTTCTTCTTCTTCTTCTTCTTCTTCTTCTTCTTCTTCTTCTTCTTCTTCTTCTTCTTCTTCTGCAGCCTTCTTCCCTTCTATTTTCCAGCTTCACTCACTTTTTCTACTCGCCTTTTTCTCTTTCCTTCCAGCCTGCTAATTTTACCCTCCGCGGAGGTGAGTTCAGGCAGTCCACAGTTCAGAAAGGAAGCACATGTAGCGGCACAGAAAACAAATGTAATGCACTTTACCAATTTTACCTAATCTGGGTTTTTTGGTTCCAGGTCCTACAGCACCCCAGGACTATCATCTACGATTGATGAGCCTCCCTGCTCACCATCCTCAAAAAAAGCACCAGGTGCAGTGAGGCAGTTGGGATCCAACCAATCACCTGGGCAAGTGAAGCCCGAGGCTGGGAGAAGCAGACGCACCTTGGTAAAAAGAACCCCCCTCCAGAAGACCTCTCCTTGCAGGTGGACCAATGAGATGGAGCCCAAAGACAATGAGAACTGTGAGTTGAACTCCAGATGTGGATGGGGTACCACCTCCATCATGCCCAGCTACCCAAGGTTCACCTGCTTGCTTAGGAAGCTTTGACTCAACTATGGAGGCCAGCATCTCAATGTTTCTGAGCAGTATCAAGCTGTCATCTATAACTATAAATCACAAGTCCCAGATACTGGAGATCAGATCTTAAGGCGTAGGATCAACACGGTTCAAAAATATAGCCCAGGTCACCAAGACCATGTTAATGAAGTGATTAATGAAAAAATGTTTAGTGAACATGATAGCAGTGTTCCAATATTTGAGGGGCTGCCACAATTTATCTAAAGGGCTGTTACAAAGAAGAAGGGGGTCAATCTATTCTCCAAAGCACCTGTGGGCAGGATAAGAAGCAATGGATGGAAACTCATCAAGGAGAGAACCAGCCTAGAACTAAAGAGAAGTGAGAACAATTAATCAGTGGAACAACTTGCCTCCAGAAGTTGTGGGTGCTTCAACACTGGAGGTTTTGAAGAAGAGACAGGACAAGCCATCTGTCTGAAATGGTATAGGGTCTCCTGCTTGAGCAGGGGGGTGGATTAGAAGATCTCCAAGGTCCCTTCCAGCTCTATTCTGATTGATTGATTGATTGATTGATTGATTGATTGATTGATTGAAATGGTCTAGGATCTCCTGCTGGAGCAGGGGGTTGGGCTAGAAGACCTCCAAAGTCCCTCCCCACTTTATTATTCTGTTAAAAATAGTGTGTTAGTTCCCACCCCACAAGTTTATTTTTTCTGTGATTGGGATTGGAGCTACAGTGGAAAGTGGAAAGAAAGTTCAAGAGATAAATTCAGACAGCCTCTTCCTTTTTTTAAGCGCGGACCCATCCCACGGGACTTCGAGCCAGTGGTCTCCATACCGTATTTAAGAAAAACAGATCTTGACGTATCTGTTTTGAAGGCTTACCAGAGTTCAGTCCTTAAGGCAAATTCGTGATAGCTTGTTCTCTCTCTTGCTTGTCAGTTCACCCTGACTCCGAGACAGAAACCGAGAGCCATGGTGCTACCAGTCTGGATGGTAGCCCCCCTCCTCGTGGGAGAGTTTCCCCCAGCCCCTCCCCAATTTCTCCGAACCTGGCCCAGGCTCGCCACAAGAACTTTCTTCACACACGCTTGGAGCGAGAGTAAGTCAAACAATTATTTTACCTGTAATTTTACACACACACACACACAGACCCTATCCCTCCTGCACGGGAAGAAGGAGAGAAGAGCGTAAAACTCGTGTCCGCCCTTCTTGCCTTGGATAAAATTGGTATGATTTCAACACACGCTTAGTAGCAGTTGTCAAAGTCATCCTGATGTCCCTGTGCTTGTTTCATTCCTCCGCCAGCGAAGCCATCGAAGCTCTGCAATATGAAGTCTCTCGGTTGCGACGAAGTCTAGAAGAGTCTCTCCATCGGCAGTCTTCTTCTCCCCACCCATCTATCGTCCAGGACCTGGTTCACCTTTACCCAAGCGTCCCTCCAGCACGGTAAGGGATGAACCAAGCTCTTGTTGAATGTGTATTAGAGATTCTAGGCAAACATTCCTCTGGTGAGTCTCTTTGTAACTACGTGTCTTTGGAGATGCTCCATCATGCAGGTCTGGATTGTCCCAAAGATGCTTTTTCAAAAGACAACTGGACTTTGTCCCCTGAAGACGTTTCGCTTTTCATTCAAGATGTAAGGACCCACCCCACTTTACATCTTAAGAACTCTTGGAATATCTTTTCCAACAGGCATCCTTTATTAAGAGAAGATGGTTGCACGCGTTCTAGACAGGATCTGAGGAGTTCTCTCCCATCCTTCAATGTTTTAAGGAGCCCCCCCCCATAGTTTTTCCGGCAACCGATCACTCATCCTCTTTTCCCAGATTCCAGGCGTTGCCTTGTTCCCCCCCTTTTCCCTCTCTGCCAGCAAAAGGAAGACTTCAGAGAGCTGAGTAGATGAAAGGCAATGACCATATTGTTATGCTAAGTCCTCTTGATGAAAATCAACATCCAGTCCTTTTGTAGTTTACTGAAGGAAGTGCAAGCCATAAAACCCCCCTGCTCATCCCCCTTCCCCTTCGTAGAATCCAGAGAGGGCAGAAATGGGTTTTTTTTCCCCATAGTAGGTAACTAGAAATGAAATGTAATTGGATTCTGACACAAGAAGCTTCTTCGGTTCTGACTGGACTTCCTTTGTTTTTCCTTGAAGACGTTTCGCTTCTCATCCAAGAAGCTTCTTCAGTTCTGACTGGACTTCCTTTGTTTTTCCTCGAAGACGTTTCGCTTCTCACCCAAGAAGCTTCTTCGGTTCTGACAGTTCTGTAGAAGAAGAGTCTTAGGTGAGAAGCGAAACGCCTTCAAGGAAAAACAAAGTCCGGTTGCCTTTTGAAAAAGCACCTTTGGGATATTTGTACCCACAAACCTCCAACTGATCTCTAGGACTCCAGAGGCAGTCGGGTTTCTCACAAGACAGCTGACTCACCCCTTATGAAAGACATTATGGGAAACTTCCAAAACAACGAACCACAACTCTGTTGTCCTGGCTGGGTTCCAAACTGCTCAGAAAGACAGAGATTCAAAGCAAAGCCAGGGTGAAATTATCGTTGCTTTCCCTCTGTGATGTCTTCACTGCCAACATAATTTTGGTCACTGTATCACAAAAAAAAGACGTTGAGAGTCTGGAAAAAGTTCAGAGAAGAGCAACTGAGATAAGAACATAAGAACATAAGGAGAGCCATGCTGAATCAGGCGAAAGCCCATCGAGTCCAGCATTCTGTGTCACACAGTGGCCCACCAATTGTACATGGGGATCTTGAGCAGAAAGAGAAGGCAAAACCCTCCCTTTCCCTTGACCCCCAACAAATGGTACTCAAGGGAATCCTGCCTGCCTCAACCAACATAGAGGCGGCACATGGACATCCGTTTTAATAGCCACCGATACACTTGGCATCATGAATCTGATCCAAGGCCTGGAGACTAAAACATACGAAGAACAGCTGTGGGATTTGGGTTTGGCCAGTCTGAAGAAAAGAAGAAATAGGGGAGACTAGTGACTTGACTGAGATGGCATAGGTTCTCCTACTGGAAGGGACCTTGGAGGTCTTCTAGTCCAGCCTGCTGCTCAAGCAGGAGGACCTATACCATCTCAGACAACGGACTGTCCAGTCTCTTCTTAAAAACTTCCAGCGATGGATCGCCCATGATTTCTGGAGGTAAGCTATTCCACTGGTTGATTCTCCTCACTGTCAGGAAGTTTCTCCTTAATTCATCAAATTAATTTAGCAAACCATAGTAGCCTTGTCTCCAGGTGAATGCTAAACCACACAGGCTTGTTCGTGATCCACCTTGTCTGTGTTCACACAAACAAACAAACAAACTAGAATAAATCACATTGAGTCGAACGAATCCAGACAGATTTTAGGAATCCAGAGGTGACATTATCAGGGAGAATGAATGGAAGGGGGGCAAGTTTCTTGTTTTGTGTTCGGCTATAGTCTTGCCTTGGTATAACAGGCTGTCTTATTCCACAGAACCTCAAGGAAAAGCATGATGGAACATGATAGATCATTTGTGGCGACTGAATCGAAAGGGAGGAGCCAGAAGCCACCGTTGGCCCCACATGAATCCGAATTGGACTTCAGTAGGTGGCAAAGGTTTTAAATGTTGTTGGCTTAGTCTAGAATTTAGAAAGGTGGTGTCTGCGAGAGTCTCTGGATTTCAATTGGCAGTCGCACCGGTCAATCTGGCCAGTGGCAAAATATTGTCCGAAGCATCTGAAGAACCCTGAGATTAATTTAGTTAGGTAGAGAGCCCTGTTTCAGGCAAAGAGAACGATCATCTCTAAATAGGTGGTGTTGTCTGTTTAACATATTTTGCTTTCTGAGCTTCGTTGTTTCCTTGCAGGTGTTTCATTACCCAAACTAGGTAATGCATCATCAGTGTTTAGAAGGGAGTTGGGTTTGCAGGGAGGAGGAGGAGGAGGAGGAGGAGAATGAATGTGGGGTCCTTGGTGCTCTCTGCGCTTGCTGGTTTTCTTTCAGGAGTTTCATTACCAAACTAGCTAATGTCATCAGTGCTAGAAGGGAGTTGGGTTTGCAGGGAGGAGGAGGAGAAGGAGGAGGGGAAGGAGAAGGAGAAGGAGGAAAAGGAGAAGGAGAATGAATGTGGGGTCCTTGGTGCTCTCTGAGCTTGCTGGTTTTCTTTCAGGAGTTTCATTACCAAACTAGCTAATGTCATCAGTGCTAGAAGGGAGTTGGGTTTGCAGGGAGGAGGAGGAGGAGGAGGAGGAAGAGGACTGTGGGGTCCTTGATGCTCTCTGACCCAAGTTGCTTTCTTGCAGACATTGCATTACCCAAACTAGGTAACATCATCAGAGCTAGTCATATTAAATACTTTGATTAGATTAAGCCCCTGTCAAAACTGGCCATGGCATGCTCTTCTGCAATTCAGTTAGTGCTCCCAGTGTTCTTTGAACCCCTGAGATAATGTCAGACTTTACATACCAAATTAATCTGAGGACTGTCTTTACCTACTTTGTTCCTAGCTCCTTCCGAGTCGGACGACACAACGTCAAAGTTGCAGAATGGAAGACCCCAGCCAGCTTCCAGGATAAGACCTTCCAAACAACGCACTGTCCAGGGACCTTACACAGGTAAGAGCACCATCTAAACCACCCTAGTGTAAACCAACATACACCACTGGGAGTTTCATTACCCAAACTAGGTAACATTATCAGTGCTAGAAGGGAGTTAGGTTTGCAAGGAGGAGGAGCAAAATCAATAGTGAGCAAAACCCCTTCTGTTATTCCCTTAAAAGTTTGCATTTATGGGCTGGAAGGATGCAAATTTGGGAACTTTCCACTCCTATGATTCAATGTTCCACATTAATCTAGTCCAGGGGTAGGCAACCTTGATTCTTTTATGACTCGTGGACTTCAACTCCCAGAATTCCTGAGCCAGCCATGCTGAGGGGAAAGGGAGAGGTTTCCATGTTGAGCTATGCTGGCTCAGGAATTCTGGGAGTTGAAGTCCACCAGTCATGAAGGGGCCATAGTTCCCCCATGCTGGATCAGGAATTCTGGGAGTTGAAGTCCACGAGTCATAAAAGAGCCAAGGTTGCCTACCCTTGGTCTAGTCTAAGAAAAGAAGCACTAGGGACAACATGATAGCAGTCTTCTAATAGTTGAAGGGCTGTCGCAGAGAAGAGGGAGTCAAGCTATTATCCAAAGCACCTTCTGAAGGCAGGAGAAGAAGCAACAGATGGAAACTCATCAAGGAGAGAAGCAACCTAGAACTCAGGAGAAGTTTCCTGACAGTGAGAACAATTAACCAGTGGAACCACCTGCCTCCAGAAGGTGTGGATGCTCCAACACTGGAAGTTTTTAAGAAGAGACTGGACAGCCATTTGTCCGAAACGGTATAGGGTTTCCTGCCTGAGCAGGGGGTTGGACTAGATGACCTCCAAAGTCTCTTTCAACATTATTATTATTATTATTATTATTACCTCCACAGTCCCTTTCAGGTCTATTCTGATTGATTGATTGATTGATTGATTGAACCAGTAGAACGGATTGCCTCCAGAAGTTGTGGATGCTCCATCACTGGAGTTTTTTAAGAAGAGATTGGACAGCCATTTGTCTGGAATAAGATAGAACTTCCTGCCTGAACAGGGGGCTAGACTAGATGACCTCCAAGGTCCCTTCCAACTCTGTCTTTCTGTATTCTATAATTTTATCAGCACCTGCTGGATTCTTTCTGTTTGCTTTCCTAGGGACACAGTATCCCATTTTCACTCTGGAGTCTCAAGAGCCAAAGAGACTCAAAACCCGGTCTGTTGATCCTCAGAATGCCCAGTTACAGCACGGAGAAGACTCTGCAGTTCCTGTGCAAGGCAAGGAAAGCAAAGGTAACCATTGATGTGGATTGCCCCTGTGTGGGTACAGGTAGTCCTCGACTTACGATTGTTTTGTTTAGTGGCATCAGGCATCAAGATTTTTGCAAACTGCAGCGTCCGTCGTCGGATGCATTAAAAAAAAAACCACACATTTGAATAAAAATTGTTAGCTGGGAAAGGTGTTTCCCCGGCTACTTCCTGACATTCTTCTGCCAGAGACTAACGCAGATCTCCTCCGGTGATACGTTCCTTGGTGGCATCACACATTCAGGAGTGTGACATGCGTGGTCCCCTTTTGCGACCGTCTGAGAAGCAAAGTCAATGGGGGAAAATCTGGGTTCATTTAATGACGTGTGACTAATTTGACAGCCTCAGTGTTTCACTTAACCACTCCGGCAAGTGAGCTTAGTCAGCGTCCCACTTAGACATGGGAAAAGATACAAGTGAAAAATACCAGGCTGGATCTCGACAACGGAAGCGTTTGTGCACCCAAATTTAATCAGTTATGAGAAACTTTTGACGTCCAAAGGCATTCTGGACACCGATGGGAAATTATAAACTAGACAAGAACTGGAAGGAGAGGACATTAAGCTATCAATTATCCCTTTTTCTTAAATATATAGAGAGAAGGGAGCTGATGTACTTCTCACGTAAAGGAGTTACCAGACCTTTCTGTTTTTCCTTTTAGTGTATATATTTTATTTTTTTGAAGTTTACAACTCATAAGCGCTTAATAAACGTGATCGTCCGGGTCTTATTCTAATAACACGGAGTCAAATCCTGCTCACTACCCCGTCGATAAAACGCGTCCCATAATTTGAAAATATTCTGGATCTTCTTTTTCTTTCATCTCCGGTCTATCCATTTCTGCACATTGTGGTATTTATTTTAATTACGACGTCTTCAGACGGCGTTTTGTTTCCCCCCCCCCAATTCTGCGCAAAAACAATTCTTGCCGCTGTTAAGTTGCAGGTTTGATCAGTGAGATTTCGCTAATGCCAACAAGCAAATTAAGACACTCCAAACTCACACTTCCCTTTGCTGGATGTCATTCCTTGTTGGAGAGAAACCGGATGAAGGTTTCCAGATTGTTAGCCAACCTCATTGAGGGAGAAACACATAAAGTTGTCTGGAGCTGCTCCTCGTTTCTCCCCATTAGGTAGCTGAAGCGTTGAGTGTTGTTGTTTTTTTTTAGGTTCACCAAAAATCAAATTAAGCAGAACCCATTTCCTTCAAATATTGGCGGATGGGTGCTGCAAGCCAGTCTAGCTAGAGAATATCCAAGCTGGAGGAAGATCATCTTTCAGGAGAATTTGAGAATTCCTAAACGTATGGGAAGTGTTTGGCTTTGGTTTCGTTAGACATTTTCTAGAGGAGCAAAAAGGATCTGCTTCAAAACAACTCACCCTGTTCAAGAACAATTGGTGAGCAGAGCTCAGAGAGCCTTTGCACCACCGGACAATTCCAGAGAAATGTGAAAACATGTTTGCAGGTGAGGAATCAGGTTTCAAGCAGCTCCGTGCCCTGCCCTCCATCACCTTTGTCATCACCAGAGTTGAACACAGGCAAGGGTAGAAAAAAGGATTGGAACCCTTGGTTAAACATTAACCGGCTTTTGATTCGTTGCTGTTTAAAAATCAGGATGTCTTCTTTCTTTTTCTTTCTCTCTTTTTCTTTCCTTCTTTCCTTCTCTCTTTCTCTTTCCTTCTCTCTTTCCTTGTTTTTTCTTTCCTTCCTCCCTCCCTCCTCTTTCTTTCTGTCTCTCTTTTTTCCTTCCTTCTCTTTATTTCCTTGTTTTTTCTTTCTAGTTTCTTCCTCCCTCCCTTCCTTCCTTTTCTTTCCTTCCTTCCTTCCTTCTTTCTTTCCTTTTTTCTTTCCTTCCTTCCTCCCTCCCTCCTCTCTTTCTGTCTCTCTCTTTTTTCCTTCCTTCCTTCCCCTTCTTTATTTCCTTGTTTTTTCTTTATTTTCTTCCTCCCTCCCCTTTCTTTCTTTCCTTCCTTCTCTTTCCTTGCTTTTTCTTTCCTTCCTTCCTCCTCCCTCCCTCTTCTTTCTGTCTCTCTTTTTTCCTTCCTTTCTTCCCCCTCTCTCTTTATTTCCTTGCTTTCTTTTTTTCTCTTTCTTTCCTTCCTTTTCTCTCTTTTCTTGCTTTTCCTTTCCTTCCTTCCTTCCTCCCTCCCTTTCTTTCTTTCCTTGCTTTTTCTTTATTTATTTTCTTCCTCCCTCCCTCCCTCCCTCCCTCCCTGTCCTTCCTTCCTTCCTTCCTTCCTTCCTTCCTTCCTTCCTTCCTTCCTTCCTTCCTTCCTTCCTTCCTTCCATCAACCTCCAAGTCTCAGCAGATTCCCTGCCGGAGCACCTGCAAAAGCTTGCAAAACTTTAGGAGATCTGCATTTCCCAAAAGGAGATGCCTTTCAGAAGATACAAGAACCCCTTTGCTGATTACATTTCTAGCAAAAGTGTCAGAAACTAATGCTTGTTCGTAAAGGCTTCTATTTCCATGTCTGCTCGTTTAGCATTGTAGCCTATTTCATTATAACAGGAATTATCACCCCCCCTTTTTTTAAGGTTCCCCTACGGATGGATCCAGACCTTCTAAGCAAAGACTGACTGAAGGATGGATGTGTCCTTCATGTAAGGATTTGGCAAACTCCAGGAACAAAGACATAGCCGGTGAGACAAACTTTTGACGGTTCAAGCCTTGAAAATTCCTCTCAATCCAGTTCATTAATCTAAAACCCAGCTGTTCATCCATACAGTTATTCTCTTCCTTAAAATGCTGCCCTTGTTATTGCAGCCGTTCTTCGTATGTTTTAGTCTCCAGCCCTTGGATCCACTTAGTTGCTCTTCTCTGAATTTTTCTCACATCTTTTTTTTGTGTGTGTGTGATATGGTGACCAGTATAATTTATTTTATTTTATTTTCTCATCCTTCTTAGGGGCAGGAGACCACAAGGAGATTGCTCCAGAAGGAATCTCTGGGACTCAACCAAAGCTTACCCACCACCAGCAACCAAAACAGGCAGGTCTTTGGTATTTGGCGGTACCATCTGCAGCTACCTCTATGAATTACATCCCGGCTATTCCCTTGGCACAGTGCCCACTCTCGTCCATAATGTAAGTAATGTTTTTCCCAACAGGATTTAATAGATGATGTCTTAGTTTTCTTAACCTAGCAGTGGGGAAGTGCTGAATCTCTAGTCCAGGCACACTTAACAATCAGAGACTAGCAACTAGTGACGCGTGCAAACAGCCGCTTTAAACTTCATGTAAACCGTTCCAAACTTGATTGTTAACAATTGTTAACAAGTCGGTTTTTTGTTAACCGAGTTGTCAAACTTTGGAACAGCTTACCTGATTTAGTGGCCTCAGCCATTAACTTTCACAAGGTTTTCATTCTAATTTGATTTTAATTTGGCGTCTGTGGACCTCACTCCGTATTTAAGAAGTCCCCAAAGGGGTGCCCGTGTGCGTTATCATCCCTGACCCATTTTAATTTTCTAGTTTTGCTTGCTCGGATTTGTAATTTTGGCGAATAAAGTTTTTTTTTTTTAAAAAAAATCATCTACAAAGCCATCGCTGTCCTCTCCCTGGCTGGTCTGGACAATCTCACAAAGGGACGTCTACGTGTCATTTCTCCTAAGAGATCAGCCAGAGTTAGGGCGGCATCCAAATTTTTTGTAAGGTAAGGTCTGAGGGGTCCTTGGTGCTCTCTGAGCTTGGTTGTCTCCTTACAGACGGTTCATTACCCAACTGGGTGACATCATCAGCACTAGAAGGGAGTGGGGGTGTGGGGAGGATTGTGGGGTCCTTGGTGCTCTCTGAGCTTGATGGGGGTTTTTTGTAGACATTTCATTAGCCAACTGGGTGACATCATCAGTACTAGAAGGGAATGGGATGTGTGGGGAGGAGGAGGAGTACTGTGGAGCCCTTGGTGCTCAAGTAGGTGACATCATCAGTACTAGAAGAGAGTGGGATGTGTGGGGAGGGGGAGGAGGAGGAGGAGGACGACGACGACTGTGGGGTCCTTGGCACTCTCTGAGCTTGGTAGTTTTCTTGCAGATGTTTCATGACCCAACTAAGTAACATCATCAGTGCTAGAAGGGAGTGGGCTTTGTGGAGGAGGAGGAGGAAGAAGAAGAAAAAGAAAAAGAAGGAGAAGAAGAGGAAGAAGAAGAAGAAGAAGAAGAAGAAGAAGAAGAAGAAGAAAAGAAGAAGAAGAAGAAGAAGAAAAGAAAAAAAAAAGAAGAAGAAGAAGAAGAAGAAGAAGAAGAAGAAGAAGAAGAAGAAGAAGAAGAAGAAGAAGAAGAAGAAGAAGAAGAAGAAGAAGAAGAAGAAGAGAGGAGGAGGATTAGGTGACCTCATCAGGGCTAGTAATGGTGAAGATGATCAGCATTGAAGATGTTACCGTAGCTAGTTAGGGAAATGAAACATCTGCAAGAAAACCACCAAGCTCAGAGAGCACCAAGGACCCCTCATTTCAACCTCCAGCTACAAATATTCTCCTGTAAAGCTAAGGTCTGCTTGAACTTGATCTTGGCAACAACTCAACGTTAGCTTGCTTGCTTGACTTCTCTGTTGAGTTGGAAACCCTTGGTTTCAGGCTAGTTTCTCATTCCACCAGGTCCACCTCTGCTTAGCTTTTCCAAGGATCAGCCAAGGTTTAGCTAGGTGCAAACATTTGCTGTGACAAGTTGTCTGACTTCTCCATTTGTCTTTCCTTCTGGATAGCTATTCTCCGCCACCGCTCACTACCTCAATCTGCTCCTCGGCAGCTCTCCCGGCTTACGATTCCAGCAGACGGCAAGCCACAGAGTGGAAAACATCACGGCAGCGTCTCCGGGATCATCCCTCTTGCTTCCCCTCCGCCAGTCTGGACGACTTGAACTGGACTTTAAGCCGGGCTGTGGAAGCTGCTAAAGATATGAAGTTCACCACCGAACAGATGAATCAATCTCTCCGTTGGGCCTTAAAAAAAGCGAGGAGTCCCAAGACTTCGCGTCTCTTCTGATGAGGACGGGCCAAGAGCTTGAATGGAACGGGGACCAATAAAATGGACCAAGTGGCTTGCCTGTTCGACTCTGGACACTAGGGTTGGGTTTTATGTGCCAAAGAACAAAGCTTAGTTGAGAAGGGAGAATAATGTATCCTTCGGTGTTTGGAGGAAGTAGCCTTTTGCAACTGTGCTTCCTGTATTTTGCTCCGTGACTTGAACCATTGGGGTGACTTCTGCTTTTTTTTCTTTTTGACCTTGACTTTGTAGCTTCCTCTCAGGGACATTGATCTTAATAACGTTAATAATAATAATAATAATGATAATAATGATGATGATGATAATATAATGATGATGATGATAATAATAATAAAATAATAATAATAGGCAGCTTTGGCACAAGAGGCAATGTTGGGCTAGGCAGGGGAGAATAGAAAAACCGAGATGCCTGCCTTGTTCAAATATGTTTTAGGGAAGGTTTGCATTGAGGGGACCATGTTGCTCTCTGAGCTGGGTGGTTTTCTTGCAGACGTTTCATGACCCAACTAGGTAACGTCATCTGTGCTTAAATACTTGGGTGATGAAATGAGCTTGGTGGCTTTCTTGCAGACATTTCATGACCCAACTAGGTAACATCATCCGTGCTTAAATACTTGGGTAATGAAATGAGCTTGGTGGCTTTCTTGCAGACATTTCATGACCCAACTAGGTCACGTCATCAGTACTTGACTAATTGGGTCATGGAACATCTGCAAGAAAAGCACCAAGCTCAGAGAGCACCAAGGACCCCACAGTTCAACCCTGAGCTATCAATATTCATCTTTAAAGGTTTGTATTTTAACTTTGGCCATCTTCCAGCATGCAGCGTTCTTCCAATGGAGTTGACCCATCCATCCATTCACCTTAAATCAGGGATGGGGTGTTCAACCTTAGCCCCTTGAAGTCTTGTGGACTTAATTTATCTCTTTATTTGTGACCTCTATTTTTTTCCCGCTCCATCTATAAAATTTATTCCATATCAAATAAAACTCTGTGTCTTCCTGGTTTTTTAATCTTTTAGCTAACCTATCTAGTTCTGCACAAAACATAATTTTCTTTATTAGATCTTCCTCACTCGGTGTTTCCATTGCTTTCCATTTTTGAGCAAATAGTATCCTTGTCGCCGTAGCCACGTGAATGATTAAATATGTATCTTCTTTATTTACATTTTTCTCTAATATTCCTAATAGTAATGCCTCAGGTTTGTATAGAATGTTTTGGCTGGTCATTTCTATTACCCATTCCCAGACCAAACGTCAATACACCTGTGCTTCTCTACATGTCCACCATATATGAAAAAAGGCACCCTTTTCTTTTTTACATTTCCAACATGTAGAAGAGTATCCTTTATACATTTTGGCTAATCTGGCCGGAGGGAGATGCCATCTGTAAATCATCTTATACAAGTTTTCTTTATATGATGTCGCTAATGTGATTTTGTTATTTCGCTCCCATACTTTCTGCCACTGATCCATATTTATATTATATCCTAAATCTATTGCCTACTTCACCATTGTTTCTTTAACCTGCTCCTCATATAGTTTATGTTTCAGTAGGTGTTTATAAATATTCTTTGTTTTTTATCTGGGCCTAGCAGTATCTTGTCTAATCCCGTATCTTGTCTATTAATACCCCATTCTTGCTTATCCTTCATACATTTTGCTTGTATCTGGAGATAAGACCACCACTCCAAGTCTATTCCTTGTTGTTTTAGCTCGTTTTTGTTTTAAATAACCTTCTTCTGTCAGAATGTCTTTGTATATAATAGCCTTATCTTTCCTATACAAATTGGGATATGTGACTGCCTCCAATGGCGATAGCCAAGCCGGAATCTTTGTGTAATATCGAGATTTAACTATGTTCCAGCTTTTTATTAATTCTTGCCAAACCTTATGTCTTAAAAAAATATTGGTGGTTTCTACTTTGCCCCATCCTGCTGGAGATCATAACCCTCTAAATGTAAACATCTTTTATTTTCTAAGTTTATCCAGTCTCTAATCCAAGTTAGGGCCGCTGCTTGGTAATATAGCTCCCAATCTGGGAAACCTAAACCTCCCCTTTCTTTGGCATCCTGTAAAGCCTTCAATTTTATTCTTGCCTTCTTACCGGACCACACAAATTCTAAGGTTAATTTATTTAACTCCTTAAAACATTTCTTGTCTAACTGGATTGGGATATTCTGAAACAGGAATATCATTTTAGGTAAGATGTTCATTTTCACAGCAGCAATTCTCCCAAGTAATGAAAGATGCAAATTTTTCCAACGGTCTAAATCTAAAGTCTTCCACTTTCTCTACTGTATCCAATCTCAACCTTTTCTCTTGCCAAGTCACAATAAGCCCCTCTGAGATTAGAAATGTATAGTTTTGTATATAGATAAGTTATATGTAATTAATGTATAATACGGACTGAGATGTCTGTCAAAGACGATTTATCATGTTCAGTGTTTTTAATCCTTTTCTTTTTTTTGGTATTCAATAAAAACTTGTTAAAAAAAATAAAATAAAATAAAAAAAAGTCTTGTGGATTTCACCTCCCAGCATTCCTCAGCCAGCCCACCCTCCTTAAGTCTTTGTCTTAACTCTTAGAACTTCTCAGCTGATTCCTTCAGCCTCAAAAGGCCGTCAATAAAAGCGGACGGCCAATGTTAGAACATCTTCCAGGTACCCGAAAAGCTTAACCCAGCAGCACTTTATTTTTTGCTTCACTTTTTAAGAATATGTGAGCAATAAGATGTGGTGGAGAGGGGATGAATTGCTCCAAATGCAAGCTGGGAAGAAAGGAAGGAAAGAAAGAAAAACGAAAGAGATGGACGGAAGGTAGGAAGGAAGAAAAGAAAGAAAGAAGAAAGGGAAGAAGGAAAGAAAGGAAAATGAAAGAAAGAAAGGAAAGAAGAAAGGAAGGAAAGAAAAAATGAAAGAGGGAAGGAAGGAAAGAAAGAAAAAGAAGAAAGGGAAGAAAGGAAGGAAAGAAAGAGAAAAAAGGAAGGAAGGATGGATAAAAGGAAGGAAAGAAAGAAAATGAAAATGAAAGAAGCAAGGGAAGAAGGAAAGAAAAAGGAAAAGGAAAAGGAAAAAGGAAGGAAGCAGAGAAAAAAGGAAGAAAGGAAGGAAATAAAGAAAAAAGATGGAAGGAAGGTAGGAAGGAAGGAAAGAAAGAAGAGAAAAGAAAGGGAAGAAGGAAAGAAAAAAAGAAAGAAGAAGGAAAGAAAAAAGAAAGAAAGAAAAAGAAAGGGAAAGGAAGGAAGCAGAGAAAAAAGAAAGAAAGAAAAACGAAAGAGACGGAAGGAAAGAAAAACAGAAAAGAGAGAAGGAAAGAAAGAAAAAAAGAAAGGGAAGAAGGAAGGAAAGAAAGAAAAGAAAAAGAGAAGAAAGGAAGAAAGGAAAGAGAAAAAGAAAGAGACAGACTAAAGGAGGGGAAAAAAACAAAAAAAGTATGAGGGAAGAAAGAAAAGATGAAAAAAAGAGGAGGGAAGAAATGAGTGAATGAAAGGAGGGAGAATAAAGAAAAGAGAAGGAAGCAGAAATGAGGAAGAAAGAAAGTAAAACAAAGAAGGAAGGAAGGAAGGAAAAGAAGAAAGCAAGGCATTTAGGGAAGAAGGAAAAGAAGGAGGGAGGGAGGGAAAACCCACCCACTTGCAGAGGTCCCCGCTGAGAATGTCCTGGATGTGTTGGACGATCAGGTTGATGGCCACTGCAAAGGAAAGAGAAAGGATTTTTAGAATTTAGGCCGGCACCCTCCTTCGTGGTCCCCCCCCCCCCGCAAAAGAGGCTTTTCAACTGAGGATCTCAAATAGTCCAGCGGCTGAAATTGGCCACAAAACGGTCAGGAGCCATGAAAAACCAGCTCTGGGCCAACCTCAAAGGGTCGTTGGGATGGGGAGAAATACTAAGGAGCTCCTGAAGGAAAGGTGGGTGGAAGTCAAATAAATAAAAGGTAACAGACATTCTCTCTTCCCTGTCCTGAGAAAAAAGAACGGTCTTTATTAATAATTAGCCTATCCTTTATTGTTGCTCTATATGGGATGCTGGGTCTCCCCAGAGCCAAATTTGCCTGCCAAACATGAATCTCACTCGGCTGGATTGGACCAGGGGTCTTCAAACGTGGCCCTTTTATGACTGGTGGACTTCAACTCCCAGAATTCTTCAGCCAGTCACGCTGCTGGCTGAGGAATTCTGGGAGTTGAAGTCCACAAATCATAAAAGGGCCAAGTTGGAAGACCCCTGGATTGGATAATCCCCCTCCCCTTTCTCCATAAATTTCAAACAGGCATGTTTCTTACCCATATTATCCACGCCTGGAGGGATAATGACATCCGCATATTTCTTGGTCTGCAAGGGAAGAGAAGAAAAGTCACCATTCTCAAAAGACACACAACGACAACAACTCAGCCTAAGCAAGTATCTGTTCAGAAATGATCTTAGCCAGAAGAAAGGAAACAGGCTTAGATTTCTTCCAACAGGCACTCAATAAGCTTCAACTTCTCCCAATAGTCCTTGAGCTACGATCACAAATTAAACAATTCCCACTGTTAAGCAAGGTGCCCCATTTTATGACCCCTTTTTGCCAAAATTGTTAAACGAATCACTGCAGTTGTGAATGAGGCATGTCGTCCTTAAGTGAACCCGGCTTCTCCCACTGAACTTTGCTCGTGGGAAGCTGGGCTGAAAACAGTCACAATTTTTTATTTTATTTTGGAAAAAAAAATAATCACATAGCCACCTACAGGCTCATAAAGATGCAGAATAATACCCCTCCCCATATTTTCCCTCTTCCGTATATTCATCAAACAAGGAAAAGCCTCCAGAGACAGAAAAGAGAAGCCATTGAGGGAACTAGCTTAAAAAGGCACATTCCCCTTTAAGAATTAGCTACTGGCTAGCAGCCGGCACTTAAGGAAGAAAAAAAAAATGTAAACAAGTACCGGCTGCCGGCTAAGGCAGCCTCCCCAAATGGCTCCATTCATAAGTACAGGAATGCTACAGGCAAAATCCATTCAGGAGAAAAACACTTCAAAACCCCTTGCAGCAAAACTTACAGCTAACAATAGCACAGCAACGGAAGCTAACACCATCAGCCAAATAGAAATTGCCAAACACTCCTTAAGAACACAAAGCCCACGTTGCACAAAGCCCACAACTTCAAAGTCACAAAAGCACATAAGAATCCTTCCACTCGCCATCTCCCTCCTCCTTCTCCCTCCCCCCAGTGCCTTACCTCCAGCTGATGCTGCATTTCTTGCCTGTTGCTTGCTGCTGCCGGCACGGATGTCAGCAGTTGTAGATGGACTCGTAGGCTGCCGGTTTGCTGGCTGGCTTGCTTGCCTGATCATCTTCCCAAGGCTTCTGCTGTCTCCGCCCCCTCCTCCTCCTTTCTCTTCCGGGTGAGCCGGAAGTGAGCCTGGTATCTTTGCCACGCTCTACTGCTCTGGAGGACTCTCTTGCAGTCAATCCTTGCTTGCCCCTCCCCCACTACCCTTGCCTGAGCCGGGCTGCGTACTACCTGCCTCGTGCTAATGCACCACAGGTGGTATGCATACCACCGGTTAATAATAATAATAGAGCAACAGGAGGCCCAGGAGCTGCAGGAGAGGCACGGAAGAAGGAAACCCGTTTCAAAAAGTCTTAAACCAAGTTAAAAAGACCTATGATGGCCTCAGTGCTAATGGTATCGGACAGAAAACATTGCCCTCCTGTGGTCAAGGCAGGAATAGCAACCACACAAGGAAATAAACTTTACCCAAAAAAGGGCAAACAAGCCAGGGTTTCCCAAGAGAGGACAGGCTGTGTTGATCAAAGTCAACAGAATGCAAATGTTCTTAACTGGAAAATTTGCAAAGAGCCTTTTTGCCTACATCTGTGCCTGTTCTGCAGCCCCTGGGCCTCCCGTTGTTCTATTAATACAAAGAACAGGGCTTCTCAGAATAAAGATGCAGAATAATAATCTTAAAATCCCATTGAATGCCGCCTTAGGTTAGCCTTACTCTTTTCTAACCCCCAAAGTGGGCCAAAGGTCGGGCCCTAATATTTCCTTAGCCCAAAGAGGGCAAAAAAGTCAGGCTTTTCCAAGAGAGGACAGGCTATGTTGGTCAGTTTGGGGGCAAAGTCATCCGAATGCAGCCTTATTCTTTTCTAACTAGAAAATTTGCAAAGAGCCTTTTTCCCTCGCAGCGTGCCAGGGCGACGTAATGCTGTAGCCAGAACCAGCTTGGGATGCAGGCTTTGCAATAATAGGCTTTATGTAGGGACCGGATGCGCTGGTCCCTGCACCGTTCCAGGTTGAGTGTTGAAATGAGAACTTTGATTGAAGCATCAGTCAGAGGCAAACATAACCAGCCCTAGGAGCCTGGGAACCAGGATTAACGGTTGTAAAGTGAAGCTTACCTATAGCGCATAGCTTTACGATTGCGCAGCAAGTGTATTTATCTTCCAGGATCACAACAAAGAAGAGACAAAAAAAAAGTAGCCTTTTTTATTTTGTACATTAAAGTTTTTGTTTTAATTAGTGAAACAGTTATCGCCATCAATGTAACAAGCTGAAAAGTACAGCAACCCGAGAGAAGACTGAGGTAACAAAATACTTCGCCACATAAGAAAAATAAATAAATAAACAGAACTTAAAAAAGACTTCCACAGGAGGGTGAAAACGTCAGTAGTTCATCTGGAAGGGGGACAATTCACAAGGAGTGAGAGATGAGAGGCCTGTACAATTTTATTTATTCATTTTGTAAACTTTTATACCACCCCTCTCCCGTAGGACTCGGGGCGGTTTACAGCCAAATTAAAACATAACAACAATAAATATTTAAAACTGAATTAAATTACCTAGGCTGTCACTCAAAAATTTAAAATCCCATACTAAAACCCTAGCTACTTTATTTAAAATTTGCGTAAAAAAACCCGAGGAGCTCTAGGGCAGGCCGGCTTGATTGAAGAGATAAGTCTTCAATTCTCTTCTGAAGGTGCGGAGATCATGACACGTCCCGAGTTCCGGGGGGAGCTTGTTCCACATCGTCGGTGCCCCCACAGAAAAGGCTCTCCCCCTGGGCGCCACCAGCCGACATTGCTTAGCCGATGGCACCCTGAGGAGGCCCTCCCTGTGGGAGCGAACTGGTCGGTGGGAGGTATTTACTGACAGAAGGTGGTCTTGTAAATAACTGGATCCTATGCCATGGAGTGCTTTAAAGGTGGTGACCAACACCTTGAAGCGCACCCGTAAGACCACCGGCAACCAGTGCAGCTCGTGCAGGATGGGGGCCGTTAGAGCCCGCCAGGGCACCCCCACTACCACCCGCGCGGCCGCATTCTGTGCCAGTTGGAGCCTCCGCGTGCACCTCAAGGGGAGCCCCATGTAGAGAGCATTGCAGTAGTCCAGTCTGGAGGTGACGAAGGCATGAGTGACCGTGCGTAGTGCGTCCCGATCCAGGAAGGGGCGCAACTGGCGTACCAGACGAATCTGGTAAAACATCCTCCCGGCCACGGCCGTCAGATGGTCCTCAAGGGACAGCCGTGAATCCAGGAGGACTCCCAAGTTGCAAGCCCTTCCCATGGGGGGTCACTGACTCGCCCCCAATAGACAGCGATGGAGTCAGCTGACTATACCGGGACGATGGTAACCACAGCCACAATAAAACGCCATGCAGTGGACCACTGGAAATATGGCTAAAAAGGGAGGTGAAAAAATTAAAACTGTGCAACGGGGTCTCACCAAAGGGAAAACTAAACAAAAGCCAAGTCTAGAAATGGGTTTAAACCACAAAGGCGAAAACGGCTGAAGATCCAGATTAGTATTGTTTCTGCTTCCATCGAGTGCTACTTGGAAAAAAAATAACAAAAGCAAAAACCAATCCACCATTTGGGGGGGTCGATATCATTAGAATGCAGCTTTACTGTACAAATTCCCATCCTTAACAATAAAACACTCAGACGTCGTTGGGCAGGACAGCAAATTTTATTAACTCTCAAGTGCTTTTAAAATATAGAACAGCGATACAGAAGTAACACATTTTGTGCTTCAACATTGACATTTCAAGAAATCAAACAGCCTCTTAAGACAGCCTCCCGTTAGCCTTTTGCGTTTTCCCCACTCCCCCCTCCTTCCCATCCCTTTCAATCATAAAAGCATTGGAATATAAATAACCATTAAAAAATATCACTAAAAGAAACAAACCACATGAAAGTGATTCCCAAGAGTTACAATGCTAAATAAAAAGGAATTTATGCAAGGAGAGATTGAGAAAGGAGAGGCTGTGGGCGGTGGGGGGAAATGGAGATTTCGTAAAGTTGATGTTTGCCTTAAGAAGTTGGAATATTAAGCCCAGTGGCGTTTTAGACACCAAGCAATGAATAATAAGGAGGGATATTTTTTCCCCTTCTTCCCTCTGCTGGTATTTTCTAGGAAAAGATGGGGGGGGGTTGAGAGGGAGGGGGCAAGTCGAAAGGACAAAAGGGGAGGAAGACATTTAATCTTAACCCCCTGTTGCCAAAGTCAGAGTAAGCCAATAAACAGAAAGTCAATGGAGACATAAAAAAGAAACCCTACAAACTACTTTATCCCAAGTTCACACTAATAACACAAGACACATTTAATTCATACGTACACATGGCCTATAACAAGAGAAGGAGAAATGATAGGAGATAGATAGATAGATAGATAGATAGATAGATAGATAGATAGATAGATAGATAGATAGATAGATAGATAGATAGATAGATAGATTAGATTAGATATATATAAAGAGAGATAAACATAAACATAAATAAAATAGATACAAATAGAGAGAAATAGAAATAAAGAAATATAGATACATATAGACAAGAGATAAGATAAACAAGAGACAAGGGATAAGATAAATAGCTAGATGATAGATAGATAGATAGATAGATAGATAGATAGATAGATAGATAGATAGATAGATAGATAGATAGATAGATGAGAGATGAGAGACAGACAGGCAGATCAGATAGATAGGATAGAATGGATGGAGAGAGAAAGAGTTGATGGACGATAGATAGTTGATAGATGATAGATATAGGATAAACTGAATGGAGAAAAAGTTGATGGAAGATAGCTAGGTAGATTGACAGATATAGAGGTGGATATAGATAGATAAATAGATAAATAGATAAATAGATAGATAGATAGATAGATAGATAGATAGATAGATAGATAGATAGATAGATAGATAGATAGATAGATAGATATGGATGGAGATAGATAGATAGATAGATAGATAGATAGATAGATCTCCAGTAAATACTCAAATGCATCCAGTCACCCCAACTCTACCCTGAAAAGGGATTATAAAATTGTAAAAATGGATATAGAGATGGATAGAGACAGATAAAAGAGATAGATACAGTGAGTAGGCAGAACCCATTAGATTTTTAAAAAAACCAAAACCTACCCAAACTGTTAAGCAGAGGTGAACATGGCAGGAGCAATAACTTTGCCTTTCAAGCTGCAGTTACATTTCCTCAACCGAGAAAACATAATCTCTCTTCGTTTTCTCCAAAAACTGCATTAAGACCTCAGGAAGCAGGACATCACGCCAGCTTTGCCCAAATATGGGGACTATTACAGCTGAGCCCACCATACTTTCTGAAAAGCAGGACAAGATCCAGGTTGATGACTCCAACCTGTTCTTGGGTCAATCAACCTACCACAAAACCAAAACCTAGTTAAAAGCTTGGTGGCTGAAGGGAGGGTCCTTCTTTAAAGTCACACAAGGAAGATAGAGAACAAAAACAGCTGGAAGGAACCAAGTTTTGGGAAGCCCCAAAGACGACTATGGAGAGTCTCAGTTATCCAGGACGTGGTTTGTTCCAAAGGGTTTTTTTTTTTCCCCAAAAGTCAAGTGGACTTTGGGTTTGCCTTGAAGACGTTTCGCTTCTCATCCTTGGCACATTGCCAGGTCAAAACCCCAAAAGCCAGTCAGAACCGAAGAAGCTTCTTGGATGAGACATGAAACATCTTCAAGTAAAAAAACGAAGTCCGGTTGCTTGTTGAAAAAAGCATCTTCGCAACAGCCCCCCCAAAAAGACATACAACAGATTTGAGCCATATTGGGGACTTACAATGTCCTCTTCTTAAAACTAAGTGGGTTAATTGCACAATTTAGGGCACAGATTCTCTCTTTCTCACTCTCTCTCTCCTTGCAGGAATTGGTAGGATGAACTAAAAGGCAATGAGGGTGAAAATATCCTTGGTCATTCTCTCTCTCCTAAATGGGCTACAGATCTCACAGATGAAGGACAAGGGGTTTCCAGAAGCAAATTATACCTCTCTATTTTTTAGAAAAAATTCCTTGCATCAAAATACTACCACAAGGTTCCAAGGGTATTTTCATGCTAGCATGCCTCAGCAAAATTTAAAGCCATCAGGAGACCTCAGAGTGCTGAGATGAAGGGAAAACAGTCTCTGTTTGCTGGACAGGCTTTGAGAAAGCAAATTAAGCTATGGAAAAACATGAGTCAATCTGAAACACTCCCAAAAGAGAAGAGGACGAAAGAGAAACAAACGAGTTAACATCCAGAAAATAAATAGATAGAACACATATCTCTCAAGTGCCAGCCTGGCTGCATATTGAGGAACTAAAACCCCAAAAAAACATAATACATAATCAAGACAACAGTCCCAACGACAGCAAAGTGGGAAGGTGGGGTGGGGGGGGGGTGGGAAGAAGTTATTAGAGGATTTCCAAAATGCAAGCAAATTGCGACGCCTAGGAAACAATATTCACAGTTTGCATCCAGGGTTAAGTACAGGATCACAGAGCCATCAACAAGCCACAAGCATTCACCCATCCAAGCAGGGGAAAACGAAATAAGGGTGGGGGGGACACAACAACACAGTATTGAAAATATAACCACCATTGTATATCTGCAATGATGATGCGATGGGATCTTCCAACGTGGGCATTTGAATCTGACATTTTATTATTCTCTGGGATACATACAGAGGTAATATCTATATTATAGAATATATTACTCTTTTCTTCCCCCACCCGTCCTTTAAACACGATGCATATATATATGCATACATATATATATTGTTTCCTATTTAGCTTGGCTTCATATGAGGAGGGAATAACGGGAAGTGTCAAGAAGGCCTTGCGTTAAAACTCAAGACGAGATAGAGTGCGGAAAATGGAAGTCATCCGTGATGCCAGATTTTGCAACGATTCGGTGGACGTCACTGTTCGGGGAGCAAGGAAGTAGAGGAAAGAACGAGGACGACGCATGTTTAACTGCTGACTTCTTCGTCCGTTTTGGTCAGTTTCTTCAACGTGTCCAGCAACTTCTGTGGGGTCAGGACATGTGTGGAACCTAGAGGAAGGGGGGGAAAAAAAGAAGACAATTAGATTTCCAAAAGGAAAACCCAGAACATCTAAATCAGGGGTGGCCTATCTGGCTCCCTGGACTACCATTCCCAGCATTCCCTGCCAGGCTAGCTGCATTGTGGGGACTAGCAGCTCATCAGCCTCTGCAGTCATTTTGTGATCGCCCCACCAGCCCACCCACTCTCCCCCCACCCCCGAAAGGCTGAAAAGCTTAAAAGGGTGACCCACCCCACAAAATGTCGCCTCCGAAGGCCGAGAAGAGGGAAGGAGGGTAAAGAAAGATTTTATAGAGGTGGGGAGGGAAAATCTCAAAATTGCCCACCCTTCGTTCTCTAGGGAGAGTCTCAGTCATCCAGGTCACGGTGCTTTTTCAAAAGACAACTGGATTTCATTGTTGTTGTTTTTTAAAGATATTTCACTTCTCATCTAAGAAGCTTCTTCCGTTCTGACTGAAGAGAGCTGAGTCTTCAGACAGTCCGACCAGAACGGAAGAACCTTCTTGGAGGAGAGGCGAAATGCCTTCAAAGAAAAAAAAATGGAAGTCCAGTTGCCTTTCGAAAAAGCACTTTTGGGATGCCCCCCTCCGCCACCCCCATCAGCACATCAGCTTTGCTGGGTTTTCAAGGAGAAAGGGACGAAGCTCCCCCCGCCCCCTTGACCCCTTCCCTATCACGTGCCCGTGTCAATATATACGCGCATATATATTAAAGAGAAATGTTTGCAAAATATAAGCCTATGGAACTACATCTACATAGCTCGAAAGGAACTGAAATGAAAACCACCCGTCACCAAAGGAAAATATATATTTTTGGTTAAAAAAAAAACCAAAACACCAAAACACAAAAAACCCCAATCACACAGTGTTCAAAATGCAGTGGAGACATGAAGTAGGACGTGCAGAGTTTGTCATGAAGTTCAAGAGCTGAAGCATCCTCTCTACCAAGAGAGGCAGCAGATGTGACCACGTGGGATCCTCTGGGCATGCAATGCCTTTGCAGGGGGGTGGGTGGTGGTGATGGTTATAAACAGGAGGGGGCAATCAAAAAGGGAGCTTTACCCCCCACCTAGAGACTGGAGCGATACACTTCTCTTTAATACCCAGTTCTGTTTGAATTATAGCAGAGAGAAAAGGAAGGCGTGAAAGAATAGGTAAGAACTGGCAATGGGACAAGCACCCAGAGTGATGCTTGGAAACTTGGCTTTTTTAAATAAGCAAGTTCTGGATACAAGTCCAGATTTGTCATGGAAGCAAAAAATTTTTCTTTTCGTTTTGAAGCAAACATTTTCTCATACCAAGAAAATAATAGCAATAATAATAATAATAATAATAATAATAATAATAATAATAATAATAATAATAATAATAATAATAAAAGGGAGGGGGGAGAAATCATAGAAAAGCAAGAAAGAGAGAAAGGGATGATAGGATGATCAAAAGAAGCCCTTCCAAAAGCAAGAAAGAGTTTCTTCTCAAGATAAATTGCTTTTACTTTTTTAGTTCTCTTTGGCTCTCATTCCATAGTTGGAGCCTGTTCCTCAAAAGAGACCCTAGTGGAATCTCGGAAGTCGGGGTGTCTCAGATCCATAAGAAATTTGGTGGGAGTAAGAATGTGAGTAGAACCTGCGAGAAAATAGAGCGTGGGCTGACTCTTGGTGAGAGAGAGAGAGAGAGAGAGAGAGAGAGAGAGAGAGAGAGAGAGAGAGAGAGAGAGAGAGAGAGAGAGAGAGAGATATGGAGGGAAGGAAGGAAGGAAGGAAGGAAGAGAGAGAGAGAGAGAAAGAGAAAGAGAAGGAAGGAAGGAAAGGAATTGCAAGGAAGGAAGGAAGGAAGGAAGGAAGGAAGGAAGGAAGGAAGGAAGGAAGGGAGAGAGAAAGAAAGAAAGAAAGAAAGAAAGAAAGAAAGAAAGAAAGAAAGAAAGAAAGAAAGAAAGAAAGAAAGAAAGAAAGAAAAGCAACATGCCAAGAAATTTTGTTTACGCCTTTTAAAAAAAAAACAAAACCTTACAATATAGTTCATATCACCAAAAATCACTTCTATGGAAGCCAGTGATGGTACGTGAAGCAGAAATGGCAAGAGAGAGACAATCATACAATCACACAGAGAGAGAGAGAGAGAGAGAGAGAGAGAGAGAGAGAGAGAGAGAGAGAGAGAGAGAGAGAGAGAGAGAGAGAGAGAGAGCAAAGAAGGCAGCTGTGAGAGAGAGAGAAAAAATCTCATCGGGGTGCCGCAATAGAGCACCCCACAACTGCATCTGCCAGAATTAACTCTAGAGGAAACATTGAAATAGCAATACGTTCACCGCTTCGGTGTACACACACACACACACACACACACACACACACACATAGACGTATATACAAGATAGAATGCTTAAGTTGCTGAATTGCTTAATCTCCCACTCCAATTAATATTATTATTATTATTATTATTGTTTTATTATTATTATTATTATTATTATTATTATTATTATTATTATTATTATTATTATTATTATTATTGATCATCGCACAGTCAGCCAGATGTTCAGACTGGATTTGGCATTTTTGTCTACCTATCGAGTCCTTCCCAAGGACCTGGGATAGGCAGATGTGGATGTTTGATGGTATTACAGATCTCGTCGCAAGATGGAAACAGTTCCTAGTAAGGCTGCCTTTTGCAACTGACTAATGGCAAATTTGTCAATGCCAATGGTGTCCAAGTGGTGCTCCAGTTGTTTTGGGGTTGCACCCAAGGCGCCTATAATAATAATATTATTATTATTATTTTTAAAAAATACAGATTGGGCTATCCAAGTGGCACAACTGTAGGAACCTTTCACTTTAAATTTGAAACTAAAAAAGGAAAAAAGGTATAATCAAAACTAGGACATGCTAAATAAAGGCAGTTACTCGGGCAATTTTTGCAACTGGAAAAGAAGTCAAGAGTCCCTTATAAACAGGGTAAGACACCCCAACCCCCGCCATATAAATGCACTGCAGAATGAATAAACACCCAATAAACCAGGGGTGGGATTCAGCCGGTTCGCACCAGTTCGGCAGAACCGGGAGCTAATTTTTTGTTGCCCAGGCCCAGAATGGACTTCCGGAAGCGGCATCCACGCAGAGAACCGGTTGTTCGCCGATTTGAATCCCACCGCTGAAATAAACCCACCGCAGAAAGAGCAACGTCCAACGTTAGAAGCAACAGTAAACAAAGCAGGAAAACACACACCATGCACACTTTTGAACACACACACAAAGGTTGAGATGACACAAGGAAGGAGACCGCGTGGAGAAGGAAGTCAAGAAAGTGAGTCTGGGGAAAGCCGAGGTCCCAAGAGGGGGAAAAAAAATTCAAGAGGGGGGGTATAAAAAATGGTGGAACAGGAAGATAGCACTTCAAAGAAGTAAGGTATAGTTTGGATATGATCCCTTGTTCTTCCTGTCACCTATGTCAGGGGTCCTCAACCTTGGCCTCTTTAAGACTTGTGGACTTCAACTCCCAGAATTCCTCAGCCAGCTTTGCAAATATAATCGTTGGGATTTCAACCCAACCCAACTCAGACCCAGGTTGAGTTTTCCTGCTGACTCGTGAGCACTAGAGAGCTGCATTAACACAGAATAACAGAGCTGGTCGGACATTACCCCTGAATTGTATCTGAAGAGGGGTGAGAGGGAAGAAAGGAGAGGAGAGAGGAAAGAGTAAAGGCGGGGAGAAGGAAGTAGGAAAGTTGGAGGAGAAGAGGGGAGAAAGGGGAGAAAGGGGAGGAGAGTGGTGGAGAGGAAGAAGAGGGAAGTAGGGAAGAGAAGAAAGGGAGAAAGAAGGTAGAGAAGGAGGAGTGTGGATACAGTGAAAGGGGAAATGGGCGAGCAACACCAAAAGTCATGTGTATGTCTTTATTCCATTTTATTAAAAGTATCTTATATATGAATGTTAAAAGAATGTATGTTAGCATCTGATAAATATCACGGTATGTGTATCGGGGAGAGTTTGGAAAAATAAAAAATTAAAAATTTATGAAAAAAAAAATGAATAACAGAGCTGAAAGGGACCTTGGAGGCCATATAGTCCAACCCCCTCCTCAAGCAGGAGACCCTACACCATTTCAGACAAGTGGTCTGTCCAGTCTCTTCTTGAAAGCCTCCAGTGATGGGGCACAAGCCGTTCCACGACTTGATTGTTCTCACCATTAGGACATTTCTCCTTAGTTCTAGATTGCTTCTCTACTGGGTTAGTTTGACTGCATGGGTTCTTGTCTTGATTTCTGGTGCTTTGCCCCCCTCATCTTTGTGGCAGCCCCTCAAATTTCCTCAAGGGTTGTAGGAGGGGAGAATAGGACAGGGCGGTGGATGCAAGCGTATTCCCTATGGGGAGCTTCCGGGAGCACCGGGTTTGGGGGCAGGGGGCCTCAACGTTGAGGAGACAGATGGAGATGATGGAAGACAGAGCAGAGCGGAGCAAGCAAGCATGAGTTGAAGGCTCCAAGCAAGACAAGGACTTACCTATCAACACCTCCCACTTCCCGCTGGCTTGCGTCACTTCGTAGGCGCAGCGCATCTCGCTCAGAGCAACCCCGCCCAGGATGAAAACGATGAGGCGAGGACCGCTTCGGTATTCCCCGGGAGCCTTGTTCTTGTGCCAGTGTCCGTAGCGGGCACTGAAAACCAGGATGAAAAGGAAAAGAAAAAAATAGATCACGATTTGGAAGAGACTTGGTGGCGCAGTAGTTAGACTGCAGCATTGCAGGCAAACTCTGCCCACCGCCAGGAGTTCGATCCTGACCGGCTCAAGGTTGACTCAGCCTTCCAAGGTCGGTAAAATGAGAACTCAGATTGTTAAGGGGCAAGATGCTGACTCTGTAAACCGCTTAAGAGAGGACTGTAAAGCACTGTGAAGCGGTATATAAGTCTAAGGGCTATTGCTACTACTACTGCTGTCTGTATCTCTATCTCTATCTAATCTCTGTCTATATCTATATCTATATCTATCTATCACTATCTATCTATCTATCTATCTATCTATCTATCTATCTATCTATCTATCTATCTATCTATCTATCTATCTATTTTACAAACAAACAAATAAACAAACAAACAAAAATGTCCACAAACATTCTGTGCTTGCAGGCCTCCAATTCAAACTTAGTTTAATTTAGACCTAATTAAGTTTAATCTAGGCTTCATTTAAACCTAATTATGCTTCCCTAGACCCGATACCGGACAGGGCACTCTCTTCTTACCTGACTGCTGTAGTGCTGAAGGAAGCAGCTGACCGGGTGGAGATACATGGGTAATGTTTGGTGTCCAGTTTGTCCTCCACAGCATCCTAGAAATAAATAAATAAACAAACAAATGAACGAAAGAAGGAAGGAAGGAAGGAAGGAAGGAAGAAGGAAAGGAAAGAAGGAAGGAAGGAAAGAAAGAAAGAAAGAAAGAAAGAAAGAAAGAAAGAAAGAAAGAAAGAAAGAAAGAAAGAAAGAAAGAAAGAAAGAATTAGCACATCTGGAGCTCCTGCAAGTGATCAATAGTGTGTATTAGACACAAAGCAAAGCGGTCCATGCATTCAAGAGCTATCCTTCATTACGAACCTCCATGATGTCTTTGACCACCGGAGTCCATCGGGAGAGCTGGTAGGTCTGTTCACTGATACGTTCCTTCCGTTCTGGCTTGCTTCTACGACGTAAGGTCGACTGGACACAAGAGAGAGAAAATGGATTCAGAGGATGTTAACCAGGCTTATACACATGGAAGAGTCAACTGGAGCCTTCTAGCTTTGGGGACCTGTGTAAGATTGGAGATGCTGGGAGCTGAACCTCAAAAACTAGAAGATGCCAACTTCTAGTTATTATTCTTTACAGGAACTTCTCTCCATCTACCCTGTGATCCTCTCTCTCATCTGCAACGCTTAGCCATTTAGAAGAGAATAGGGTTGAACTGTGGGATCCCTGGTGCTCCCCGAGCTTGGTGGCTTTCTTGCAGACATTTCATGACCCAACAAGGGAACATCATCTGGGCTAGAAGGCAGTGGGGCACGAGGAGTGGAGGTGAAGGAAGGAAGGTGGGGACGAGGAGGACGACTGTGGGGTCCTTGGTGGTCTCTTAGCTGGCCGTCATTACATGACCCAATTAGGTAACATCATCAGTGTCAGAAGGGAAAGAAAGCAAACCCCACTCCCTTCTAGCATTGATGATGTTCCCTAGTTGGGTCATGAAATGTCTGCAGGGAAACAACCAGGCTCGGAGAGAATCAAGGACATTTGCTAAACAGATAATTCTGTGACAGGGTAGGTTTTTTTTTTGTTTTTTTAATGGAAGTGTAAGTTACAAAGGTAACTGCCATATATACATACCAGGCTCTCAAGATATCAACTTGTTTAACTACTATCATTGCAAAAAACATTGATTAATTACAAGCTTGAGAGATACTTACCCCCAAAGATGCTTTTTCACAAGAATGTTCACAACTGGACATTCTTGTTTTTTTCTTTGAAGTGGTTTCGCTTCTCATCCAAGAAGCTTCTTCAAGCTCTGACTGGATGGTGGGGAATGGAAGAGCTGAAGAGTCAGAGCTGAAGAAGCTTCTTGGATGAGAAGTGAAATGTCTTCAGAGAAAAACAGGAAAGTCCAGTTGCCTCCTGAAAAAGCATCTTTGGGATAACTATGACCTGGATGACTGAGAATCTCCATAGATATTAAGAGATCTGTTGTTTCCCAAGGAATGGGTGGAACCTTTCTTGGTTCCATAGATCAAAAAACCTTTGAATTGACAGTTGAGTTCTCCTTCAACTATTCCCAAGTCTGGAATAAGAGTCCTAGCAACAGATACCTGAAGCTATGGTCAAACACAAGAGAAAGCCTTGGGGACCTTAGAAGAAAGTGCCAAGCAATAAAAATGGAACCTGCTGGTGGACTTTGTTCTACCACATGTTCTGCTTCTCCTTCTTACTTCCACAGCTGGGACCAAGCTGTCCAAGCAGAGCATGGATTGACCTGGTCACATCTCCAGAGCTTTTGAAAGAACCTAGCACGACTTACGTCTGTTATGATGGGCACCCCAAGGTGTGCCATATTCGTGATGATCTCACTGTCCTCAGGAGGGATCTGAGCATGCTGGATCAGCTTGTTCAGGTTCTCCTCGGTGATCCCTGGGGGAGGGAGAGACCAAACATACATGTTCTAGGAGAGGGAGTTGGCACACAAGCATGCCAACAAACAACAGCTGTTTTGATCGATAACAATTAATATGATCTCATATTAATATTAGCCTAATATTTTTATCCTAATATTTTTATAATCATCTCCAATTTCCCTCCCAGGGACCCATGGAAGCAAGGCACCACCACATATCCTCACGTCTCCACAATGGCTTTGAGCCTCAATAATTGTCTCTCCTCACCATTCTTGAGAAAGATGTACAGTAAGATGATCCGGATCTTGTCATAGGTGCTGACGTTGGCGTCCAGCAGGATCGGGACAATCGCACGCATGGGATCCTTGATCTTCTCCCCTTCTGCATCGGTGCCCATGGCCAAATCCTGGCAAGACAGAACATCTCCCGGCACTTAACTAGGTCATGTCCACTGGAAACTTCTCTTCTGCCCAGTTGAGTTTGGGGTGAGTTTGGCCTCCAGGAGAGCTTCTTCTTACTTTTTTAATTTTTTTAATTTTAGTTTTGGAAAACGGTCGAGGGATGTGAAAATGGGCCATTACAAACCAGCCAGCCATTCAAGGTAAGCCAGCAAGAAGCCACTTCTTCGTTAAAGCAGAGAAACAGCTGGGATCAGCAAGAGAGCCAGCTGTTCCTCTGGCTTCTTGAAATGTCTGCCAAACTCTGGGAAGATTTACAAGGCAGGGGGAGGGGCGGGGGAAAAAACAACTAGACAAGTTGAGAAAGGGCCAAAGGATCAGCACAATTTGAATGCTCTCCCTTGTTAGGCACACACAAACACGCAACCGAGCAGACGTACCTGTTCAACCCTGCAGAGTTTGTCCACGGTGCCTTGGTAATGCTTCATGCAGTCTTCAGCCAGGTGGAGATGAGTGGAATACTAGCCAAACACAAGAAGAAGAAAAAAGAGTTCAGCGGTCCAGAATACTCTTGTCTACCAATACAGGAGAATATTTGTAGCTGGGGCTTGAAATGAGGGGGTCCTAAGTTGCTTTCTTGCAGACGTTTCATTACCCAACTATGTAACATCATCAGTGCTAGGGCTAGCACTAGTTTGGGTAATGAAATGTCTACAAGAAAACCACCAAGCTCAGAGAGCACCAAGGACCCCACAGTCCTCCTCCTCCTCCTCCTCCTCCTCCTCCTCCTCCTCCTCCTCCTCCTCCTCCTCCTCCTCCTCCTCCTCCTCCTCTCCACAGACTCCACACCCTTCTAACACTGATGATGTTACCTATCTGGGTCATAAAACGTCTGCAAGAAAACCACAAAGCTCAGAGAGCACTAAGGACCGCACAGTCCTCCTCCTCCTCCTCCTCCTCCTCCTCCTCCTCCTCTCCACAAAGCCCACACCCTTGTAGCACTGATGATATTCCCTAATTTGGTCATGAAACGTCTGCAAGAAAATCACCAAGTTCAGACAGCACTAAGGATCTTCAGACCTTTTCCTCCTCCTCCTCCTCCTCCTCCTCCTCCTCCTCCTCCTCCTCCTCCTCCTCCTCTTCCCTGCAAACCCCACTCCTTCTAGCACTGATGATGTTACCTAGTTCGGGTCATGACATGTCTGCAAGAAAACACCCAAGCTCAGAGGGCACCAAGGACCCCACAGTCCTCCTCCTTAACTTAGCTCTCTCTCCATCCATATTTCAACAGCCAACGAGCCCAGCCACAATTCCCACAATACTTAACTAGGATTCTGCAATATGTCATTCAGCCTTGCCTAGAAGGCCCCCCGGCTCCTCTACTATAGCAGGCTGGATGGTTTATAACTTTTAAGCCGGTAGCAAAGGGACATACCTTGCTGAGTTCTTTCTGATACTGGGGCATCTTTTTCAGCATCTGGGAAAGGTCCCTCAGGGTGGTCTGAAAAGGCAGGAAAGAGAGGGGTGGTCCTCAGCCAAGCTCTTGGGATTCTAAATGACGGAACTCACCAGGGTCCAGCGCCACAGCCTTATTGAAAGAGGGATCAAGTCCAAATTGTGCCTGTGGGAAGGACTGAGCTGATGGTCCTCAGAATTAGGGGGGTGGGGAAAAACCAGGCATTTGTGGAATTCTCTCTTGCTCTATCTGCAAACCTTCACAATTCCATTATTCTCATGGAACTCACTCAGCAACTGTCTCGCTTAGCAATGGAAAAGTTGGGCTCCATTGCCGTCGTAAGTCGAGGATGACCTGTATACTACAATGCTCCCACAAAAAAGATGAAATTACAGCCAATCAACTCAGTTCCGGAATATTCCCTTCTTCCCCACCCCCCACCCCGACTCTTTCCCTTCAAAGATCTTCTCTGCTACCACAAAGACGAAGTCTTTTAAGCTTGACTTTCATCTACTTCAGTTCAAAGGGACCATAGCCTTGAAAGCTTCTAAATTCTACTTAGGATCGGCGTCTTACCTTGTCACCGGTATTCATCCTTTTGCTGGAAGAAAAATCCTTCAGGGATCGGGTGACTTCTCTGGAATAAGAAGGACAAATAAGCAAATAAATTACGTGCAGGGTGGCGATCCAAGCGAGCCGCTGGCTGAATCGGTGCAGCGTACTCGAATGCTTGAATTGGCGAAATGGGGACAGTTCTTTGATTTGGATTGCTTGGACAATCGGAATCGAAGCAACGCTTGAAAGAGGACCGCAGCTAGAGTAGAGATGAGCAATCTGAAAACTGGCACAATGGGCATTGGTTATATTATATTTACTGGCTGAGCAGGGGGTTGGTCTAGAAGACCTCCAAGATCCTTTCCAACTCTCTTATTCTATTCTATTCTATTCTATTCTATTCTATTCTATTCTATTCTATTCTATTCTATTCTATATTCTATTCTATTGTATTGTATTCTATTCTATTCTATTCTATTCTATATTCTATTCTATTCTATATTCTATTCTATTCTACTATTATTATTCTATTCTACTATTATTCTATTCTATTCTAGTATTATTATTATTCTATTCTAGTATTATTCTATTCTGTTATTATTCTATTCTATTATTATTCTATTCTATTCTATTCTATTCTATTCTATTCTATTCTATTCTATTCTATTCTACTATTCTGTTCTATTCTATTCTATTCTATTCTATATTCTATTCTATTCTATTCTATTCTATTCTATATTCTATTCTATTCTATATTCTATTCTATTCTATTATTATTATTCTATTCTACTATTATTATTCTATTCTATTCTAGTATTATTATTATTCTATTCTATTATTATTATTCTATTCTACTATTATTATTCTATTCTATTCTATTCTAATATTATTCTATTCTATTCTACTATTATTCTATTCTACTATTATTCTATTCTATTTTACTTATTCTATTCTATTCTACTATTACTATTATTCTATTCTAGTATTATTATTCTATTCTATTCTAGTATTATTATTCTATTATTATTATTATTCTATTCTATTCTAATATTATTGTATTCTATTCTATTCTAGTGTTATTCTATTCTATTCTACTATTATTCTATTCTATTCTACTATTACTATTATTCTATTCTATTATTCTATTCTAGTATTATTATTCTATTCTATTCTATTCTTATTCTATTCTATTCTATTCTTTTTCTATTCTTATCTGCCTCCATGAAACTTGCAGGAGTCAAAGCCCACTCAAGGAGGTCTTTATTTTGACCTGCTCTTTCTCTCATCCCCAATTATTTCTGACAAAAAGTCATTAGAACTCGCGTGGGCAGCATAGAGCCTTCCATGCGCCATCGTGCAAAAGAAGAATACTTACTGGGACACCTCAGCAATATGCTTGTGGCGCAAGGTGATCCACAGGTCATCATCTTCATCCAGCAGGACCTCTTTGACACGGGCCTCTCCAATTCCACTTGTCTCATACCTGGGAATTTCAAAGGAATCAGTGGCTTCACCCCACAAATCTACAACTTTCTGGGTTTGAGGGGAAACTAAGATGGACACAGTTTTGAATCAAAGGACTTCACTGAATCCAAGTCCTTTCTGCACGTAGGAGTCATAGTGATCCAATTTTTTAAGAGAGTACGTTAGGAATCAATAGATATCTTGGTTTGCAGAATCTAGGTTAACTACGGTCAGACAAATCTACCAAGATCATTTCAGTCTAGTCTCTTCCAATCTAAGAACACACACCTCGTTCACAAGGGGGTGTCCTCCATGTCATATGTTGCCCCATACACCTCACAAATAGTACAGGAAGTAAACAAGAGAACCTTACTTGTAGACATCATTTTCAATGGGTAGCAAATCGTAACTCATGGCCTGGAACGTGAGTTCATGCAACACTGGAGAACTGGGGTCAAAGCCACGATCTAGAATGACAAGTTGAGACCGAGCTTTGTCTGGACCCTGGATTGGGGGAAACAAACCAAAATGCCATTAGAGGTATCCAACCTGCTTTTCCATCAAGTGGGAGAACATTCCTCTCCATCATCAATTAACGCGGATGCCAAGATGTTGATTTTGGTCTGACAGACATACTTTGTTTAAAGAGTGCCTTGTATAAAAGTAATGAAAAATAATGCTAGGCAATCTGTCAAGGGTGAAACTTCGGCAGCTACATGCCTCTGTGTTTCATCTTGCCTTTAGATTAAGGGGAGGAGATGTTACTTTCAAGTGGGTTAAATGGAGAAATGAAACCAATTCAGCTGAAGAATGTGGGAGCCTGAAGCCTTGTCAAGGACACTAGAACCAGGTGCAGATTTGAAGCAGATGGTTCCCATAACAAAGTGAACTTTTTGATATGAATTAGATAAGACATTGGAGGTTTGGCTGGGAAAATTATTATTTAAGTCTATGAATCCATTCCATTCCATGTTCTATTCCATTCCATTCCATTCCATTCCATTCCATTCTATTCTATTCTATTCTATTCTATTCTATTCCTTATTCCTTATTCCCTATTCCATTCCATTCCATATTTTCTATTCCTATTCCTATTCTATTCTATTCTATTCTATTCTATTCTATTCTATTCTATTCTATTCTATTCTATTCTATTCTATTCTATTCCTTATTCCTTATTCCCTATTCCATTCCATTCCATATTTTCTATTCCTATTCCTATTCTATTCTATTCTATTCTATTCTATTCTATTCTATTCTATTCTATTCCTTATTCCTTATTCCTTATTCCCTATTCCATTCCATTCCATATTTTCTATTCCTATTCCTATTCTATTCTATTCTATTCTATTCTATTCTATTCTATTCTATTCTATTCTATTCTATTCTATTCTATTCTATTCTATTCTATTTCTATTCTATTCTATTCTATTCTATTCTATTCTATTCTATTCTATTCCTTATTCCTTATTCCTTATTCCCTATTCCATTCCATTCCATATTTTCTATTCCTATTCCTATTCTATTCTATTCTATTCTATTCTATTCTATTCTATTCTATTCTATTCTATTCTATTCTATTCTATTCTATTCTATTCTATTCTATTTCTATTCTATTCTATTCTATTCTATTCCTTATTCCTTATTCCTTATTCCTTATTCCCTATTCCATTCCATTCCATATTTTCTATTCCTATTCTATTCTATTCTATTCTATTCTATTCTATTCTATTCTATTCTATTCTATTCTATTCTATTCTATTCTATTCTATATTCTATTCTATTCTCTATTCTCTATTATTCTATTCTATTCATCTATTATCTATTATCTATTATTCTATTCTATTCTATTCTATTCTATTCTATTCTATTCTATTCTATTCTATTCTATTCTATTCTATTCTATTCTATATTCTATTCTATTCTCTATTCTCTATTATTCTATTCTATTCTATTCATCTATTATCTATTATTCTATTCTATTCTATTCTATTCTATTCTATTCTATTCTATTCTATTCTATTCTATTCTATTCTATTCTATTCTATTCTATTCTATTCATTCTGAATTCTATTCTATTCTATTCTACTCTACTCTATTCTACTCTACTCTACTCTACTCTATTCTATTCTTTAACTACAAGGATCTGCTCACCTCTCCCATGGTTGGGTCATCTGCTTTGTATGCATCCAATTTGTCCTGGATCAGCTGAGCCAGCATTGCATTGTCCTTGTAGTCCCTACCAAAAGAGGACAACATAACAGTTCTTTCAAAACCAGGGCTGATTTCATTTTATGGGGGCCCTTGGTGATGCTGGTGATAACATTGTCTTCTCTTTTCATTGCCATACAACACACACCACCTCCCTTCCACTCTCCTGGGCTGCTATAGTAATTTTTTTAGAATACCTTTGAGGGATCTTTTCCCGATGACTTTGTTAATACCGTGTTTCCCCGTAAAGAAGACCCAGCTGGAAAATAAACCCTAGCGTGATTTTTTTCCCAAGATGCTTGTAATATAAGCCCTACCCCAAAAACAAGCCCGAGTTAAGATTGTCAACCTGGCGGATGCATTTAATATTGTATTTTCCCCAAATATGAGCCCTCACTGGAAAACAAGCCCTAATGCATCCTTTGGAGCAAAAATTAATATAAAACGTGGAAACGTGGGTAACAAGCTGTGGAAGATGTTGGACGTTTTGTTGATGCTCTGTTAGGTTCCTTTTCAACCTCCCATAGTGTTGTGAGTGTCCCTAGACCAGCTTGGGAAGTATCAGAGTATGAGGATGAGCAACCAGGCCCCTCTGGGTGTTTTCCCCTCCCGGCAGCCGAGGAAGAGCAGCCAGGCCCCTCTGGGTATTTTCCCCTCCCGGCAGCTGAGACAGACAGGGAGGAGATTTACAGGCAGTCTGGGTCAGATTCGCAAAGTGAGGGGTCAGATTTGGAGCAAGAAGATAGATGGCTTGATCCGAGATTCAGAAGGTTTGATAAGCGAAGGTGTCAGTTAAGTGGGAAAAGGAAGTAATGGGGGGAAGTGACGTATCGGAAACTATATTAGAAGGGGACAGAGAGACTACGCCTTTGTCACGAGCAACGTTACTATCAAGGAGTAGCTTGATGCCTTGCCCAGTTCGTTTGAACTTAGTTCTCTGATGTTTTTGGACTCTACGGAAGATTAATGAGCTCTTGGACAACTTTACAGATAAAGAGTGAGTTAATTGGAAGGGAGGGAGAGCATGTTAACTGGGAATGTAAATAAATCAGAATTGGCCGTTCCCCGTTCCCCGGCCAACAAAATGCCAGCAGCTTGCTTTGCAATGAATCTCTTGAAATGTGTTAAATAAAACTCTTAAAGACATACTACTGTGGATTTTACTAAGCTGAGAAGGGCCAGACATAACACATAGTGTCCCTCAATGACCTCACTTCATCATTTTCACAAGCCCCCAAGGGGCATCCCTTCCTGAGGTCTTTCACTAGAATTGTATAAACCAGGGGGTCTCCAACTTCAGCACCTTTAAGACCTGTGGACTTCAACTCCCAGAATCCCCCCAGCTAGCATGGCTTAGTTTATTAGTTTCAAGACTGGCTGGGGAAGTCTGGGAGTTGAAGTCCACAGGGTTCTTGACACTCTTGGAATAGAAGCATAAGAATTGCAAATCCTTTGAAGCCTCCTTAAGAAGGGTATTGGGAGATTGCCAGCGATTGCAAGGATCGCCCAACACTGAGCTTCTGCAGCTGGACTTCCAGAAGCTTCTGTCCATCCAGCTCTTGACAGATGTCTCTTTCGTGATGAAGACAACCTCCAGTTACAGGAGGCTTCCTAAGTATGGAGCACCTACTGCTCTGGTTTTAAATTAAAATCACGAGAGGTTCATGGCGCGTTCTTTGAAGGAGTCCTCCAGAAACTCCACTTACTCACCCTCTGTATCGGACAGCTGGGTATTCCTTCAGAGTGGCGCAAAGAGTCGCAATCTGTTCAGCCAAGCGTTCCAGAATTGGATTCTTCATCTGAGCCTTGTGCGGGCTGTAAAAGCTCTGGAAGGAATCCGCCGAATCCAAGGAGTAAACCTGTAATAGGCATCACGAGGGTAAAAGAAGAAAATAGAATCCAGGGAGTAAACCTGTAGTAGCAGTGGTGGGATTCAAATAGGTGAGCAACCGGTTCTCTGTGTGGATGTCGCTGCCGGAAGTCCCTTCTGGGCCTGGGCCACAAAAAATTAGCTACCGGTCCTGCCGAACTGGTGCAAACTGGCTGAATCTCACCACTGTGTAGTAGGCATCCCAAGAGTGAAACAAGAAAAGGAGCTGAGGTGTCTTTAATTTCAGTACTTCCCTGTGTTTTGCTCACTCATCTAAGGAAGAGAAAGAAACCAGCTCTCTAAAAATGCAGGAGAAAGTCTGTCTGATGTCTAATGTCGATCGTCACATTAAGGTGTCCTGGGTATGTCGGAATGCACCGTATGCACCCGTTTACAGCACTGAGTACTCGTGTGTATACACATACATTTTACGTTATGCAAATGTTAATACTCCAGCAAAAATAGAAGGGAAGATGCTACCAATCGTGTGATGAATGGTTGAAGGAGCTAGCTATGCCTAGCTTATCGAAGAGAAGGATTGAGGGGAGAGGGGGACAGGACAGCCATCTTCCAGTTCTTGAGGGGGGGTCTCATAAATAAGAGGGGCTTGATCTATTCTCCAAAGCCCCCAAGGAGAGAACCAGCTGAGAAATAAGGAGGAATTTCCTGACTGCGAGAACGATGAATCAGTGAAACAGGAGTTGTGAGTGCTCCGTTGCTGGAGGTTTTCAAAAATAGACTGGACAATCATTTAACCAGGACGATATAAGGTCTCCTGCCTGGAACAGGGGGTGGGACTAGAAGACCTCTAAGGTCCCTTGCAGCTCCAGGATACTATGTTCTCTACCCTGGGTATATAAAAGGTCCAGTATGTTTATATACATCCATCATTCACTCCCAGTAGCAATGCACTGTAAGCGCGGTGCTTGCAGATAGGGGGAAAAAAAAATTCACTCTGCTGTGTATTTACAATGCTGCTTTACCATCTGCCATCTGTTGTTTTTTTTCCCCTCTCCTGCTTTTCACTTCCCCCATTTTGCTCTAACAAAAGAGGAGATGGAAAGAGAGGCAAGGCTGACACAACTGGGCAGTAGCTTGGAAGAACAATCAACCGTCAAAGAGAAACAAGTGTGGGGAAGCAAATAGGAGGTGAACCGAGGTGCGAGTGTGCAGGGAAAGAAAGCACAAACGCTCAGCGATCAAAGCAAATGAGCCTCAGAGGAGAGTAAAGAAGAGAAGGATGGACTTTCTTGGTGCCTCGGGGTGGGGTGGGGGGGTGGGGGGAAGTTGCAGAAATCTATCATCTTCTGCTTTTTCTGCAGGCAAGTGGTGGCGAGCACAAACTCCTCAGAAAAACACAGCAGCCAAAAAGGCTATCCAAATCCAGACTATTTATTTTTCCTCTCCATAGAACAACTCAGCTTCGTTTTGGTGTATTTGTAGATACCTGCTGATCCCTTCCCATGATTTCCTCTGCAAGGCAGAGAACCCTAAAAAAAAGGGAGCGTAGAATGACAGCAAGAGTACTAAAGCAGCTCGGGGTGATTCTGTTGTGATCCTATTGCAAATGGTGCAATTTGAGCTGGCTAACTGGTGAATGGAATATTTCCTGGTGCATGGGTAGAAGCTCTGCTCTTCTCCCAGTGTTTGGGATGACGGGCTTTTGCAGTAAGTAATGAAGCCCAAAACAGAACAGCAGAGTTGGAAGGGGCCTTGGAGGTCCTCTAGTCCAACCCCCTGCTCAGGCAGGAAACCCTATACCATTTCAGACAAGTGGTTGTCCAATCTCTTCTTAAAAACTTCCAGTGATGGAGCACCCACAACTTCTGAAGGCATCTGAAGAACATCAAGTCATTTTCTCCAAAACTTTGGCGCATTTTCCAAAGAAAGATTCCGTTGATGAGACAGAGCAGTGACAGCCCAGAGGAGAAACAGAATGAACTGATATAAATGTAATTATATCTAAACAGTCTGTCTTCACTTCTAGCTCAGTCAACAGTTTACCTGGGACTCATACGGCAGGAAAGCAATGTTGATCTCCGTCAGGGTCTTGATGACTTTTGCTGCCCGGGATTTGACCAGTTCATTGAATAAAGAATCTGGGCAAGCTGGGAACAGAAAAAGACAGCAACCACAAGTTTAAACAACACAAACTAACTGGTTAATTTGCCCTAAACTAGAAAGCTGCATATTATCCTACCCACTGCAAGGATAGCAAGAAGAATGGTCCCAGAAGAGATTAGGGTTCAAGCATTGGGTGACCAGGTTTTGAAACTCAGCTAGATCAATCCACAATTCAGTTCAGGATCTTCCAACACAAGACCCTGGATTGCTCAGTGGCTGCTTTCGCACAATCTAGGATTTTGCATGAAGCGCTCCTTTTGTCTTGGATTAGCCTTACTTTGGAATTCATTTATTGACTTCGTGTGTTATAGAAACCCACAAGTGGCTTGTGGGAACCTAGAAACAGAGTTAGTTGAACGTGGCTGGGATCTCATGAAAGCAGCTGCTTCCATTGCAGACGAACCCCAGTTTGATGTGTGGCCCCAAGGCAGATCCTGAAAATGATGTGGAATTTCAAAAATCTTACAACACAGAGGTGGAACCCCAGTTTACTCTATACTTACAGTCCGTGAAGAAGACATGTGCAGCTCGGTATTTGGCGTTTGGGGGTTCCTTGAAATCAGCAATAAGGGACTCTACAGACTGAGAAAGAAGACAAAGTGGATTCAGTTTACTTCTTATCAAGAATGTCAGCCTGAATTAATTTTCAGTGTTCCAATATTTGAGAGGTTGCCCCAAAGAAGAGGCAGTCAAGCTATTCTCCAAAGCACCTGAAGGCAGGACAAAAAGCAACTGATAGAAAGTAATCAAGGAGAGAAGCAACCTACAACTAAGGAGAAATTTCCTAACAGTGAGGACAATCAACCAGTGGGATGGCTTCTCTCCAAAAATTGTGGGTACTCCATCACTGGAGGCTCTTAAAAAGATAGCTTCTCCTTCAAGAAGCTTCTTCAGTTCTGATTGCTCCCATTTTGATGGCTTCTTCAGAAGCTTCTTGGGATAAGAAGTGAAATGTTCTCAAAAGAAAAAACAACAAAAAAAATCCGGTTGCCTTTTGAAAAAGCACTTTGGGTCATAAAAACCGTATTTTATCAACCAGTTGGAAAGAGGGAAAATAGGGAGGGTATATCCAATGCCAGTCAGGTGTGCTGCAGTAAGATGTTTAACGCAGTGGAAGGGCTTGCCTCCAGAAGCGGTGGATGCTCCATCCCTGGAGGTTTTCAAGAAGAGATTAAATAGCCATTTGTCCAGGATGATCTAGGCCAGTGTTTCTCAACCTTGACAATTTTAAGGCATGTGGACTTCAATTCCCAGAATTCCACAGCCAGCAATGCTGGCTGTGGAATTCTGGGAGTTGAAGTCCACATGCCTTAAAATTGTCAAGGTTGAGAAACACTGGTCTAGGCGCATGGGTACGCAACCTTGGTTCTTGTATGACTCGTGGACTTCAACTCCCAGAATTCCTCAGCCAGCTTGGAAACCTCTCCCTTTCCCCTCAGCCTGGCTGCCTCAGGAATTCTGGGAGTTGAAGTCCACGAGTCATAAAAGAGCCAAGGTGGCCTACCCCTGGTCTAGGGTCTCCTGCCTGAGCAGGGGGCTGGACTGGAAGACCCCCAAGTCACCAGTCTATTATCATGCTAAGATGCTCTCCCATTAACACGAAACAACGTTTGGGGAAAAAAACCCACCTTTTCGGATGGAGTGATGAGATACACAGCCTCCAGGCTGGGCAGTGGCTCTCGGCGTTTATTGATGTCTTCCACAACTGGAGAGAGGTGAGCAGAGATTGCACGGGAGAAAAAGAACCGGAGGAAAGCAGAAGGAAGCCATAGATTAGAAGCCTTTGTGGACTTTCTGGGTGTGAAACCTAGTATAAGATTGCTAACCGAGAGCCTTGAAGTTTAGCACTGCTGTTGGGTTTGGCTGTTAACTGTAGATAGATGGGCGGTCAAAGAGAGCTGTAAAAGGTTATACCTTGTAGACCTGTTTCCCCCAAGTGGGGGAAACTATTAATGTTGAAGTATATTTATCAATATTCAACCGGGGGAAGGGGGGATTTATGCATATGTTTGTCCTTGCTGTTGTTTATGCACATTTCCTCCTTTTGTCTCGTTTAGTTTTGCTTTGTTATTTTTTTTTTTAAAAAGAAGGAAGGTTGTGGGGTTCAGGAGCTTTAACTTCCGTTCAGATCTGGAAATCTATTCCGTTTGAAGGTGATCTCCTGCTCCCCAGCTGGCTTTCCATTCTTAGTTTCCCGGAGGCCGAAGGAACCCTAACCCTTTCAGGATTTCAGCAAGGGGTAGTGAGGAAAAAGAGCAGCCAAACATTTGCTCCAGAGGTTCGTTCTAAATAAACGCTGCAGGTCATACACAAAGAAGGCACGGCTTTGGGGACCCAAAGTGTGTTGCATGAGCACAACCCAAAAGTTCTACTTACTTGTTATCCCCTCCGTCATGATATCTGTCATTTTACAGCAGGAGGACAGCATGCGCATGCTCAGCTGGTCCACCACCAGCACCTGTGAAAGACACCGAGAAGGGAGATGTCACTCCCAAGGGTCTGAAGTGGATCTAGGCATTAAACCTAACTGAGAGAAGACCCTCTGCCCCCACTGGCTCAGAAAAACAAGTGGACCCCTGTGTATCCAGATGATGAAGAAGGAGAAGGAGACGAAGATAGATAAGGACAAGAAGGAGAAGTAGACAGACGAGAAGGAGATAGACAAAAGGAAGAGAAGGGGAGGAGGAGGAGGAGGAGAAAAAAGAGAAGGAGGAGAAGGGGAGGGGGGAAAGGAGGAGAAGGAGACGGAGAAGATAGATAAGGAGGACAAGAAGGAGAAGTAGATAGACGTGGTGGAGGAGATAGACAAGGAGAAGGAGGAGGAGGAGGAAGAAGAAGAGGAGAAGGAGGAGAAGGGGAGGAGGAGGAGGAGGGGAGGAGGGGCAAAAGGAGAAGGAGACGGAGGAGAAGATAGATAAGGAGGACAAGAAGGAGAAGTAGATAGACGAGGAGGAGATAGACAAGGAGAAGGAGGAGGAGGAGGAAGAAGAAGAGGAGAAGGAGGAGAAGGGGAGGAGGAGGGGGGAGGAGGAGAAGGGGAGGAGGGGCAAAAGGAGAAGGAGACGGAGAAGATAGATAAGGAGGACAAGAAGGAGAAGTAGATAGACGAGGAGGAGATAGACAAGGAGAAGGAGAAGGAGGAGGAGGAGGAAGAAGAAGAAGAGGAGGAGGGGAGGAGGGGAAAAGGTGAAGGAGAAAGAGGAAGAGGAGCAGGAGGAGGAAGAAGAGGAAGAAGAGGAAGAGAAAGTGGCTATCCATTCAGATGTGTCTTCAGTTGTGTCCAACTCTTGGCGATTCTTTGGGCAAGATCTCGCCACATCTTCCAATCTTGCCCTACTTCTTTGAGTTGTTCAATGCTCTGGTGAGTGTCAGCTTTGAAGACGTCCAGCTACCATATTCTTCAATGACCTGTTTTCCTTCTACCGCTCACTCTTCCCAGCGTCATGGCTTCCTCCAGTGAATTTCCCCACATGACAGGACCAAAATAAGTATCCAGATACTTTTGCATCTAAATACTTTTCTTTTCTCCAGGGGAAAAAACAAACCTTAGTTCTCTTAAACAAACCATTCGAAATATTGACCACTTTTCTTCAAGGGAGGAGATAGGATCACAGAACTCGTTTTGTCCTGATAACAGTCCGAAATTGGTTCGCAAAACATTCTGGCCTTAAATATTAGAAACTTGAGTATCTTAGGTTTGGCGTTATGGTCAGCGGGAGGCCAAGCCCTGCATCAAATCTTGATTATGTGGAAAGTTTTTCAAATAATGGATTGGTTGAATGTAGATGTCACACTTAGCTAGTCATCCTCTAGGGTGGTAGGTTGAAATGGGTGCTCATACAACCCCTTTAATCAAGTTAAATTCAGATCTAGAGGCAGCATTCACACATGGTGTTAAGCTGAGTGAAGAGCACTTTGGTGATATTTGTGTGCATCTGACTGAGTATTGCGCAAGCTCCGAAAAGCAGAAACCCGTTCAAACGTCAGCGGAATACAGGAATAAAACAGGCTAGGTAAGAAAAAGCCCTTTATTTATGTTGAACTCACCTTCCATTCTCCCTTCTTTTTAACTTTCTTGATGACATCAGCCATAATCTCTGCCAAAAAAATAATAATCAATCAATCAAAAGAGGGGAATTAGGAAAAGAATGAATCTAGGATGAGTTGGCCCCAGACCCATTGCCAAGGCAAGTTTTAATCATAGCATTGACTGCGGCTAAACGAAGCGTCTTGAATCTGATCACAATTCCTGGACTGCAGTGGATTCCTCACAATTCACAACCCTGTTTGCTGTTCGCGTTGGTCTGGTTGCAAAACTGGAAATGTTATTCAAATTCCGTTTCCAGATTAGAATGTCCCTCTCCTTGCACTGTTGAAGGCTTAGTTTCCCTTTTATTTGATATGGGAAAATGCAACTTTTTTTAAAAAAAAAAACCAACTTTGTTTCTTTGCACACACACACACACACACACACAGCTTCTCAAACAAAAGAAGGAAGAAGACACAGCAGGCGTTTCCTGTCACCACACATCACAGACTTTCAGCTATGTTTCTTCACAGCTTGGGAAAATTAATATCATAGATTCCAGAGAGCAGGGCCTACTCTACGCCACACTCATGGCCCAGATTGCCAAATTGTGGTTCCTGGGTTAAAAAGGAATCGTTTGCCCCACTTCAGCTTACAGGAGGGCAACTAAGACTAGAACCTTTTGAGAAAATGACACGGGTAAATGAAGCTTGGGAGAACAGAAGAAGCAAAGATCTCCTAAAGCAGAGGTCCTCAACCTTTTGGGCACCAGAGACTGGTTCCGTGGAGAGAGGTTTTTCCTCAATGCTTTGGCCAAATTTTTAAAAAAATTAAAAAGCAATAAATCAGCAAGTAGACAGCATCAATAACCAATCAGAATAGAGCTGGAAGGGATCTTGGAGGTCATCTAGTCCAACCCCCTGCTCAAGCAGGAGACCCTAGACCATTCCAGAGAAATGGCTGCCCAGTCTCTTCTTAAAAGCTTCCAGTGATGGAGCACCCACCACTTCTGGAGGCAATGAGTTCCGCTGGTTAATTGTTCTCACTCTTAGGAACTTTCTCCTGAATTCCAGATTGCTTCTCTCCTTGATTAGTTCAATCAGTCAGGCTAGAGCTGGAAGGGACATCAGAAGTCTTCTAGTCCAGCCCCCTGCTCAGGCAGGAGACCCTGCACAACATTCGTGAGAAGTAGATACACAGCTGGTAAAGCTTCATTCGGGCAAAATCTTTGCCGTGACAAAAGGGTGAATTGAAAAAGAAAAGAAAAGGTATCCCAGAATCTGTTAGGATAAGAACTCATCCTTAAGAAACAATCTTTAGCTGAAATCTGAACAAGAAAGTTGTGCTTAGGGGTATGCATCTTATAAAACCCACTGCCTCTTTAAGCAACTCTCCATCTTGCATTCATGAATTAATCTTCTGAGTAAAGTACTAATGAAAAGTGGTAGCCACAGTAACCGGTCAAATGCTTTCTCACATCATGCTAGGTTGGTTTGGCTTTTTATTATTATGATTATTTTCCCCCAAGTTGACTTGAATCCAAGTCTCACATTGATGCACACAAACCGAAAAATGCCAGTGAACAGTTCAAGAAAGAGAGAAAAGGGAACCACAGTTTTTGGAGCAGGAAATCTAACTGATGTCCTGGCTTACCACTTCACCGAGGTATGATTTGAGAAATACTAGTTTCTAGAAAGATGGATAGGAAGCATCCTAGGCAAGCATCCTTTCAGGATTCTGCACCAGCTTCACAAATGTGTGGAACCAAAGCATCCTTTCAAGATGTTCATATTCTGAGGTCCACAATTATTAGACACCAAGGCAAAATTTTATTAATAGTAGAGAAAAGTTGCAGCTCAGGGTTGAAGTATGAGGCCCTTGGTGCCCTCTGAGCTTGGTGATTTTCTTGCAAACGTTTCATTGCCCAGCTAGGTAACATCATCAGTGCTAGAAGGGAGTGGGGTCTGTGGAGAGGAGGAGGAGGAGGAGGAGGAGGAGGAAGAGGAAGAGGAGGAGGAGGACTGTATGGACCTTGGTGCTCTCTGAACTTGGTTATTTTGTTGTAGACATTTCATTACCCAACTAGGTAATATCATCAGTGCTAGTCCCTGGGATTAGCTAATCACCCGGACTAGCACTGATGTTCCTTGGTAATGAAATGTCTGCAAGAAAACCACCAAGCTCAGAGAGCACCAAGGTCCCCACAGTCGTCGTCGTCGTTGTCTTCCTCCTCCTCCTCCTCCTCCTCCTCCTCCTCCTCCTCCTCCCCCGTGCAAACCCCACTCCCTTCCAGCAATTGATGATGTTACCTAGTTGGGTCCTGAATCATCTACAAGAAAAACCCCATGCCCAGAGAGCACCAAGGACCCCACAGAATTTCATTTCTCCCCTCGCTTACAGAAGACTCTTCAGTAAGGCCAAACAATTCCTCATTTTTATTTTATTTTATTTTTTAAATTCCACCTCCCCCATACATAGCTCCTGCAGCAGGAATGTGGGAGGGGGACCTGTCTAAGTGACTGGCGAACTGGTTTTCACCAGGCTGCTTGGATTTTACAAAACAGACAAAAACCACCTAAGAGTGACACGGAGAGGCTGTGTAACACTCCGGAGTCGTGATGCAGTGGGAGGAAGGAGGTTTTTCCAGCCATCGTCACCCGTTCCACCAGCCCCACCTCCAATCTCTGCCGAGTCTCAGCACTGCACCCCCATTTGAGCCCAACTGTCTCTGACTGCAGCATTAAGGCCAGGTCAACACCTAAAAGATGCACGTGTGTGCGCGCGCGCACACACACACACACACACACACATACACCCAACAACCTGCAAGGCAGGTCAATCCTCTTAGGGGGGGAAAAATGGCTTAGCTGCAATTGCTGAAGACAGTTCAAATGGTTTTAAGGCAAGCCTATAAACAGCATGAGTTGGTCCCTCTGCACAACCTCAACATTTTGCAAAACACTCCGATTTTGCTGGCACATTGCTGTTTTTTTTTTTTTTTTTAAAAAGCATGTCAGCATTCTGGCTTTACAGGGGTGGGGGGATGGGACCTCAGTGCATCATCGTCCCTCAGATCTGCTTTCAAAATGCAGTGGCCAAATCCCAGAATAAAGGGGAGCAATAAACAGCCTTTATGGACCGTGTGCATTTTTTAAAAAAAAAAAAATCAGAGCCACTGCGTATAGAGAAATTAATTTTTGAGGGGGGGTGTACAATGAAAGAAGTGGGGGAACATTGAGACTCTGCAAACAATTCAAAGGAATTGCTTTAAGAGTTAGTATCTCTCCTCCCCCCCCCCAGAATTAGAGGCAATTTCCTCGTCCTAAGTGTGCTATTTTTTTTTCTTTAAAAAAAAAGGCTAGAATAGATGGGAGAAAAAGACAAAAAAAAAGAAGATATTTTGCATCTTTGCTACCTCTTCATTACTAAAGCCCCCCCCAAACGTTTTGCACAATTGCTGCAAGATTTACACTCCGATCTGTTTACCAGATATTTCTGTCCCCTGTTGAACGGGGGGGGGACAGAAAAATGAGACAGCAGGGGGAGAGAGAGATACAACATAAAAATAAAAATAAAAACCCAGGGATCTTTTTTTTAAAAAAACCAGCAGCCAAGCGATCTTGCCCTGCATCCAGCAATTCACCTTCGCTCCTAAAGCTGAAGAAATCCGGGGATGCCCCCCCCCTTTACAAAATTTAATCCTTGGAAGGATAAAAATACACATTGCGGTCGAAATTCACCGAGTTAAGGGGATGGTTCCTTCTACTCCGCTGGCTACTCTTCCCCTCCCGTTTAAAAACAGGGCAGACAAGGCTGGGGGGGGGGAGAAAAAAAGCAAAATATTACTAGCCCATCATTTCTTCCCCCCCCTGCAAGGAAAAATAAAATTAAAAATCACAGCAGCAAGATTCAGCTTCGGAGGAAAAAAAAAAGGCTGGCTTTGCTCGAATCCGCTGTCTCTCCCTCGGGTCCCCCCCCCCGTTTTTTGGTACCGTCAATGGCTGCTACAAGCTCAGCCTCTCTCCCTCCATCCCTCCCCAGCCACATTCGTCCATTCCTTTTCTCCCAAGCAGCCTCCTCCTCCTACGCTTTCTCTTTCCATCCTTCTCCCCCACCACCACCCCAAATCAAATCCAGGCAGATTTTTCCAAGCGCAAAATAAATAATAATAATAATAATAATAATAATAATAATAATAATAATAATAATAATAATAATAATAATAATAATAATATAATCATCATCTTCATCATCATCAAAGCACTAAAAAGGCCGCGCAAATCTTCTGCAGGAGCCCCTTTAAAACAATAGCAGGCTTCAAAAGCTTTGGATCATCAGCTCGCACGTCTGGAAGGGAGAGGGGGGTTTTTTGCAACCGAAGCTTTAACCAGGCCCCCCACCCCACCCCCAGGCAGGCCCCTTAAATCCCCAGAAATGATATAGTTCCCCCGTCCCCATCTTTAGGGCACCCCGTTCTCGATCTGGAAAAGGTTCCTGCAATCTCAAAGACGTGGGGAGGGGGGAGGAGGAAAAAAAAGAGGGGGGTCGCCTTACTTTCTCCCACCACCGCTTTTAAGCCAGACGGTGCCATGATGGTCTCTGGTGGCTCCTCTTTAGTTTGGGTGGGGGGTGGCTGGGCTGGGTGGGGGGCGACGGGACGCCCCCTCCTTTTTTCCCCTTTCTCTCTCTCTCTCTCTCTCTCTCTCTCTTTCTTCCTTCTTTTCTTTCTCTCTCTCTTTCTTCCTTTCCCGGCTTCGCCTGTTCCGCTTTGCTGGAAATGATAGCGCGCAGAAGGAGAGGAAGAATCCTTGCAGCTCAGCTGACTGCAACCCCCGCGGGTGGATGGGCAGGCGGTCCACGCAGGGCGTGGCCGGATTGTGATGCTGAAGCAGGAGAGTCGGTGGTGCCGAGGTCACGTCACGGCCGGGAGGGCCAATCAGAGAGCTCCCCCCGCCCCGTGCAGCATCCGCTGCGGATGGCCCGCGCCGTTAGAGGGCGGAGATGGAGGTGGAAAGAGGGGGGGGAGAGAGAGAATAGAATAGAATAGAATAGAATAGAATAGAATAGAATAGAATAGAATAGAATAGAATAGAATAGAATAGAATAGAAAATAGAAATAGAAATAGAATAGAATAGAATAGAATAGAATAGAATAGAATAGAATAGAATAGAAAATAGAAATAGAATAGAATAGAATAGAATAGAATAGAATAAAATAGAATAGAATAGAATAGAATAGAAAATAGAAATAGAAGAATAGAATAGAATAGAATAGAATAGAATAGAATAGAATAGAATAGAATAGAATAGAATAGAATAGAATAGAGAAAAAGAATAGAATAGAATAGAATAGAATAGAATAGAATAGAATAGAATAGAATAGAATAGAATAGAATAGAATAGAATAGAATAGAAAATAGAAATAGAAGAATAGAATAGAATAGAATAGAATAGAATAGAATAGAAAATAGAAATAGAAGAATAGAATAGAATAGAATAGAATAGAATAGAATAGAATAGAATAGAATAGAATAGAATAGAATAGAACAGAATAGAAATAGAAGAATAGAAGAATAGAATAGAATAGAATAGAATAGAATAGAATAGAATAGAAAATAGAAATAGAAGAATAGAATAGAATAGAATAGAATAGAATAGAAAATAGAAATAGAAGAATAGAATAGAATAGAATAGAATAGAATAGAATAGAATAGAATAGAAAATAGAAATAGAAGAATAGAATAGAATAGAATAGAATAGGACTAGACTAGAATAGAATAGAATAGAATAGAATAGAAATGGAAAATGGAATAGAAAAGAATAGAAATGAAAATGAAAATGAAAATGAAAATGAAAATGGAAATGGAAAATGGAAAATGGAAAATGGAAAATAGAAAATGGAATAGAATAGAATAGAACAGAACAGAATAGAATGAGAGACAGTAAACAGAAATAGAAGAATAGAATAGAATAGATTAGAATAGAATAGAAATAGAAATAGAATAGAACAGAATAGAATAAGATAGTAAATAGAAATAGAATAGAATAGAAATGGAAAGGAATAGAATAGAAATAGAAATAGAAATAGAATAGAATAGAAATGGAAATGGAAATAGAAATGGAATAGAACAGAACAGAGCAGAACAGAATAGAAAATAGGAATAGAATAGAATAGAAATAGAAAATGGAGTACAATTAACAATTAACCAATGGAACGGCTTCCCTTCAGAAGTTATGGATGCTCCATCACTGGAGGTTTTCAAGAAGAGATTGAACAGCCATTTGTCTGCAGTGGCATAGGGTCTCGTTTGAGCAAGGGGATTGGAGTAAAAAATTTTCAAGGTCCCTTCCAACTTCCCATTGTGCCCAAAGTAAAAAAAAAAATGGCAATAAAGGTTCTCTCTCTCTCTCTCTCTCTCTCTCTCTCTCTCTCTCTCTCTCTCTCTCTCTCTCTCTCTCTCTCTCTCTCTCTCTCTCTCTCTCCCCCTCTCTCTCTGTTATTCGGTTTATTCTGTTGATGCTAGGCATGAGATAATGATAACTTTTCTTCAAGAAAGGTCATTCAGAGATCATTTCTAAGGTCAGATCCCTTTGAAAGACCATCCCGCAAGGTTTGGACAGTGGTGGAAAAGAGTTCTGTGAAATCAAAAGCAAAAGCTGCAAGCAGGGAAGGCAGGAAATGTAAACCAACAGTCCAGGCTGTGAGCGGAAACATCTGTCAAAAGATCCAACGGAAACACTTCAAGTGCAAGTATTTGGAAAGCCCTTCCATACATGCTTGATCTTCTCCTTATGGGAAGTCTGCATAAGAAAACATCCAGTTTGCAAGGCAGGTGGGGCAGGGGGATCTGTAGCTCCAGTAAAATGCCTGGAGACATCAGATTAGATGGAAAGTAATTTTAAAAATAAAATAAGTTAAGGCATGTAGAAGAGAAGAGAAGAGAAGAGAAGAGAAGAGAAGAGAAGAGAAGAGAAGAGAAGAGAAGAGAAGAGGGAGGGAAGGAGTGAGGGAAGGAAGGAGAAGAGAAGAAGAAAGAGAGGGAGGGAGGAAAGATGATAAGGTCAGGTCAGGTCAGGTCAGATAAGATAAAAAGATTAGATTAGGTGGAAGGAAGGAAGGAAGAGAAGAGAAGAGAAGAGAAGAGAAGAGAAGAGAAGAGAAGAGAAGAGAAGAGAAGAGAAGAGAAGAGAAGAGAAGAGAAGAGAAGAAGAGGGAGGGAAGGAGTGAGGGAAGGAAGGAAGGAGAAGAAGAACGAGAGGGGAAAAAGATGATAAGGTCAGGTCAAATAAGATAAGATGGAAGAAGAGAAGAGAAGAGAAGGATTAGGGCTGATATGATAACTGCCTTCTGGTACTTGAGGGGCTGTCATAGAGGAGATTCCACTTATTCTCCAAAGCACCAGAGGGCAGAACAAGAAGCAACGGGTGGAAGCTTGTCAGAGAAAGATCCAATCCGGAAAGGAGGAGGAATTTCCTGACAGTGAGAATGATTCAAGAATAAAAGAGGTTGCATCCAAAAGCTGTAGAGGTCCCATCGCTGGATGTGTGAAAGAAAAGATGGGATAACTCTGCCTACGGAGAGGCTTTCGTTCACGAGGCAACTGGACTCCCTTGTTTCTCTCTGAAGACGTTTCTCTTCTCTTCCAAAAAGCTTCTTCAGCTCTGGTCTTCAAAGAAAAACAAAGCAGTCCAGTTGCCTGCTGAAAAAGCATCTTTGGCAATCGGACAATCCTTTGTCCGGGATGCAACGAGGAATCCAGCAGGCACTCGTACTCTGGAGACACCTCAGAGGTCCTTTCCCCTGCCCTATGAGTCTAAAAACCAGGGCTAGCCATTTGCACCCGGTGCCAAAAAAAGGGTCCCGCGAAGACTTTTCGTTGGAAGGAAGGAGAAAAAGCCTGCAGATCTGATTTGAGTTGGTGCGATGACCCTTGATCTGTCCACTGCTAAAGAGAAGCACCTCCCAGCACGCGTGTATTTATTTTTCACCCCCCCCCAGAAGGCACCAATCGGGGCGAAAGTTAACTCACACCCTGCTTACGTGAGAAGGGCTCTTGACTGCATCAGCCCTGCAAGCTGCCTAACGGACTACAAGTCCCAATCCTGGTTTGGGAAGCAACGGAACATGGGCATTGTAGCCCGTGGGGACAGTGGATCGGGTTTCAAGATCCAACCCGCGTGTTTGGATGGAGATTGACTCATGCCCGGCGCGCAGCAAGGACGCACTGTTTGTTTAAAGATGAAATCTAGTCGGGCGGGGCGCAATCCAGAGGCAGGGACTACAGTCCCCAGCATGCCTTGCGCCTCCCGCTGGCGTAAGAGCTTGCAGAATCCTCTGTTTGCAGGCATATCTCTTGACTCTATTTTCATTAACCCCAGATTGGTGACTCTCGCCAAAGGCGGAACCTGCAGAGCTGGAGCGAACAGAAACCAAGCCAAGACTTTTAAGGATCGCATTCATTCGCCCGCGGCTTGATCTGCTGCTTTTTCTACTGGGGAAAAAAGGGGAAGAAGAAGAAGAAAAAACACACACACAAAAGCAGCGAAAAGAAGAAGTGGAGGGGAGAAAAAGAAAAGAAAAGAAAGCACAATGATGACAGTAAGTCTATTTTCAATTTGGGGGTTTTTTTTCTGCTCCTTCTTTCTGGCAATCCACAATCACATTAAACCCCTGGCTTCCCCATCCAAAACCTTGACGATCAGAAATGTCATCTCTGCTATTTTAAAACAAACAAAAAAAAAAACGGGGGTGGGGGAAGTAGACTGGATCGACTATGAATCGGTCGATCCCTTTAATCTTGTATAACTTCTCCCAGTTATGTAGCAAAATAGGGACTCGCCCGTTGATTGAAACCCTTTCTCAGTCTCCCTGGCTAGTGCCTGTCTTTTATTTTGATCTGTGGGTCCTTTGCTAAAATAAATGTCTTGCTTAGCTGTTACTTTGTCATAAAAATTAAAAAAAAAACCTGTTACAAAAAGAGTTTATATACATCCAGGATGGTTGTGTCACTTTCAAAGTTCTCTCTGATCTCTTTCAGTTGTTTTATTTATTTTTTTAAAATGTTTCTTATGCAGCTGCTTCATGAACAAAGCAAGATATAAAACGTAACTCAAAGGGCCAAAGGGAATATAAACCAGAAAGACAAGTGAGATGTGATTAAAACAGATAGCTTGGTCAACCAACTGTGGGACTCCTACAAATGGAAGCCTACACAACTTCTTAGAGTTAACATTCAGTGAGTTCAGATATTAGACGGGGGCAGGGTGGGGACCCGGAATCTGGTAGCGCCTTTTCCAACAAACTTTCTTTATTAAAAGACAAAATTTGGGGTAGCTTGGTCCTGACGAAAGCCGATATCCTTAACAGAATGTTGGGAAAAAATGGCTACCAGATTCCTGAAGCTTTGAGCCATTGCTAAAACAGCTGTTCCCCCATAACGTCAACCTGTTGTAGAATAATGAGACCGGAGCCAGCACTTCTGGAGAAGGAAAGGTTTATTGCGCAGGTTCAGCAAACAAAGGGTCTGAACCCCGAAGGGTGGTGTTCACAACATATTTATAGTCAATAATACGTATACATTTCCTGATCACATCATGACCATTAGATGTTCTGTTTATGGTTACATGACATACTTCCCTAAATGTATGCATGTGAACAATGCATGTGAACAGTTTCCAGACAGCATGCAGTAGTCATTGATCACGCTGGTAGTCAAAACATGGCATACCTACCATAACCCCTTTCATCTGCTTCCTGTATCGCTAAACAAGGCTTAGACATATTTACCGGAGGCTTCCCAGCCTTACGAAGAGCTTCCACCACCAGATTCTGATACTCCCGTAACTTGGACAAATCAGCAGGATCCCTAACATCCCAGCCAGGCTCTTTTTCTGGAGCTCTAGCCTCTAACTCAGATGTTCTGTTTATGGTTACATGACATACTTCCCTAAATGTATGCATGTGAACAATGCATGTGAACAGTTTCCAGACAGCATGCAGTAGTCATTGATCACGCTGGTAGTCAAAACATGGCATACCTACCATAACCCCTGATACAACAAAGCTATAAATCCTGACCCAGCAAAGCTAAAATAAAAAGCTGACATAGACTTATCTCGTGAGACAGGAAGCCTTCTTCCAGGAAGCCTTCTTCCAGACCCAGGCATCCATCCCAACCTTTTCTCACCATATTTCTTTCTTAGCTATAAACAGTTTAGCTTGTTAGTCTGTTATTTGTCCACTTTAAACCAGTGCTGATATCTGTGAATCTGACACCCACGTCTAAGGTTCTCCAGTAGGAGAAAACATTGCAAAAACTTCTGGAGGCCAATTTACACACCGTGTTCCTCTTTCCTTGCTCAGCTGTGACATCAGAAGGGGGAAACTGAGGACTAACACTAACCCACTGCTTGCTTGGTTTTCTGAGGGCTTAGAGACTGTCCTGCAAGGAACTCGCTGTCACAAGCGCAGTTGTGTTATTTGGTCTGGGAGCTGGGGGGGGGAAGGTACAAAAAGGAATAGAACAGGGGTCTCCAATCCCCCGGGCTATGGCCCGTTCAGAAGCGGGCTGCGGAAGTGGCAGGTGAGCGTGCACGCACAGCTACACTGACGTGAGCAGCGGGCAAATGTGTGAAGTTCCATTTGTGTGAGCAGTGGGTATGTGTGCTATCCTTTCTCCCCACCGCCGCCGCCGGTCCACAACGCTGGAGGAGAAGCTGAAAAGTGGCCATTAGCAAAAATAGGAGGTGGAAGACCCATTTTGAGTGGGAGGTCTATCCTTGATTGGGGGGAGGGCAGGAGAAATCACATTCAGGGACAGGGATGATTTTATAATTTGGTTGGAGAACTTTCCGGAAACATCTGCTTGACCAACTGGGTTCTAGACTCTCAACCTGGGTTTTCTAGGGCGCTGGGCCTAAACGGTCTACATTTTGCTTCTCCAGAACTGCTTTCATAAATTCACGGCGCGTAAAAACACAATTTATAAAGGAGAGTGTCTGTAGCCTCAGGGTTGAACTATGGGGGTCCTAGGTGCTCTCTGAGCTGGGTTGTTTTCTTGCAGATGTTTCACGACCCAACTAGGTAACATCATCAGTGCTAGAGGGGAATGGGGGTCTGTGGAGAGGAGGAAAAGGAGGAGGACAATGGGGTCCTTGCTACTCTCTGAGCTGGGTGGTTTCCTTGCAGACGTTTTGTGACCCAACTGGTATCTTCATCAGTGATGGTAGAGAGTGGGGTTTGCTCTCAATTTATATTCCAGTTAAGAGTATGTGGGAGTGGTCTTGGTGGTTCTTTGGTTGGGTGGCTGATGCTGTTACCTAGTTGGGTCATGAAACGTCTGCAAGAAAACAACCAAGAACAGAGAGCACTAAGGACCCCACAAAAACACAATGTATCTAAGCAGGATTGTTTCTGTATGTATGTTTCCGCCCCCCTCTCTGTGAGTGAGTGAGTGTGTGTGTGTGTGTGTGTGTGTGTGTGAGAGAGAGAGAGAGAGAGAGAGAGAGAGTTACCTTCCTTCTAGTTTCGGAATTTACACGAGTGTGGGAGAACCCCTCTTCTTAAACTCCCTCCCACAGTTTCCTTGGAAGTAGTTACACAAAGAGCCGGCTGATTTGAGAGTCGCTACTTCCATCCAGAAATCTCCCTTGCAGATTGAGAAACCAGTCTGCTGTTGTTGCTGGGTGGTGTGGGTGTTGTTTTTTTTCCTCCTCCACTTGTGTTCACTCTTACCACACCTAGGCAAATCCAGTCCAACCTAAATATCTGCCCAAACCTTGGCAAACTCCAGGTAACAAGAAGCACAAATGTCAAGATTGGGAGACAAGGCCTCCGAATGCTTTCTCAGATCGGGGCACGGAAGAGCCTCAGCCAAGACAAAACAGAGCATGGAGAGGCTCAATTATGACCTCAACAGAGCCCAACATTTCCATTGCTAAATGAGACATTTCTTAAATGAGTTGTGCCCCAGAATAGAATAGTATAGAGTAGAGTAGAGTGGAGTGGAGTGGAGTGGAGTGGAGTGGAGTGGAGTGGAGTGGAATGGAATGGAATGGAATGGAATAGAATAGAATAGAATAGAATAGAATAGAATAGAATAGAATAGAATAGAATAGAATAGAATAGAATAGAATAGAATAGAGCTGGAAGGGACCTTGGAGGTCTTCTAGTCCAGCCCCCTAGCAATATTGCACTGTTGTGAGTTCCCTTTCAAAAGGATCAAGCTGCAAACGTGAAGATTTTTGGAGTGGGAAAGGAAAAGCGGAAAGAATGGTTGTGGGAATCCTTTTGGATGAGACGCCAATATTGTCTCTACCCTAACTTTGGTTCCACGTCTGTCCCCAGTGACTGGTAGGTTTTCTTATTATTTGTTGCGATTCACAACAACAATTTGTAATAGCCTTTCTGAGGGAGGGTGGAATTTGGCTCCAGTCACAAAGGTACAAACTGAGAATTCCAGGTTTTAAATGCTTTGCAGAAAGACCAGCTGTATTTGCAAACGGCTTTTAAAAGCCTGATGGGAAGGAAAAGCAGAGTTGTTAGTTAGGAAGAGTAAGATGACAGATAATCATGGGTTACCCACAGAGAGAAAAAGCTCACATGACCAATAATTACCACATCTAGAGTCAGCCTATTGTTTCATACTAACCAGCATGCTGAGAGATTAAACATGGATGGTAATCTGCCTCCAGTTGCCTATTAGCCGTTCCATTCCATCTGATTTTTATCCTGTTCAGACTGTATTCCTTTCCAAAAAAAAAACCAAAAACCAAATTGTAAATTTGCCTCCACTAAGAATCTTTTTTAATTATTCTATATGAAGTCCAATGAGCCTGCCTACCCGTCTCTCTCTTGCCCTCCCTCCCTCTCTCCATCTCTCTCTCTGTCCCCCATCCATCCATCCATCCATCCATCCATCCCTATCTATCTATCTATCTATCTATCTATCTATCTATCTATCTATCTATCTATCTATCATCTATCTAGCTAGCTATCTATCATCTATCTATATCATCTGTCTATCTATATCTATCATCTATCTATCATCTAGCTATCTGTATCTATCATCTATCTATCATCTATCTATCTATCTATCATCTATCTATCTAGCTATCTATCATCTATCTATATCATCTATCTATCTATATCTATCATCTATCTATCATCTAGCTATCTGTATCTATCATCTATCTATCATCTATCTATCTATCTATCTATCTATCTATCTATCTATCTATCTATCTATCTATCATCTATCTATATCATCTATCTGAAGTGGTGGACAAGTCAGGCTATGTTTAGTTAGCTTTAGCCTAATGAAGAGAAGAATTTTGGGGGGAGGACATAATAGTTGTCCTCCAATACTTGAAGGGCTGGCCCTGGGTACAAGCCATTGATTTATTCTCTATAATCCGAGAGCTGGATAAGAAGCAATGGATGTAAGTTCAGCTATCAGATTCAGGCTGAAACAACCTGAAGCATCACTAGATGGCCTCCAAGAATGTTTTCTGAATACCTTTGCTGCCATCTGGTGGACACCTGGGGTTTTACAGTCCAGATCTAAGAGCAGCAAGTCAATTGGAATTAACTAAGGTCTAGCCACCAAAGACGTGCAGATATTAACATTTTGTTGTGTTTTCTTTCGCCTCCACTTTCCCTACAGATGCATTTCTTTTTCTCAGACAAAGTGATTCTCCTGTTTGACTTCTGGGATGTCCACAGCCCGGGAGGTGAGCAAACGAACTTATCTAAGGAAAACAGGAGCTGCGCCCAACCAAAAAAAAAAAAAAAGATCTTTCAGCCTGGACTGATTGTACGAAATCTGAGCTTTAGCCATGGGGGAAGGGCAGTTAGGGATAATTGCCCTATTGACATCTCAGATTTCCTTCAAACACTCGACTTGAGAGTGTTTTCCCAGAACCCCCAAAAAAATGAACTTGAAGGACCCAGGCTAGCTACAAGATTCATAGCAACTGCATTGAACACAATTCAACTATTCTCTGTGGAATTCTAAGAGGTTTTTTTCTTTTCTTTTGAAGAGTCTTAAGTATTGCAAATGGAACACGAAAGGAGAGCAGCCATGTTTATATTGCAAATTTTTGCTTAAGTACGCTGGCGATGTTATCCCAACGGTGTTTTTTTTTTTTCCAGGAGGAACTGGACTTTCTCATTTTCCTCTGAAAATGTTTCGCTTCCCATCCTAGAAGCTCCTTTGGAAATTGATTTTCTTCCGGTCTTGCTTTCTTAAGGTCCCACTTTCACAACTAGAGCTAGGTTATCAAATAAGCCACAGGGCAAATCAGAAACAAAGACGTCCAACACGACATGCAGGAATTGGGTAGGTCTAGTCCAGTGAAAGGGAGGACTAGGGGCAGCCTGGTAGCAGTCTTTCAATATTTGAGGGGCTGCCCCAAAGAAGAGGGAGTCAAGCTATTCTCCAAAGCACCAGAAGGCAGGACAAGAAGCAACGGATGGAAACCAATCAAGGAGAGGAGCAACCTGGAACTAAGGAGAATTTTCCTGACAGTGAGAAGAATTAGCCAGTGGAACAGCTTGCCTTCAGAGGTTGTGGCTGCTCCATAAACAGTGATGGACAGCCATTTACTTGTCTGAATTGGTATAGGGTCTTCTGCTTGATTAGGGGGTTAGACTAGAAGATCTACAAGGTCCCTTCCAGCTCTTGTTATCCTGTTATGATTTGCCAAGCATACCAGCTAGGTCTGCACCGTCACAGAAGCAAATTGGAGAGATGCCACTGAAGATGTTACCTAGCCTGTTAACGAAAACGTTCAGAAACCAATCCACAAGCTTGGGGCATGAACCTTCACCCTCCTCCTACACCTGAGCTCCAGATATTTGCCACCATTTTCTAATGCTCTAGAATGCTCACTAACCACTCCCGTCTCCATTTTATTTCTCCTTGGCATGCAGGGGTGGCTTTCCAAATGAAAAGCCTAGTAGAAGCCTTCATCTCTAACTTTTCTTTCCTAACCTGTTTGTGCAACTTAAATCCAGCTCTTGGGAAATCAAGATGCTGCTGGCAGCTGATGCGCCAGGGTGCAGCCAGACCAGTTTTCCATCTTGATCTTGTGGTTCTCTTGTCTAGAAGTCTAGAATCTCAGATCGGCTTAAGGGGCCGCCATCAATTTCTGCTCAGGAGTCCTGGCAGCCAAATCAGGCCGGTTCCAAAATAAAGAAGGAGAGCTTTGGTAAAGAGGACGGTCCCGTCCCTGATCTTGTTGGCTTTGGCAAGATCCGATCTGGTGAGACTGGTTGATCCAGAAACAAGGAAGAACCATGGCTTATGATTAAGGCATCAAGGTGAAAAGCACTTTTGTTTCCCCACCCAGGAGTCAGAAGGAGAAAATCCAGGGAGCTAAGCCAAGTTGTTCAACCCTGGAAAGAAACCCAATTCCCTGACTTAATTGTACCCTTCGCTCCCAAGCAGGCAAAAGCTGGAGGTGGTTGTTTTGTCGTACTCACGTCTTTGCTGCACACCGATGGGCCTGCCGAAGAGCAAAGCTGCTGGATTTTGCTGAACTATAACTCCCAGTGCCTATGTTAGCTAGCTGGGGCTGTGGCCCCTTCGCTAGGGATAGGTCTCCTTGTGTCTTGCAAGCTGTCTCTTAAGTTCACCCAGTGGCACCTCTAGCATTTTGGTCTAAGAAATGACGCCTTTGAATTGTGGTGCTGGCATAAATTATTGTGCCTAGCCTGGGTAGCCAGAACAACCAGGTGTTGAATTGTGTAAACCCAGACCTATCATTAGAAACTCAAACCACACAGCTACCTCTCATTTACTTTGGCCAGGTCATGCATGCAAGTTCATTGAAGACGTCCATGATGCTAGCAAAGCCAAAGACTTTCTTATTTTTCTTTGAGGAATATAAGTCCTTCCATTCCCCACCCTCCAGTCAGAGCTGAAGAAGCTTCTTGGACGAGAAGAGAAACGTCTTCAGAGAAAAACAAAGGAGTCCAGTTGCCTCCTGAAAAAAAAAAAGCACCTTTGGGACAACCAGGACCTGGAGGACGGGACAACCAGGACCTGGAGGACGGAGAACCTCCGTAGACATGATGCTAGGAACGGTTGGTGGAGCAAGAAGACAGGAGAAGCAAAGACAACATTGGGCTTGATGACATCAAAACGGATACAAAGACGAACCAACCCACAACTGGAGGAAGCCCTGCTTGAGAAGGAAATGTGGAGAGCACTTGGCTGTAAAGTTGCCAAGAGTCGAATGGTTAAAGCAACAACAACATTTTGGTCTAAAATGGGGGAGGGGATCTATTTTCCCCCTTCCCGGTCTTAACAATATATGAAGTTGATTAGAGCCCGCTTAGATGGTAACCTACTTCCCTTTCTTCCCACTCAACAGCCCTTATCAGGGATGGCTCCTTGGTGCTCTCTGAACTGGGTGGCTTTCTTGCAGATGTTTCATGACCCAACTACCGTAGGTAACATCATCAGTGCTAGTAAGGAATGGGGTTTATGGGAGGAGGAGGACTGCAAGAAAACCACCAAGCTCAGAGAGCACCAAGGGCTCTTCCTTCCAAGCTTGAGCTACAAATATTCTCCATGGTTCCAGTATCTCAGGGGTGACCACAAAGAAGAGGGAGTCACGCTATCCTCCAAAGCACCTGAAGGCAGGAGAAGCAACGGACCTAGAATTAAGGAGAAATTTCCCTAACAGTGAGAACAATTAATCAGTGGAATGGCTTCCCTCCAGAAGTGGTGGGTGCTCCATCACTGGAGGTTTTTAAGAAGAGACTGGACAGCCATTTGTCTGAAATAGTATGGGGTTTGGGGGTTGGACTAGAAGACCTCCAAGGTCCCTTCCAACTCGGCTAGCCTGTGTTCTGTATTCTATTTTCCTTTATTAGCCCTTACCAATGTTTCCGCTGTGTTTTTAACAGGGATGGTGCTCTCCGTTTTCTTGATCATGCTAATCACCGTGATATATGAAGGTATCAAGGTTGGCAAGGCGAAACTGATCCAGCATTCCCAGACGGCCGTGGCCCCTAGCATCAGTCAGGAGAACTTGAGAGAAGGGGTCTCCATAAATTCAGATGTGGGGCCCGCCACCAGCTCTCTAAAGAAGTAAGGAAAACGCGCTGTGCGCCTTTGTGTTTGTGTGTTATTGTTTCTCTCCCCCCCCCTTCCAGTTACATCTGGCGCATAATTTTGGAAGCCGCAGTGCCCATTGTTACAAAGGGCACCTTTGTTGGAAGGCTGGGAAGAGCTGGGATTGTGCTAACCCACAAACCTGCAAAACAGCCTCCCTGTTTACATCGTTCACGTTCTCAAAAAACGAAAACGTTTCCAGCAAGCTGCCCGGTTTTTTTACCGTACGTTTTTTTGGTTTTTTTTCTTCAAAGAGGAATAGATAAACATTCTCTAGCTGTGGGTGTCTGGCTGAGTCAAACATTCCGTCATTTCCATCAAGGAAAAAAAAAAAAAAGCTATTCGGGCCAGATAAGAATCAGACAAAAGATGAAAAAGATGAAATCTGTTGCAATTGAAGTTTGGCTCCCCGTTACAGAGGGACATGTCCATATTGGTTGCCTTTCGTCTTTGCAAGCCAGAGCTGGGGAATATTTCCACTTCTCTCCTATCGGGGGTGGCTCTTCCAACGTTCAGTTGAAGTCTCAGATATCCCCCCCAGATCTTTCATGCATTAAGCAAGCTCTCTGCTCATTTATTTTATTTTATTTTATTTGCAAGATCAGCTAAGCGTCGCCACTTGCGGAGGCTCTGTTTAAAGGGGCCCATGGTGCTCACTGAGCTGGGTGGGTTTCGTTGCAGACGTTTCATTGCCAAAGTAGGCAACATCCTCAGTGCTAGAGGTGAATGGGGTTTGCCGGGGGGGGGAGGAGGAGGAGGAGGAGGAGGAAGAAGAAGAAGAAAAGAAGAAGAAGAAGAAGAAGAAGAAGAAGAAGAAGAAGAAGAAGAAGAGGAGGAGGAGGAGGAGGAGGAGGAGGAGGAGGAGCAGGAGCAGCAGGAGCAGCAGGAGGAGGAGGACTGTGTGATCCTTGGTGCTCTCTGAGCTTGGTTGTTTTCTTGCAGACATTTCATGACCCAACTAAGTTACATCATCAGTGCTAGAAGGGAGTGGGGTTTGCTGAGAAGAAGAGGAGGAGGAGGAGGGGGAGGAAAAAAGTTGTGGGGTTCTTTGTGCTCTCTGAGCTTGGTTGTTTTCTTGCAGACGTTTCATGACCCAACTAAGTTATGTCATCAGTGCTAGAAGGGAGTGGGGTTTGCTGAGAGGAGGAGGAGGAGGAGGAGGAGGAGGAGGAGGAGGAGGAGGAGGAGGAGGAGGAGAAAAGTTGTGGGGTTCTTTGTGCTCTCTGAGCTTGGCTGTTTTCTTGCAGACATTTCATTACCCAACTAAGTAACGTCATCAGTGCTAGAAGGGAGTGGGGATCCCACTCTTTTCTAGTACTGATGAAGTTACCTAGCTTGCTAACGAAATGTCTGCAAGAAAATGACCAAGCTCAGAGAGCACCAAGGACCCCCTCATTTCCACCCTGAGCTATAATTATTCCCCTTTATTGGTACCCTATTTAGAAAAGATCCACTGGAAACAATGGGACTTCCAACAGCCCTGCCCGTTGGAAGTCCCATTATTACCTTTAGGTCAGGGCTAGGCAACCTTGGCTCTTTTAGGACGCGTGGACTTCAACTCCCAGAATTCCTGAGCCAGCCTGGCTCAGCTTGGAAACCTCTCCCTTTCCCCTCAGCATGGCTGGCTCAGGAATTCTGGGAGTTGAAGTCCACCAGTCATGAAGGGGCCATAGTTTCCCTCATGCTGGCTGAGGAATTCTGGGAGTTGAAGTCCAGGAGTCATGAAGGGGCCATAGTTCCCCCATGCTGGCTCAGGAATTCTGGGAGTTGAAGTCCACCAGTCATGAAGGGGCCATAGTTTCCCTCATGCTGGCTGAGGAATTCTGGGAGTTGAAGTCCACGAGTCATAAAAGAGCCAAGGTGGCCTACCCCTGCTTTAGCTGAACCCCAGGTAAGCACCTAGAGCAGCTGCCACTCCCGTGTTCCAAGCTTTGTCGAGGATAGGTGTACAAGTTGGATCACAGCCACACCAAACAGCTTTTTAAGCATCTTCCGTCTTTCGAGTCTTTGGTGATCAAAGCCCCTTTGTGTGAATGGAGCCAACGCTGGCAAGGAAAAGATTAGCGAGTTGATGTAACCATTAGCTCGGTTGAGCTTGCGCTCTCTATTCTATTCTGTTCTTCTAGACTATATTTCTATTCTCTTTTTGCTCTTGTTCTCTTCTCTTCTGTTTCCAGAAATGTCCTGCTCAAGCGGGGGTTGGACTAGGTTCCCTTCCAACCGTATTGTTCTACCGGTATAATCGAGGTTCTAAATGGCCTAGTTGGCAGAAACCCTACACAAGGAATCTCATTAAGTTAAACACCCTTAAGTTTGCCTTCGGGAGGAATAGAGGAAGGACAGAGGGAAGCTAGAGAGCAGAACATTTTTTTAAAGAATTTCTAACTCAGGTTATTGAATTTCTACCTCAGGATCTTTTGTTAGGGATTATAAAAGATTGCACTATTACTGAGACGAAGTTAATTCTGAAGCGCGAATGAACAATATGTGATAGACTAGATATAGTAGATAGACCATATACAAGAGCTGTATTTTCAGGTCTTATGAGGGCAGCTTATTAATATGAGCCCAGATTTAATGTTGATTGCTTTAATATTGGAAAAGCGTACTGAATTTCTACCTCAGGATACTGAATTTCTACCTCAGGATCTTTTGTTAGGGGTCATAAAAGATTGCACTACTACTGAGACGAATTTACTTCTGAAGCTCGAATGAACAATAGGTGATAGACTAGAAACAGTAGATAGACCATATATAAGAGAAACACCAATCAAATAAAATGTATCAGGCGTATAGTTGAGGCTGGACGTGAGGAGTGAGGAATGTTTACTAAACCAGACGTTTACAAAGACTGATCCTTAGAGTTGTATTGCAGGATATATGATGATTGCTTTTTAATATGAACTTATGTTTAATGTTGATGGTTTTAATAAAATAATTTTTTTTACAAAAAAAAATCTGTTTACTCGCTTTCTGAAGACACCTTGTTTTCTTCTTTCCAAAGGCGTCTCTCATGGCACCTAGCCGAGACCTTACTCCACATGGTACAGGTGTTTTTGGGCTACCTGGTGATGCTGGCCGTCATGACTTACAACACGTGGATTTTCCTGGGCGTGATTGCTGGTTCAGCCATCGGATACTTCGTGGCGTATCCGCTACTCTGCCTCAGATAGCAGCGTGGAAGCTTCTTGGAGAGAACGCTCAAGAGTGCAAATCACCCGGATTTTGCAACTGGAACGGCTTCTATGGGGACAATTCCTCTCCACAAGAGAGCTGAGGGTCTCTTTGAGTTTGATTTTATCTCTCGTCTCGGCCAAACAGGACATTGTCCAACTTCTAATCCTCTAAAGTAGCAATTGTGCTTCCAATGTCAAGCCATTTTTCCCCCCTAAGTGCCTTAAAACTGACTTTTCTGATGGCCCAGAAAGTTAATTTCAAGAAGAGGGCTCTCATCTCCATCTAAGATTGTCGCTGAGGTTGCCTTCAAACCCTACAGAATGTGTTTGGGATGGGGTAGCTCTGACCAAATTATCTCTGGTCCCTCTTAAACCTCATCAGCGTATTCTAACTTGCTTGGGAAATAAAGCGGGCAGCGGAAACGTAGAAAGGCAGGATGGAGGGGCAAATGTTGACCCCTGACCTTGAAGGGAGTGATGGGAATAAGCATCCTATTATCTAGAGCAGGGGTCCCCAATCCCCAGTCTGTGGACCGGTACTGGGCCATGGCATGCCAGCAACCAGGCCGCACAAACAAGCAAAGCCCCATCCGCGGGATGCAGACAGCACACAAAACCACGCATCCTCTCTCCACAGAACCAAAAGTTTGGGGGCCTCTGATCTAGAGTAGAGAATAACCTTTGCAAGCTTTCCAAGCACACTTGAAAGAATTCGTTCGCCAACACCACGATCTGCAGCACTTTTAACAGATCCGGTCTGTTTCTATTCTTATTCTGCTTTTTTTTTTTTTTGTACTTCTCCCAGATGTTTTCATTAAGCCAACGTGCTATCAAAACAACAAGCAGCCAGATTCTTTACCAAAGGACCCTTTTTCACAGGCTGGGTCCCTAACCCAAGGAACTCAGGGCCAAGAAAGAAGAGTCGTGATCACTATATAGGTGTTTTAAAATAACGATTTAGAGGTGGGAAGAGAACGAGACAAATTCTTAGCGTGTTCAGTCACGAAGTCGCGGTGTCCTCCGTTTCCGACTTGCATGTCCAAAAAAGAGAATTCAGGTGTCACACATCTGGACAATATCGATAAGGACTAGCGCAATAGTCTTGAGGTAAAATTATCCTACTCAAGTTAGAATGTGATAGAACTGAGTCCTCTCCAAGCCTTTGCCCTAAATCTTTGGAATTGCCATCTCTAATAATCAGTATAAACAGGGCCTGGATGGAAATTGCACGGATGGGCCATTTTGAGCAGCCATTGGTCTGGAACAGTATAGGTTCTCTTGTTTGAGCAGGGGGTTGGACTAGAAGACCTCCAAGCTCCCTTCCAACTGTTATTTTGCATTCAGCGATGAACAATTTAACAGGCTAGCAGGCAAAGGTCTGACGTCTTAATTTACTTGCGTAGTTTTAAGTAAGTTACCTTCACGAATCTCCCTGCAATTCTATGTGTTTCATTGATTGGCACCAGTTATAAAAGTGTTGAGCATTCCTTTCTGGAGAGTGAAACATTCCAAGGAATTCCAGATTGTTTCCTTTTGCTTCTAGACCAGGGGTGTCAAACTCAATTTCACTGAGGGCCATATCAGCATAGCGGTTGCCCTCAAGGGGTCGGGTGGGTGGGCATGGCCAGCTCTACATCATTCGCGTCAGTGATACCTGTGGGGGCCTGGGCAGGAGTGGGACAGATCTGAGGGTCTCTGGCAGAAGGGAGTGGGACCAGGGCAAGTGCCAAGGCAGGGTCCACTGGAGGAGCCTCACTGTTCCTCTCAGGCCATGCAGGGGGGGGGCCTTATGGAGCTAAGACTGAATGCGTTTCAACATAGATGGCCACCACAAATTGTACATTGGCTCCCGCCTGGCCTGGGCCAGGGCCAAGGCAGAGGGGGCCGTTCCCTCACTGTTTCCAGGATGGCTTCATGGGCCACATGAAACCACTTCGCAGGCCACATTCGGCCCCGGGAGCCTTGTGTTTAACATGTCTGTTCTAGACCACGGTTATTTTGGAGAGGCTGAAAAATCACATTCCAAACAACAACAAAACGTTAGGTCATCCCCGAATTGTATACTCTGGAACAGAAACGCAGAGTCTGGAATTTTGCACATCACTAGCCCCTACTTAAATCCATGTTAAAACTGAAGCAAGTATGAAATGTTGTTTTTTTTAAAAAATAATCCAATAAATGCATTACTAATTGTCTATGAACACTTTCTCAAGGAGTAGCTTAATCATTTTAACTTAAGAGGGGAGTAGGTTATCATGTATGTGTCTAATCGCGCTACAGCTTTTTCCCGTGCAGTTTAATTTTCCTGTCTGGCAAGGCCAGGCAAACGTGATAAAACTGGTGAACACAGTCAGAATAGCATTCTCCACCTCAAGGCTGAAAACTCTTGAAAAATGAACGAGGAGCCGGTCCTGCCCCCAAATTAGGCAATGTGTTTTTCTAAAACATTTGTAAAAGAGGAATCCCACCAGTTGGAGAGAACACACACAGAGCAAAACCGCAATCTTTTAGACAGATGTTTGTATAAAGGAGGAGATGGGCTGAACGAGCATTAAATAAAGCTGATTTTTTTTATTAATATATATATATATAAGCACATTCTCTTAAACATTTGGTATAAGATTTGCAATATATACTATCTTTGTTGAGAGAGAGAAACAGGAGGAAAAGAAGCTTTGGTTCCTAACCAGAAGGCATTAAAAAAGAGGACAAAATGTAAAATCTGAGTGAGCATTTTCCCCTCTCTTTCTCACTCTCCACAATCATTTCAAAGAGGAATGACTACAAATATTAAAAAAAAAAACAGGGTGAGATTGGAACGTTACAGCAGCAAATCAGGATGAGGTGGGCAGTATTGAGATGTTTGGATCACGGGCAATTTCCCAAAGAGTCTTCCTGTTTCTGGATCTGCTGAAGGTCATCTGCCTGCGTTTGAAAAGGGCTCCCTTCCTCAATTGGCACCACAGTTTCCTAGAAGTTGAATTCCAATCATCATCATTATTATTATTATTTGAGATTATGGAAGCCCTCTCAAAAGAGCAATCTTCTGGACGAAGCACGTGACGAGGCACCCATGTTTTGTACTTCCCATCCATGAAAACGGAGGAGGAGGAGGAGAAAAATCAACAAGGAGAGAGGTTATTTTCCATCTTATGGGGGTGAAGGCCTTGGGGAAATGGCTTCTTGTAGGCCCGTTCATCAATCGATCCAGTCAACGTGGAGATTCTTAAGACAGAAACCTTCACCGCTAACTTGGAAGGGGACTATGGCTTTCCCAGAAGACAAAGCCGCCCTTCGCTAATAGTAGTGTCGAGAAGATCCAAGTTGAACTGGACCAACATCTCCTTCAGAACAGAAACCATCCAGATGTTGCCAGGTTCCTGGCTCACTAGGACTTCGAGGCTGATTGAGGTTCTCAAGATGGAACTTGAAGTTGAACAAGAATAAAACTCGGTCCTTCAAGGAGGTGAAAAACCAAAAGCTCAACCATATTCTCTGAAGTCCTCCAGTGATGGATGAGGAGATGGACGAGTAGTCGGGGTGTGTCTATGTGTATAACTGTGGATTAGATTGGTATTTTATAAATCCATTGCTGGAAGTTTGGAAGCTCAGGGTAGCTTCAAACTTTCAATCCACTTCACAGGTCCAGGCAGAAGAGAGGGAAACACACGCTGTTTATAAAGGCAGGATGGGATTCTCCTGAATCCCTACCTTTTATTTCACTTCTGCCCATGTCACGCAAGCAACAGGGACCCCTCAATGGACAGTTCCTATTGAAAGGACGCCAGTGATCTTACATCATCCCTGCAAGAACGCGACTGAGTTGCTAAACATAACTTTCCAGAAACTGCCGAAGCTAAAAGAAATACCGTTTTCCCTTTTGTGTCCCCCCCCAAAATTGTTAACTGCCACCACACCAAGTGCATTTAAAAAAAGAAAAATTGCAACCTCAATGACTTCCCACTAGGCTGAAGACTCACGCACCTAGGATCTCTCTTTATAGGGTCCTTTTATAGGATCTCTGCTGGCTGCTTCTAAGATCATTCTGCTGCTTTGCTTCCCTGGGAAGAGAGGGTAAATACACAGGGAAACAAACATTCACTCAGCAGAGCCCCTGTGCAGGTAAACCAAGGATACCTGAGCAGGCCAAGATAACAAACTCATGAACGATCCTACATTAGCATGGCATATGCTGGTTATTTCGTTTTCATGGTGCATCCTTGGCTGATCAGTTAAGATGTAAGACATCTCAGCCAGTGGTCCCCACTGAAATAACTTAAATTCCTATAGCAATCTTGTCTTATCTGTCAACTTTTGCTGGCCTGCTCCAACACCAGCAAGCCTTCAACAGCACACACCACTTTCTCTAACCTACATCTACATGTTTCTAAAAGTCTACTTACTTTCTCCTGGAACTAGGGCTTTCCATCTCTGCATAACTTTGGACTGAGATGGGTGCGGGGGGGGGGAGAATGCAATTTGACCACCTCCCACATCAATTCTAGGATGGTTTGCTAAAATCATCTGGAATAGGAGGGCCCAGGAAAGAAGAAGTTAAGAGAGAACCATTCCTAATCGTGACCGCTGGTGAGGAGAAGAAATGACCACCCCCGCCCCAAACAGGAGAAAGAGCCTTCTACCATCCATGGTTAGAAGAAGGCAAAGGGATGAAACATCAAAACCAAGTTATGGGTCAAAAAATCAAATTAGTACCAGTCTGGATCAAGATGGGGAAACACAACGGCTTCTCTCTGTTCCAACCCTCCAGGCATTTGTTAGCATCTAAGGGGAAGTCCCTTCTCCATAACAGCCAATCCAACCACACAACGTTGAGTCAGGAGAACTAGTGTGTGTGTATGTTTGTGGCAAACACTAGAAAAGGCTAGGAAAAAAATCACCTTAGACCCAAGAGATGTAGAATGTGCATTCTGGGGTTCCTCCCTTGCAATTCCTTCCTTCCCTCCCCCTGTTCCAAAGGCAGAACTTCTCCAGAAGAATCAAGTGCATCTACAGCTGAAGATGGTCCTACACCATCCTTGGATCAACTTGCTTTTGTCCTTCTCATCCCACCAGGGTCCCCAGTTCGTCAGTGTTTATCTGGCCATGAGGAATCCTCTTCCAAGGGGGAGGCTGATCTAGAACTGAGTCTGCACCCCTTCGCTTTCATCTGTGACCTTGTGGCTATTCTCCACTGGGATCTCTGCTTCTAACTTGCTGGCTTGAGCAGAGACCTGTTCCTCGCCTGTCTCTTTATTGGCGGGTTCCGGGCATTCTGCTTGGACTCCTCCATCTGGAGCTGGGGGTTGTGTGGGGGCAACTGGGGAAGGGGCTGGGGCTTCCTGTTTCTCTCTATGGAGCTCGGTGGAGGATTCTGTGGGACAGCCATCTTCTGCTTGAGAGGTCTCCTTCTCCTTCCGGGGCTCCGGGGTTCCTCCACTCTCTTGCGTAATAGTACCGTTGTGTAATTGTTCCTCAGCCTTATGGTCATCTGGAATTGGGATCTCCACCTCCTTCACCAGCAACATACGGAGCTCCTTCACAGGCTCAGAGGAATCCTGTGTCTGAGGACTAGGACAGCGATCAGACCTCTCTGGTTCTGAGCCATCTGGAGATCTTTCCAAAGAGCCAACTTCACAGGGCACAGCGCTTTCATCCACGTGGATCATGGAGACAACCTGCTTGGCCCGGTGCTGCTTCTCGTCCAAAGGGTCTACGTCTGATTCGCCACCATACTCCTCTCCCCAGTTGATGGGCGTCCCCTCGTCAAGCAAATGTATGTTGGGGTCGCTGTTATGCATCACAATGCTGTCACGGTACAGGTTGTGCTTCCTCTGGACGGCTGCCTCTTTCACAGCTGAAATTGGCATGAAAGGAAAAGAAGCAACGTGTTGAAGGGCAATTCTCCCAAGTCAAGTAAGGCTACCAGTTCTCCATTTTTAAAAAAAAACAAAACAAACAACACCAGAAAATAATGCATTAACCCTATAAGAACACACTATTGCTTAAATCGTGTTTTAATGATAGCAATTGACAATGTGACATACGCAGATGGAAACATCTATACCCTAAACTAAATAATAGCTAGGCAATATTTTCCAAGCCAGTGTTCCACAGAACTATGGGATTCTTCCATTACATCCAGCAAACCATGTTGGTTAGAGGAACTTCATTCATCCATTCATCCACCCATCCATCATCCATCCCTCCATCCACCCACTCATCCATCCATCCCTCCACCCACCCATCCATCCACCCAACTCATCCATCCATCCATCATCCCTCCCTCCCTCCCTCCACCCACCCACCTAACTCATCCATCATCCATTCATCATCCACCCATCCATCCATCCATCCACTCACTCACTCATCCATCCATCCATCCATCCATCCATCCATCCATCCATCCATCCATCCATCCATCTATCCAGTTTAGAATAATAGGAATCAGGGTAACATCTCTGAAAGCCTTGAGGTTGGAGAGACGGTTTACAAAGGTGTCCCTCTGCAACAGTAGGAGGTGCAAACAGCATCTTTCCCTACCTGGTTCCAATCCGCTACAATCCTACTCAATCAAAACCGAAGTCTCTTACCCATCATGATATCTTTCATCACAGACTGCAGGACCACCTCTTCATATGTGTTTTCCACCAGGATGAAGCGGGCAAAGTCCTCAAAAATCAGCTCCTGGAATCTTGAGAGGTCCTAATGAGACAAAAGCAGGCCATTGAGAAGTTACCCTAGACATAAGGCCCACAGTGATACAGTGTTTAGGATCTGCTCTTAGAAGAGAACATAAGAACATAAGAAGAGCCATGCTGAATCAGCCCAAAGCCCATCGAGTCCAGCATTCTGTGTCACACAGTGGCCCACCAATTGTACCTGGGGATCTTGAGCAGAAAGAGAAGGCAAAACCCTCCTTTTCCCTTGACCCCCAACAAATGGTACTCAAGGGAATCCTGCCTGCCTCAACTAACACAGAGGCGGCACATGGACATCCGTTTTAATAGCCACCAATACACTTGGCCTCCATGAATCTGTCTGACCCTGCCTTGAAGCTATCAAGGCTGACAGCTGTCATGACCTCTTCTGGAAGTGAATTCCATAAACCAATGACCCACTGGGTGAAGAAATATTTTCCTTTATTTGTCCTCACTTTCTTAGCTATGAGCTTTAGGGAGTGCCCCCTTGTCCTGGTATTGTGTGATAGAGAAAAGAATTCTTCTCTATCCACCTTTTCTATCCCATGCATGATTTTATACACTTCGATCAAGTCACCCCTTAAACACCGTCTTTCAAGGCTGAAGAGACCAAGGCGTTGCAATCTGGTTTCATAAGGGAGATGCTCCATTTCCTTGATCATTCTTGTTGCCCTTTTTTGCACCTTTTCCAGCAAAGAGAAGTCAAATCTTTGGCCCACATTACTTTACGTGGCAACTCTTCTGCTCTCCACAACAAATTTGGAGAGCAGCTCAAGGTGTCCTTGAGCTAGGAGAAGCAACTATTTAGAAACAGCAGATGTGATCAGGGACACTCTTCTTCCCTGAAGCCAACGTGGGCCATAAAGTCTTTGTTGGAAATGAAATAAATGTTCAGCACTGGGGCTTTGTTTGAAGGAGGTCAGTCTGCCGTGTCATTTTATTTTAATTAAAAGCATCTCCTCTCTCTTTTTAAAGACAGATCAAATGAAAATAAGAAGCCCAGAAGGCAGATTTCAAGGGTAGGTTAGCATCCACAAGAATCCAGCAGGTTCCCCCAGTTTTAAGGAGCCTTTTGAAATAAGAATGGATAATATACTACCTCTTGGGTTAGATATTAGATATCTGCATCTTTTCTGGTAAACCCAAACCAACTTCCTTCAGAGGTTCGTACTGCTCCTTCCCTCTTAGCTTTCCGAAAACTTTTAAAAACACATCTATGCAGACAGGCTTGGGGCTTGTGAGCTGCGCTCTGCCCCTGGGCCTTTGATTGGGACTGTATGTTGTATGAGTGGGTATAGTTTTATTGTTTTTTATATTGTATATTATTATTTTAACTAATTTATATTTTGTACTTGTATTATTTGCTGTGAGCCGCCCTGAGTCTGAGGAGAAGGGCGGCATATAAGTCAAAACAAAGTAAAGTAAAGTAAAGATAGCATTTGTAGCTCAGAGTTCAACTCGGAGGTCTTTGGTGCCCTCTGAGTTTGATTGTTTTCTTGTAGACATTTCATTACCCAACTAGGTAACCTCATCAGTGTTAGTGTGGCTTGCTCCCTGCTTATATCCAGTACCTCTGAGCTTGGTTATTTTCTTGCAAACCTTTCATTACCCCGCTAGGTAACATCAAGAGTGTTGATGCATATAAACAGAGAGCAAATCCTACGAGCACTAGGATTGGGTCGTGAAGCAAGAAAACAACCAAGCTCAGAGAGCATCAAGGACTCCACAGTCGTCCTCCTCCTCCTCCTCCTCCTCCTCCTCCTCCTCCTCCTCCTCCTCCTCACACACCCCAGTCCTTTCAATCACTGATGAGGTTGCTTAGTTGGATCGTGAAATGTCTGCAAGAAAACAACCAAGCTCAGAGAGCATCAAGGACTCCATAGTCCTCCTCCTCCTCCTCCTCTTCCTCCTCACACACACTAGTCTTTTCAATCACTGATGAGTTTACCCAGCTGGGGCACGAAACGTGAAGAGAGCATCAAGGACCTCACAAAGGAACATATGTTTAATCAGCATCTGTGATTTCCTATTAGTGGAAGCTAATAAGAGGCAGCGATGACGTCACCGGTTCAATCTTGTCAACCTTTCAACCCGGAAGCACTTTGGTGCTCCCGACCTGACTTGTACTACTAGTAGTAGTAGTGGGAGCTATTTTTCCTTCCCTACCAAAAAAAAAGCACTTTGGAGACAACTAATAACCTGGCAGGCTGAGAATCTCCCTACACCTTCTTCCCATCTGCATTTTTGCCTTTACTTCTCCTTTAAAGTATGTCTTTGTGGGAGCAGCCTCAGTGGACGTCTTTTGTTTACTACGATGGGAGAAGTTGTGATTCGCCAAATATAACCCCGAAGAGGCAACTCTTACCCCTTTGCAAGTGGGAGCCAGCTTCTTCAGCAGGAAAGGGACGGTGACTTGCAACAGAGCCTCCCTGAAAAATTTCTTCCGGACCGTGCTGCTGTCGTAATCGTATTTCTGGGGACAAAGAGGATTTAGAATAGCAAGTGATGCTTCTGAAGCTGATCGTGGAAGCTTCGCTAATAAAATAGCTGCCCCTCTTTCCAGGGTTTTCTCGACCCGTCACTTGCCGAATGCATAGGATTGAGAGCCGGGTGGCGCAGTGGTTAGAAGGCAGTACCGCAGGCTAATTCTGCTGACTGCCGGCTGCCAGCAGTTCGCAGTTCGATTCTCACTGGCTCGAGGCTGACTCGGCCTTCCTTCCTTCCGAGGACAGTGAAATGAGGACCCAGATTGTTGGGGGTCAAGAGGCTGACTCTGTAAACCGCAGTGTGAAGCGGTATATGAGTCAAAATAATGTCGCTATTTTGTCCCAGAGAAGAATTTTTGGGGTGCTGTTGCTCTTTAAGCCTTCATAAGCATTTGGATGAAAAGCAAGAAACAACAACAACAGAATAAAGGTCATGTGGGAAGTGGAACAATACAAGGGATGGTCAGGGGAAGGATGTTTACCTGTTTGCACTCAAAAACAAAAGATTAGACAGATTATCTAAGGTGATGATGCCAAAGCTTTGGATGTAGTGGCCTTTCAGAAATTGCTAACCAAACTATGCATCATTCATTATAAATATGAGTAAAGGGTGATATTATTATATACCTGGCCAATAGACTGCTAACTGAATTTACTTTTAATCTCCTTTAAGCCAAATCAAGATTAGCTTTCATCTCAGGATCTGATTTCCAAATGAAGATGGTGGTGCTTCATTCGGGGTCTACTTCTCCCAGTAATAATAATAATAATAATAATAATAATAATAATAATAATAATAATAATAATAATAATAATAATAATAATAATAATAATAATAAAGTTGGAAGGGACCTTGGGGGTCATCTAGTCTAACTCCCTGCTCAGGCAGGAAACCCTATACCATTTCAGACAAATGGCTGTCCAGTCTCTTCTTAAAAACTTCCAGTATTCACCGCTTCTGGAAGCAGCCTGTTCCACTAATTAATTGCTCTGACTGTCAGGAAGTTTCTCCTTAGTTCTAGATTGCTTCTTTCCTTGGTTAGTTTCCATCCGTTGCTTCTTGTCCTGCCTTCAGGCACTTTGGAGAATAGCTTGACTCCCTCTTCTTTGGGGCAGCCCCTGAGATATTGGAACCCACCAACTCAACCCAACCCAACCCATTCCAACTCAACTTAACTCAACTCAACCCATTCCAACCCAACTCAACCCAACCCAACCCCAAAGATGGGGTGATAACCTTACCTTGAGCACCCGTTCCAGGATGCGCTGAATGGTCTTGCAGAGTTCATCTTTGCTCAATGACTTCCCCAGTTCCTGATGTAGAAGAGTCTCAAAAGTGTAGACGGTGTCATCCATTTGCTAGAGTATCAAACAAGGAAGAGATATAAAAAAGAAGAAACAACAGCTGTTTAGCATAGAAAGTGTGTGCAGGGGGGGTAGAAGGTAGGGGATTATTACACAAATGCTGTTACTTAGTTACTTGCATCAGATAGTTGGGACTTAAACATATAATAATAGGATTTGCATGACATTATTTTGGGTTTTCTGTGGATGTCACTGTCTGTTGACTAAAGCAAATATGCTCAGAAGATGGGGAATAATTACAGAGATGCCTCCAGATCAGAGACGGGAAAACCTGTCCTTTAAAAAATAATAATCAAGAGGCTGAAATAGAAATTCTATGGAAAAAAGATTACAGTAAGGCTCTTTAGTGTTTGAGCAAAAGGTAAGAGGGATCCACACCCAGAGGCCCATGAAAACATGCATGGCACATGTAGAGAAAAAATATTTTTCTTCCCCTGTCATGATGTTCAGACACACACAAAGCTTTCCTGGTCACTAGAGGGCTCCAGTTGTCTTACAGGCTGGGAAGTGCCTAGCCCACCTCTGGTTAACACTGAAAGAAAGAAAGAAAGAAAGAAAGAAAGAAAGAAAGAAAGAAAGAAAGAAAGAAAGAAAGAAAGAAAGAAAGAAAGAAAGAAAGAAAGAAAGAAAGAAAGAAAGAAAGAAAGAAAGAAAGAAAGAAAGAAAGAAAGAAAGAAAGAAAGAAGAAAGAAAGAAAGAAAGAAAAAAAAAAGAAAAAAAGAAAGAAAGGAAGGAAGGAAGGAAGGAAGGAAGGAAGGAAGGAAGGAAGGAAGGAAGGAAGGAAGGAAGGAAGGAAGGAAGAAAGAAAGGAAGGAAGGAAGGAAGAAGGAAAGAAAGGAAGAAAGAGAAAGGAAGGAAGGAAGGAAGGAAGGAAGGAAGGAAGGAAGAAAGAAAGAAAGGAAGGAAGGAAGGAAGGAAGGAAGGAAGGAAGAAGGAAAGAAAAAAAGGAAGGAAGGAAGGAAGGAAGGAAGGAAAAAGGAAAGAAAGAAAGAAAGAAAGAAAGAAAGAAAGAAAGAAAGAAAGAAAGGAAGGAAGGAAGGAAAGAAAGAGAAAGAAAGAAAGAAAGAAAGAAAGAAAGAAGAAAGAAGAAAGAAAAAGAAAAAAAGAAAGAAAGAAAGAAAGAAAGAAAGAAAGAAAGAAAGAAAGAAGAAGAAAGAAAGAAGAAGAGAAAGAAGAAAGAAATTTCTTTGGACAGCTTGAAAAGATGAGTGGGTACATTCATGGATTGTAGGTCAGTCAACAGGCTTCTTCAGCAGGGTCTCTGCCTTTAGATGCTGGAGATAAGCAATGGCTTCTGAGATGCAAGATGTAGGAGCTAGTGTTTTCTTAAAGCACTCCTTACCTGCCTCATCAGGATTTGGGCCCGCTGCTTGAACACGGAGGCACTGGAGACATCAAACCTCTGCTGGAGACCTTCCAGCTTCAACTGGTCCATCTTTTCATAGCATGATTGCATCTTCACAGGATGGAAAGCTAGCTGTGAAAGTTTCTCCATGTACTAGATGCGAGGGGGGAGGGAAAGAAGGATTAGAAGGTCTCACACTTCAGCATGTTGAAAACCTAAAGATAGATTCCAATATCTCTCTTGCTAAGGGCCATACAGTCCATTTAAGGATTATTCCACACAAATTGGTATACTTGAAACCTTCAGGAAGTTGAGAGAGAGAGAGAGAGAGAGAGAGAGAGAGAGAGAGAGAGAGAGAGAGAGAGAGAGAGCTAAGACAATTTTGATCAACTGTCCCTCTCCATAGATAAATAGATCATAGATAGATAGATGGTAGATAGACAGATAGATAGATAGATAGATAGATAGATATAGATAGATAGATAGATAGATAGATA
>JARGCV010000403.1:180000-285000 GCA_034064705.1 Bothrops alternatus | reverse complement strand
CATTCATCTTTCATCCATTTATCAATCTAGCTCTATCATCTGTCCATCCATCCATCCATTCACCCATCCTTCTTTTGTCTATCAATCTATTATCTGTCCATCCACCATCCATCTCTCCATCCATCCACCATCCACCATCCTTCATCAATTTATTAATCAATCTATCTCTATCATCTGTCTGTCCATCCATCCATCCATCCATCCTTCATCAGTCTATCAATCTATCTCTATCATCCATCCATCCATCCTTCATCAATTTATTAATCAATCTATCTCTATCATCTGTTTGTCCATCCATCCATCCATCCATCCATCCCTCATCACTCTATCAATCTATATCATCCATCCATCCATCCATCCTTCATCAATTTATTAATCAATCTATCTCTATCATCTATCCATCCATCCATCCATCCATCCAAAAAAAGTCACATTAAAAATTGAAATGAGAACAGGACCAACTATGTGGGATCAAGACTTCTACACCACAATATTTCAAGGATAGAACAGATTTCCTGATAGATCAGCAAAACCACAACTTACTCCCGGATGTGTCTCTGCTTCTGAAATTCGCAGCCCTCCTGCCCAGGGTAGCCCAGCCCACGATGATGAGCTCACTTTTGCAAGCAAGAGGACTAGTCACTTAGAAATGGAATGCAAAGAAATGAGGTTGGGTTCTCTGAATGTTGAAGAAGAGACCAGAATGATAAGATATCCTGTCTTTATTATTCCAACCTCCGGGCAAAACGATAAATTTGTAAAATTGAATAAACAGTAGCGGAGATTTATCTCAGGCATATTCCGTGCACTTGACATCATGCCAATGAATATTTAAAGCAGAGTTATTAGCCACAATTTCCTTTCGCTGCCAGTGTGAAAATGTCAGCAGCTGGGCACAAAGAGGGAGATTTTCCCAGGCTTGGCTTCATTCCAAGGTTTGCAAAAGCACAAATGAACTTTAGAGAAAAATCCTACGGGAGGGGAGAGGAGAACACCCAAGCAGGGGCAGGAACCAAATGTCCACAGTCACCACCGTGGCCACATGGAGGAGGCAGAACATGGAGAGGTGTTTGGGTGGAACATCATAAACGTTAGGCCATAAGAACTGTTGACAGTTTTTCTTTTGGGAGACCCTATACTCCTTTCCATACGAGACCCAGTCTCTTCTCCTCCTTCTCTTTGTCTTCTCCTCTTTCTCCTTTTCCTTATCTATCTTCTCCTTCTCCTCTTTCTCCTTCTCCTTTTCCTTATCTATCTTCTCCTTCTCCTCTTTCTCCTTCTCCTTATCTATCTTCTCCTTCTCTTCTCCTTCTTCCTTCTGCTCCTTATCTATCTTCTCCTTCTGCTTTCTTTTTTCCTTATCTGTCTTCTGCTTCTCCTCTTTCTCCTTCTCCTTCTCTATCTTCTCCTTCTTTCGCTTTTCCTTATCTATCGCCTCCTCCTCCATTGCACCTTCCAAGCAGTGACTTCTCCCCAACACACAATGGCCCCTACCTGAATCCAGGCCCTTTGTCTCTCTTGCTCTTTGCCCTTCAGCCGGGGGCCAATCGTATTCTTCAGCTCAGGCAGAAGCTCCTCCATCACCAGATTGCTCAAGACCTAGAGAACGAAAGGATCACCGCAGACTGTCAGTCACAACCATGTCCCCATCTGCCTAGTGTTTCACAGCCAACTCTCCCCTTCCTTGGTTTATGATTTCATTCCCCCCCATCCCAAACCTTCTCACTTAGAAGGAAGAGGACTCAAATCTGGGGGATCAAAATGTTGAAGGCCCACAAAGCAAGGATGTTCCTCTCCTCTCTCCTTCCTTACTTCCTCTTCCCTTCGCCTTCTTTCCCGTAATAATAATAATAATAATAATAATAATAATAATAATAATAATAATAATAATAAAGTTGGAAGGGACCTTGGAGGTCATGTAGTCCAATTCCCTGCTCAGGCAGGAAACCCTATACCATTTCGGAAAAATGGCTGTCCAGTCTCTTCTTAAAAACTTCCAGTGTTGGAGTATTCACCGCTTCTGGAGGCAGGTTGTTCCACTGGTTAATTGTTCTAACTGTCAGGAAGTTTCTCCTTACTATTAAGTTGCTTCTCTCCTTGATCAGTTATCATCCGTTGCTTCTTGTCCTCCACTCAAGTGCCTTCCTTCCTTTCTCCTTCCTTCTTTCCTTCCTCCCTCCATCCCTTCCCTTTGTTTCTCTTTCCTTCACTACTACTTCCTCCTCCTCCTCCTCCTCCTCCTCCTCTTCTTCTTCTTCTTCTTCTTCTTCTTCTTCTTCTTCTTCTTCTTCTTCTTCTTCTTCTTCTTCTTCTTCTTCTTCTTCTTCTTCTTCTTCTTCTCCTTCTCCTTCTCCTTCTCCTTCTCCTTCTCCTTCTCCTTCCTTCTTCCCTCCTCTTGCAGTGCCAAAGGAAGTTCTCCACCTCTCCTACATCCCTCCTTCCCTGGGGATGACACTGCTACTGTTTCCCATGGGAGACTTTTGCCCATGCCTCAACTGAGCCTCAAGTGTGGGTGTGCGACGCAACAGACAGGGTGGGATGGGAGCGATGGCAAGCCCGAACCCACAACCCTCTTGCTAACAACTTCCACTCAAGTCATCCAACAGCCAAAGGCACCAAACTGCCAATGCACTCTTGTCTGCTCAAGTGCGCCAACAGTACAAGGAGCCAGCAGTTAACCTATCCAAGCTTCCTTTCCTTCCTTATTTAAAACCATTCAAAATCACATCCATTTGCGGCCAAGGTGCGTGGCCGAGGGGGCTTCAGAGGCCAACTAGCCCACTCCAACCACTCTGAAATCCAGAACTAAGGTCCCCCCCAATTACAGGCAGTCCTTGACATGACCCCAACTGAGCCTCAAAGTTCTGTTGCTAAGCGAGGCAGCCCTTCAGTGAATTTTGCCCCTTTCTTACAACCTTTTTGCCTGGTCCCTAAGCGAATCACTGCAGTTTGTTTAATGAACCAGGCAGTCATTAAACGAATCTGACTTTTCCCCCACTTGACTTTCCTTGTAGAAGCCGGCTGGGCAGATCGCAGACGGTGTCCGCAGGACGTCAATACGCCCCAATTGTCCAGCATCTGACTTGTGATCACGTTAGTGTAAGGATGATGGTTGTAAGTGCAAGGACCAGCTGTAAGTCACCCTTTTCGGTGCTGTTGTGACTTCGAACACTAAATCAATGGTTGTAAGTTGAGGTCTGCCTGTCCTTTTTATGGGCGACTACTGTGGTCGGATCAGCACCCAGGAGTTTCTTTCAACATGGTCAAATTTTGTCACGCTGTTTGTAAAATTGTTGTTGTTAGTTGCGAAGTCATGTCCAACCCATCGCGACCCCATGGACCATGTTCCTCCAGGCCTTCCTGTCCTCTACCATCTTCTCGAGTCCACTGAAGCTCACGCCTCCTGCTTCAAGGACTCCATCCAGCCACCTCCTTCTCTGTCGTCCCCTTCTTCTCTTGCCCTCCATCTTTCCCAGCATCAGGCCTTTCTCCAGCGAGTCCTTCCTTCTCGTTGTTGTTGTTGTTAATTGCGAAGTCGTGTCTGGCCCATCGCGACCCCATGGACCACGTTCCTCCAGGCCTTCCTGTCCTCTACCATCTTCTGGAGTCCATTGAAGCTCATGCCTCCTGCTTCAGGGACTCCATCCAACCACCTCCTTCTCTGTCATCCCTTCTTCTCTTGCCCTCCATCTTTCCCAGCATCAGGCCTTTCTCCAGCGAGTCCTTCCTTCTCATTAGGTGGCCAAAGGACTTGAGTCTCAACTTCAGGATCTGGCCTTATAAAGAGCAGTCGGGGTTGATCTCCTCTAGGACTGACCGGTTTGATCGCCTTGCAGTCCAGGGAACTCGCAGGAGTCTTCTCCAGCCCCATAGTTCAAAGGCCTCAATTCTTTGGTGCTCAGCCTTCCTTAGGGTCCAACTTTCACAGCCATACATTGCAACTGGGAAAACCGTGGCCTTGACTATACGCACTTTTGTGGGCAGGGTGATGTTTCTGCTTTTTTAAGGCAAACTTTAACCGCCCGCTGATAATCCACCAACATTATTCTGTCTGTCTTTTGTTGTTTTTTTTACTACTATTATTGTTTGCGATGCTGGTCCGTGAACATAATAAAAATTGATTGACTCCCTCAGCTCTCCAGCTTTCAGTTCTGGACTGCAATTAATCTTTTGGGCCCCACTTTCTTCACCTTAGGACCCAAGACTGGGTGTGGATATGACTGGGAATCTGCCACGCGCCCCAAACCCACCTGAGCTTCGTTGCCACAAAGCATGTCCCAGGTGCCATATTGCTCCTTGGACTGGCGATACATCCGTACAGCATCGGTGAATGCTGGCGCCTCCACTTTGGATTCTTCTGGGATTCCTGGAAGGAGAAACAGGCAGCTAAAGTCATTTCCATGCTTTTGGGACCCCTGAGAAAAGAATTAAAACGTTTGAATGGAATGGAGGCCCACTTGATGGAATTCAGGCACTAGGGAGAGGATTTTGGTCCAAAGATCAGCCTGAAATAATGGAGTCCAGGATAGCCATATTGGAGAGTTTTTTTTAGATGAAGGAAGGAAGGAAGGAAGATAGGAAGGAAGGAAGGAAGGAAGGAAGGAAGGAAGGAAGGAAGGAAAGAAGGAGGGAAGGAAGGAAGGAAGCTGTCTGTGCAAAGACATGTAAGAAATGTTGTCGCTGCAGAAATCCTTCAGTCATTTGCTTCTTATTCTTTTTTAGATTCAGCCCGGAAGGAAGGAAGGAAGGAAGGAAGGAAGGAAGGAAGGAAGGAAGGAAGGAAGGAAGGAAAAGGAAGGAAGGAAGGAAGGAAAAGGAAGGAAGGAAGGAAGGAAGGAAGGAAGGAAGGAGGGAAGAGAGCTCTCTCAGCAAAGACATGTAAGAAACATTGTCGCTGCAAAAATTTATCAGCCATTTGCTTCTTAGTCTTTTTTAGATTCAACCCTTTTGTGTTGACCCATTGGAAAAAGATGGCAATCACCATTCCTTTGTGTTGATCAGCATCATTGGAAAATCCACAATCAAGACTCTTCAGCAGCAGCATTAGTAGTACCGGTAGTAGTAGTAGTAGGAGGAGGAGGAGGGGGAGGGGGAGGAAAGAAGAAATGCCCAAGAAAAATAACTCTCGGACCTTGAATCTGGCAGAAGTAAATCCCAGTGGGGAAAGAAGAAGAAAAAATAGGAGACAGCCAGATTTTCACCCAAGTGGGGGAAAGTGACTAAGGAAGACGCTGGGAGACTGAATCAGAGGGACGGCATCATTTCTCTGCTTCAAGCTTTGCAAAATTGACTCCCCCGCAGGAAAGAGGGAAGGGGGTTGCCTTGACAAGACTTTCCCAACAACATGTCTGGGATTCCTTCTTTGTGACTCAGGCCAAGAGGACTGCGCAACTGGAGAGGCGATGGAGAAACGTGGGTGGCTGTTTGGCTCAATTTCTCCTCTCCTCTCCTTCCTTTTCTCTTTCTTTCTACTTTTGCTTCCTTCCTCCCTCTTTCTTTCCCTTCCTTCTTTCCTTCCCCTTCCTCCACCCTCCCTCTCTCCTTCCTTCTTTCTTTTCCTTCCTCTCAGCCTCCTTCTCTTTCTTTTCCTTCCTCCCTCCCTCCCTTCTTTCCTCCCTCCCTCTTCTTTCTTTTCCTCTCACTCTCCTTCTCTTTTTTCCTTCTTTCTTTTCCTTCCTCTCAGCCTCCTTCTCTTTCTTTTCCTTCCTCCCTCCCTCCCTTCTTTCCTTCCTCCCTCTTCTTTCTTTTCCTCTCACTCTCCTTCTCTTTTTTCCTTCTTTCTTTCCTTCCTTTCATCCTTCCTTCCTCCTTTTCCTTCCTTCCTTTTCCTTCCTTTCATCCTTCCTCCCTTTCTTTTCCTTCCTTCCTTCCTTCCCTCCCTCCTTCCTTCCTCTTTTCTTTTCCTTCCTTCCTTCCCTCCCTCCTTCCTTCCTCTTTTCTTTTCCTTCCTTCCTTCTTTCCTTCCTTTCATCCTTCCTCCCTTTCTTTTCCTTCCTTCCTTCCCTTCCTCCTTCCTTCCTCTTCTTTCTTTTCCTTCCTTCCTTCCTCCCACCCTCCTTCCTTCTTTCCTTCCTTCCTCTCCTTTCTTTTCCTTCCTCCCATCCATCTCCCTTCCTCCTTCCTTTCCCACAGCCTTTCCCCCTAGTTAGAATAAAGTGGGCTCTTTGTGGAGAGAAAGGGGGCCGAATCCAGCAGACACATCCAACACGGCTGGAGCAAGAAGCAGCAGGGCGATGCTGCCAAAGCATCAGCAGGGGATCCAAAGGAAAGCAAAGCCAGAGATAAAATACAGCAAGCAGCAGCTTTCAGATGCTGTTATAAATACCACACTGACAGTAAGCGAGAAGGCCCAGGCCAGCCAAAGGAAGAGGGAAGCGTGGGAAGAGAGAGGCTGTGGCTGAGACAGCCCCATAAATCCTCTTGGTCTTTAGTATCTCGGTTAATCATCCTAGCAGGAGACATGAATGGATCCACAAAAGAAAAAAACAGGAGAATCCCAGATGCTTGGAGCATCAAAAAAATATATATCTTCGTCTTAGATATATTTACTTTGAAGCCTGATACCCTACCATAGTCTTTCGTTATCTCCATCAATCTCCTCGCTGATTGTATTCCTTCTTCTTCCTGGGCTGTGCAGGATGCATGGATCACATCTCGAGCCAGGGGAGCCAGCCCAGCTCAGGAAATGAAACCCCACTTGGCTAATCTTTGACGAGACTCCGAAGGCTGCTTGTTGTTTGGGAAGCAACGGGAGACATTGCCACACACTTCCACCTTGAGTGTGCGACAGGACACACACAGAGAGAGCACACAGCACGTAGAGGAAGGCACCTGGCTGGCTTCCAGATGCTTTCTACCAAGGGTGAATTTTCAAACAGGCCTTCCTCTCCTGGAATTTGAAAACAATTCACCAGCGGAATGCCTCCCCTCCAGAAGTTGTTTGTTGTTCCATCACTGGAGGTTTTAAAGAAGAGATTGGACAGACATTTGTCCGGGATGGTACAAGGTCTTCTGCTTGAGCAGGAGGTTGGATTGGAAGACCTCCATGGACCCTCCCAACTCTGCTATTCTATAATCCCAGATCAATGAATGGGTGGAATGGCTTCCATCCAGAAGTTGTGGGTGCTCCATCACTGGAGGTTTTTAAGAAGAAATTGGACAGCCACTTGTTCGAAGTGATGTCAGGTCTCCTGCTTGGACTTAGGACACCTCCAGGATCTCTTCCCACTCTGTTATTCCTTCCATCTTTCCCAGCATCAGGGTCTTTTCCAAGGAGTCTTCTTCTCATTGGGCGGACAAAGTATTTGAGCTTCAGCTTCAGTCTCTGTCCTTCCAAAGGACAGTCAGGGGTGATTTTGTTTGGACTGGACTGGACTGATCTGATCTCCTTGCAGTCCAAGGGATTCTCAAGATGTTGAGGCTTTGGAAAAAGTGCAAAGAGCAGCAACTAACATGATGAAAGGCCTGGACACTAAAACATACGAAGAACAGATGCAGGATTTGGGAAAAGATGGACTGGGGGTGACATGATAGCAGTATTCCAGTATTTGAGAGTCTGCCACAAAGAAGGGGGGGTCAATTTATTCTCCAAAGCACCAGAAGGCAAGACAAGAAACAATGGATGGAAGCTAATCAAGGAAAGAAGCAACCTGGAATTAAGGAGAAACTTCGTAACAGTGAGAGCAATTAACCAGTGGAACAGCTTGCCACCAGAAGTTGTGGATGCTCCATCAGTGGAGATTTTTAAGAAGAGGCTGGACAGCTAATTGTCTCAAATGGTATAGGGTCTCCTGTTTGAGCAGGGGGCTGGGCTAGAAGACCTCCAAGATCCCTTCTAGCTCTATTCTGCGTCTGCTTCTCCAAGACCAAATTTTACCTCTCCAAAATTCCAGAGAGACAGAGAGAGAGAGAGAGAGAGAGAGAGAGAGAGAGAGAGAGAGAGAGAGAGAGAGAGAGGAGAACAGGGCAGTTATTGTGAAGTGGGTGGACAGGTTCTGCCCGTCTTGTAGATTTCAGAGGGAGGTTCTGCTTAAGCAGCGAGAGGAGAATGATTTATCGTTTTTTTACTGGCAGAGCTGTTTTTAGAGACTGCTCCTCCCGCACAGTGCATTCCGCAGAGGCCCCAAATGCAGGAAACCTGCCAAGCAGATGGGTGGAGCTCATGGGATACAAAATGCCACCTTCTGCCAACTCAGCTTCACGCTGGGCAGGGCCAGGTTCCCAAAGAGGCGTGCAGGGACCTTGAGAGGCTCAACCTATTCTACAAAGCAGCTGAAGGTACAAGAAGAAGCAGCAGTAGATGGAAACTAATCAAGGAGAGCAGCAACCTAGAACGAAGGAGAAGTGAGAACAATTAATCAGTAGTGTAGTGCAATGGTTAGGGTGGTGTCCTCAGACTGAGAAAAAAAATCACCTTCCAATCATCGCTTGACCATCACGTTTACTGAGTGCCCACCATCCATTACGGGGATTGTTTAAGTTTGGTTTAGTGCAACCAGCAAACCCACCCATTAAACCAGGGGATCTTCAAACCTCGCCCTTTTGTGTCTTGTGGACTTCAACTCCCAGAATTCCTCAGCCAGGCACACTGGCTGAGGAATTCTGGAAGTTGAAGTCCACAAGTCATAAAAAGGCCAGGTTTGAAGACCCCCTGCATTAATCCATCTTTTAAAATGCTGGCTTAGAGAGATGTGTAAACTTAGCCGTGTACTCATACCTTTGGTCTGATCTCTCTTGAGGGTGCACTTGGAATAGGAAGGACTTCCTTAGGGGAAATGAGGGGTGAAATTGCTACAAACAACGCAACAGACAAGTCTGGGGCTGTGCTCAGAATGTAGACTGCTTAAAAACTCAAGTTCTGCTTCCATGTCAAATCAGAGGAAGGGGTCTGCTCCTTCCGGTTGCCCCAAATCAGACCAGCAAAGCAAAGGGAGACCTATCCCTTCAGAAGGAGTAAAAAACACCCACCCACACCTGTGCTCTTTAAGCTTACCGTTGTTGCAGTGACGCACACAATCTTGAAAAATGGCCTGCCACTTCTCCTGCTCTTTGCCGGTCATCACACAAAAGTAATAATGGCGGGCGTAAGGATGCCATAGGATGATGGGGAACTGAGTGGGACACTTGATGATGGCAGCATTGCTTGACTTGGATGCAGGACCTGGAAAGACACGCCATGAACAATCTGGCTCCAACTTGAGCACAGCAAAGCCGGAGTGTGATGCTTGCACAACAGGAGATCCCTATGGTTCCTGTTGGGTGTGATCGAAATCAGGCACACATGTCAGGCAGATGGGGCCGAACACCAATATAAAATAAGCAAACACATCTGGCAGCATCTGGGACTCAAACAAGGCAGGAGTCTCTCTTTCCAGCAGATGTGCCTCCTGCCTAGGATGAAGGACGAGTCATTGAAGCTGTGGACAAGGCTAGGAGGAGGAGAGGAGATAACTTCAAAGATCTTTTCTAACTGCCACGATCCTCTGAGCCACCTTCCCAGGTCAAATCTCCCAGCTCAGCTGAGAAAGAATTATCTTTCTTGTGTTTGTTTCTTTCTCACAAGGAGTTTGGCTGGCAGCCTTGATCGTAGCGGACCTCTCAGCTGCTCGGAGGGCCACTTGAGAAGAGAGTTTTATTTACTGACCATCTTTGACAGATCCTTCTGGCGGGCCCTCCAGATAACCCAAGTCAGAACCATTCCCTTTCCAAGAGGCAGGAACTGTGCTGACCTTTGCAAAGAGGTTCCACCAAACCCTTGGCTTCACCTCCTGGTTTGAAAGAGGGGTCCCAGAGACCCTCTAGGTCAAAACTGAACAGCCCTCTCTCGACAGAGAGGGAGGGATACGTCGTCATCTACCTCCAGTCTACAACACGGTCCTTTCAGCAGCTCCACACCCATTTGCACCACTCAGGTGGCCCTGAGGACACAGATAAACCAAGTGGCCTCCACGAATCTCTAAAAAAATGCAAATGACCAGCTGTCTGCAAGGAGTATAAATCCTTCCATTCCCCACCATCCAGCCAGAGCTGAAGAAGCTTCTTGGATGAGAAGCAAAACATAGGCAAACCTCCAAGTGGCCTCAATGACTCTCTAAAAGAAGGCAAATGACCAGCTCTCTGCAAGGAGTATAAATCCTTCCATCCTCCACCATCCAGCCAGAGCTAAAGAAGCTTCTTGGATGAGAAGCAAAACATAGGTAAACCTCCTAGTGGCCTCAACGACTCTCTAAAAACATGCAAATGACCAGCTCTCTGCAAGGAGTATAAATCTTTCCATCCTCCACCATCCAGCCAGAGCTGAAGAAGCTTCTTGGATGAGAAGCAAAACATAGGCAAACCTCCAAGTGGCCTCAATGACTCTCTAAAAGAAGGCAAATGACCAGCTCTCTGCAAGGAGTATAAATCCTTCCATCCTCCACCATCCAGCCAGAGCTAAAGAAGCTTCTTGGATGAGAAGCAAAACATAGGCAAACCTCCAAGTGGCCTCAACGACTCTCTAAAAGCATGCAAATAACCAGCTCTCTGCAAGGAGTATAAATCTTTTCATCCTCCACCATCCAGCCAGAGCTAAAGAAGCTTCTTGGATGAGAAGCAAAACATAGGCAAACCTCCAAGTGGCCTCAATGACTCTCTAAAAGCAGGCAAATGACCAGCTCTCTGCAAGGAGTATAAATCCTTCCATTCCCCCACCATCCAGTCAGAACTGAAGAAGCTTCTTGGAGGAGAAGTGAGACATCTTCAGAGAAAAACAAGGAAGTCCAGTTGCCTCTTGAAAAAAAAGAAAAGCACCTTTGGGACAACCAGGACCTGCAAGACGGAGAGTCTCCATAGACTCCTAAACTGCAAATCAGACTATTTGTTAAATATTAGGGGGCCTGTGTTCGGGGAGGACCAGCTGAAATGCACAAAGTAGAACTTACCTGTTAAGTTATTGCTGAGCAATTCCAAATACTGGTCCAGGGAGGTGAGGACCTTGTAGCCAGCACTGTTGATGAGAATTCGGGGTTGTAGACCCCTTTCATAGGCCTGGAGATGGGAACACATCAACCTATCATTTTCATGTGGTCAAACATTCTTCGGTAGTTTTAAATTTTTGGGCACTTATATCTCGGAGGACCTCTCATGGTCTATGAACGTTAACATGCTTGTGAAGAAGGTACAGAGGAGGCTGCAATTCTTGAGAATGCTCAGGAAGATAAATCTATCTCAACATCTACTTCTGTCCTACTATCACAGCACCATTGAGAGTGTCCTGACATACGGCATTCTTGCATGGTATGGGAGCAGCTCTGTAGTGGACAAAAAAGCTCTACAGAGAATTATTAAAGTTGCCCAGAATATTATTGGACTCCAGCGACCAGCCCTGGACAACATCTTCAAATCTCGTTGTTTGAAGAAGTTGTGTAACATTCTCAGAGATTCTTCCCATCCTGCTTACAATCTTTTTGGACTGTTGCCTTCTGGCAGAAGATATAGGACATTTAAAACTCGGACCACCTGTTTTCTGAATAGTTTTTATTTTATTATTTATTTATTTATTAATCAAATTTCTATACCGCCCCTCTCCCGAAGGACTCGGGGCGGTGTACAGCCTAAAATTTAAAAAAACATATAAATATACAAAATTTAAAATAATTAAAAATAAATTAAATCATTTGGCCAAAATCCCATTTAAAACCCAAAACATACAAAATTTAAAATCTTAAAATAAAAAAATATATCCCAGAGCTATAATTGCACTTAATAATTAGCTACAAGGCCACCACCAGTGAACTGTTGGATAGTACCACTTGGTCTGTTGGGTGGATGCTGGGTGGTTTGGGGGTGGGGAATTGTGGTGGGTGGGAGTGTGTTTGGGGATTATGTGTGTGAGACCTGGTCTTTGGGTGTCATGCAAATTTCATTGTATGTATATACTGCGTATATACACACACAATATTATTATTATTTCTAAAGCTATCCGACTGATGGCCTCCCCTAGAGCTAACGTACTTTACGGAGCCTTGTCAAGATGTTCAAAGCAATTATGTCCAAAACAGCCTACTAATTTCCAGGCTGTGGGAGAATTCAAGTCTTCGTTTTTCAGTGGCTTTGGCAAGTTTTCAATACTTCCCAGTTATGGATCTCTTCAGTCTATCATAGCCTCCCGAGTAGCCCCAGCAGCATCATAAAAAAATAATAAGTATTTCCCCAGAGGTCTTCTCTTGGAATTGAATGACAGTCTGCAAAGTGAAGAAGCTACAGATGGCTGGGGAGAGGACTGTACACAGAAAAGACCCTTAAAGATTCTCTTGGTCCTTTGAGAAGAAACAAGCTCAACCTCACCTGATCCTTGAGATCTTCACCTCTGCTTTTTTTCCCCCCTCTTTTTTTTTTTTAAAAAGAATCTCCTCCATGATTGGGAAAAAGAGAGAAAGAAGGACCACACTAACATTGATTAATCAAAATCTAGGAGTCTGGTCCCATCTGATGATCTACTAGCTGGCCAAGTGAAGAATTTCTTACTAGAGGACCTCATTTGGGGCAGAAGGATCTTTTGATGTGGCCATCCCTGAAGCTGCTTTGAAAGACAACGTCTCGTGCTGCTTCGGTCCCAATCAAGAGCTTCTTCGATTCTGATCCCTGAGAACTTCAGAATTGAAGAAGCTTCTTGGGTGAGAAGCGAAATGTTTTCAAGGAAAAAAGAGCCGAGAAAGTCCGACTGTCTTTCGGAAAAGCACCTTTGGGACAAATATGATCTGGATGATAGAGAATCTCTGTAGACGGTTGGTTTTTCTCCTTCTCCACCCATCAAGCAGCCCAAGCTAGCCTTGGTGAAGCCATCCAGAACCTTACCAGTTTGTTCTCGTAGAGCACCACCCCATAATTGAGGGGTACAACGCTGAAACGGTTCCTCCACTTTTTGTTTTCCTCTATGTACTGGAAGAGATTGCCGGAGAAGATGATCCGGTCCTCCAGAGGTACCTGGAGATACATAAGGAAGGAGAAAGGAAGGAACACCATGAGCTGGAGAAGGCCTTCTCTGGACATTTTTGAATGGCTTTGGGTGACCTTGGCACATCACAGCTAAGTCCTTGATTTCTGAACATTAGTTTCAATGAATGGGTCCTTGGTGCTCTCTGAACTTGCTTGTTTTCTTGCAGACGTTTCATGACCTAATTAGGGAACACCATCAGTGCTATGGTAGGAAGAAGTGCGGTGTGCTGTCGGTTTATAGGAAAAAATGAATAGGATAGGATAGGATAGGATAGGATAGGATAGGATAGGATAGGATAGGATAGGATAGGATAGGATAGATATAGGATAAATATAGGATATAGGATAGGATAGGATAGGATAGGATAGGATAGGATAGGATAGGATAGGATAGGGTAGGGTAGGATAGGACAGGACAGGACAGAACAGAACAGAACAGAACAGAACAGAACAGAACAGAACAGAACAGAACAGAACAGAACAGAACAGAACAGAACAGAATAGAATAGAATAGAATAGAATAGAATAGAATAGAAGAGTAGAGTAGAGTAGAGTAGAGTAGAGTAGAGTAGAGTAGAGTAGAGTAGAGTAGAGTAGAGTAGAGTAGAGTAGAGTAGAGTAGAGTAGAATAATAATAGAATAGAATGGAATGGAATGGAATAGAATAGAATAGAATAGAAGCTATAAGGGACCTTGGAGGTTTTCTAGTCCAGCACCCTAGTTGCAGCATCCTGTGGCTCTGTTTGCGATGGCTTCTGACAAGCAAAGGCAATGGGGAAGTCAGCAGGCACGGTCACAAGTCACTTGATGTCTCAGTTAATGATTACATTGCTTAGTTACAAATTTTCTGGTTCCTACTGTGGTCGTAGAGAGGCTTATACACATGTGGGGATTGCTTCCCAGTGCACTTCCAAAAAAAAAAAAGAGTTGACTTTTTGATGCCTTTTGTTAATGTCCCCTATTTATTTGGGGTTTGGTTTATTTTAAGGGGAATCTACATTTTTTAGGTATCAGCCTTTGCCAAGCGGCATACGGGCTGTTTGAAACGCTCTCCTATTGATGCAAGCAAAGAAATCCAGACAGTCACTTCCACTACTTAAAAAGGCAATGTAAACATTAAAGGCCAAAAAACAGAGACGGAAAGTAACAAGCCAAAGCCAAAAGAAAGGAAGCTGTGTTGAGAAGGGGTGGGGGGTGTCGGGTGGGGGGGGGGAATCAGAGTCAAAAATCTGAATTATCTGCAAATATTGGGACAGCTCAAAGATCACAAACATGTCCGAGACGGCTTAAAAATAGCACTGCCCAGTGGAAAAATAATAAAGGATTTGGAGATCTCAAATATTTGCAGAGTTTCATCACTCCTAGGATGACTTAATAAATAGATTAGAAATAAATGAAGGGAGGAGAAAACAATTTGAGCCCTCAAAATATCTAACGATCTGTTTTAGCTTGCATAGATTTAAAAAAAAAGATACTTGCACAGATTGTCCTTGACTCACAACAGTTAATTTAGTGAGCATTTCAATTACACCAGCACCGAAAAAAAGTGATTTTTGACCTTTTTTGCCAGAATAGAATAGAATAGAATAGAATATGGAATAGAATAGAATAGAATAGAATAGAATAGAATAGAATAGAATAGAATAGAATAGAATAGAATAGAATAGAATAGAATAGAATAGAATAGAATAGAATAGAATAGAATGGGATAGAATGGGATAGAATGGGATAGAATGAGATAATATGGGTTAATAGAATAGAATAGAATAGAGTAGAATAGAATAGAACAGAATAGAATAGAATATGGAATAGAATAGAATAGACTAGAATAGAATGGGATAATATGAGATAATATGGGATAATAGAATAGAATAGAATAGAATAGAATAGAATAGAATAGAATAGAATAGAATAGAATAGAATAGAATAGAATAGAATAGAATAGAATAGAATAGAATAGAATGGGATAGAATGGGATAATATGGGATAATAGAATAGAATAGAATAGAGTAGAATAGAATAGAACAGAATAGAATAGAATATGGAATAGAATAGAATAGACTAGAATAGAATGGGATAATATGAGATAATATGGGATAATAGAATAGAATAGAATAGAATAGAATAGAATAGAATAGAATAGAATATAGAGTAGAATAGAACAGAAAGGGATAATATGGGATAATAGAATAGAATAGAATAGAATAGAATAGAATAGAATAGAATAGAATAGAATAGAATAGAATAGAATAGAATAGAATAGAATAGAATAGAATAGAATAGAATAGAATGGGATAATATAGGATAATATAGGATAATATAGGATAATATGGGATAATAGAATGGAATGGAATGGAATGGAATGGAATGGAATGGAATGGAATGGAATAGAATAGAATAGAATAGAATAGAATAGAATAGAATAGAATAGAATAGAATAGAATAGAATAGAATAGAATAGCTTAATTGTCATTGTGTAACTCACAACGAAATTAAGTGCTGTCCACAGTGCACACTACACACAAGTAAAAACCACAAAGAAAAACATACATTATATACACACATCCTATTATATAATATATAAGCCTTACCCCAAATAAGCCCCGGTTAAGATTGTCAGCCAGATGGATGCATTGAGTACCGTATTCCCTCCCCAAATAAGACCTAACCGGAAAATCAGCTCTAATGCATCTTTTGGAGCAAAAATTAATATAAGGCCTGGTCTTCTTTTGAGGGAAACACCATAGCGTAGTCTGCTGGAGGCCTGTCTTCCCCCAAGGCCTGGCCATCCAGCCCTTCAGGACGCAACGGGGCTGGAAAAGTATGGTACCCCTCCTGATTAAAAACTCAGTGCAGACCAGTCCTGCACGCCCGTCTGCATTTGGGCGTCTCCTACACCTTGGCAGACAGACAAGAGTTGCAATTAAGCACTTAGCGTGTTTACATTGCAAGAAAGAGCGAAGATCAGCTGGAAAGAATAATCACTGCTTCTGTTATTTTTTCCTTTCCTTTCCTTTTTCTTTTTTTGAGGGAACGAGGGGTGGGGGAACGAACTGGCCGACAATACAAACAAGTGAACTGGTGCGGAAGTTTGTTTGGCCGGCTAATTTCAACCCAGCCCAGGCGCACAACAAGACAACTTTCTGGGCCCTGGTGAAAGAACCCCAGCCTTATGTTTAGTCTAGAATGCCTTGAACCCATTCCCTTGACCTTGAGATGGATAATAATAATAATAATAATAATAATAATAATAATAATAATAATAATAATAATAATAATAATAATAATAATAATAATGACAATAATAATAATAATAAAGTTGGAAGGAACCTTGCCTATCCCAGGTCCTGGGTAAGGACTCGATAGGTAGACAAAATGCCAAATCCAGTCTGAACATCTGGCTGACTGTGCGATGATCCATAATAAAGTTGGAAGGAACTTTGGAGATCATCTAGTCCAACCCCCTGCTCAGGCAGGAAACCCTATACTATTCAGACAAAAGATTAGGTGTAGACTAGACTAGATTGGGGGTAAAAACCAACTGGAGAGCCAGTTTGGTTTGGGGATTAAGGCATCCGGCTAGCAACTAGGAGACGGTGAGTTCTAGTACCACCTTAGGCACAAAAGCTGGCTGAGTGACTTTGGGCCAATCACCAGGAGATGGTGAGTTCTAGTCCAGCCATAGCCATGAAAGCCCGTTGGGTGACTTTGAGTCAATCATCAGGAGACAGTGAGTTCTAGTCCCGTCTTAGATACAAAAGCCCACTGGGTGGCTTTGGGCCAATCACCAGGAGACAGCGAATTCTAGTACCACCTCAGGCATGAAAGCAGACTAAGTGACTTTAGGCCAGTCACCAGGAGATGGTGAGTTCTAGTCCTGCTTTAGGCAAGAAAGCCAACTGGGTGATTTTGGGCCAGTCATTCCGGAGTCAGTGAGTTCTAGTTCCGTTTTGGCCATGAAAGACGACTGGGTGACTTCGGGCCAGTCCCTCGCTCTCTCAGCCAGTCCACCTCACAGAGTTGTTGTTGTTGTGGGGAAAATAGGAGGAGGAGAAATGCGTATTGGATATGTTCACCCCTTCTAATCATTTGTAGAAATAATAAAGGCAGGATACAAATAAAGGAGGGATGAATAAGATCTCAGCAAAGCATTTCTGTTTTGTTACTGAAAAAACTACACAGATGTTCCCAGCTGGTCAGCAAACCTGAAGGTGTCACCTCATTTAAATCCCATCTCATAATCATCTCTAAAACAGAATTCTTTCACCCATTTGCTGGCTTCCTCCAATACTGAATCACAAGCCAACCAAAGAAGCTGAGTTTTATCCAAAGTCCTAAACTATTCTAAAACAGAGGTTAACTCTAGCAAAACTGAACAGATTATGCGAACAGCAACCCTGGTTAAGCCATTTTCCCTCCCCCCTTGCACATCTCTTCCACCCTCCCTCTGTTTTGCCTCCTAGCAACACTTGTTCCTCCAATTTGTACCCTTACACACCTGTCTTAGCTCTCAGAAGACCCTCGGGACAATGTCTCTGATCGTTATCAGAAAGACACGATTACCTCCCTTCCGAATGACAAGACTTGGGACTCATCCAAGCCCTTCCTTCTCTACCTGAGGATTTTCCTGAGGAACCAAGAAGGAGGAGGAGAAGGAGGAGAAGGAGAATGAAGAGGAGGAGGAGGAGGAGGAGGAGGAGGAGGAGGAGGAGGAGGAGAAGGAGAAGGAGAAGGAGAAGGAGAAGGAGAAGGAGAAGGAGAAGGAGAAGGAGAAGGAGAAGGAGAAGGAGAAGGAGAAGGAGAAGGAGAAGGAGAAGGAGAAGGAGAAGGAGAAGGAGAAGGAGAAGAAGAAGAAGAAGAAGAAGAAGAAGAAGAAGAAGAAGAAGAAGAAGAAGAAGAAGAAGAAGAAGAAGAAGAAGAAGAAGAAGAAGAAGAAGAAGAAGAAGAAGAAGAAGAAGAAGAAGAAGAAGAAGAAGAAGAAGAAGATTTTTTTGCCCCAGGTTGTGTCAATGTCTGACTTACCTTGCGATGCAATAGTTGGGCTTGAGGACTGGTTCCCCCTTCAATCTCAAAGCGGACGCTGTTAAACAGGGCAATGCCATATTGTTCCTGGTAGAAATGGCTAAACTCTGTGAGGATCTTGTCTGTTTTCCCTGAAAACAGAGAAGGAAAATCTAATGAGAAGGGGCAGAAGTCCAAGGTCAACGTGTAAGTCACACACACACTAGTCTAACCAAAGCTGGCCATCCTTGTCTAGAACTGGAAGCCAAGCAAGCTCAGATTTGGCCAGTAACTGGAACAAAGACCATCAATCAATCAATCAATCAAAACAGAACTGGAAGGGACCTTGGAGGTCTTCTAGTCCAACCCCCTACTCAAGCAGGAGATCCAAGTCTAGACCATTTCAGACAGGTGGCTGTCCAGTCTTTTCTTAAAAATCTCCAGTGATGGAGTGCCCACGATTTCTGGAGGCAAGCTGTTCCGCTGGTTAATTGTCCTCACTGTCAGGAAGTTTCTCCTTAATTCCAGGTTGCTTCTCTCCTGGATTAGTTTCCATCCGTTGCTTCTTGTCCTGCCTTCAGGTGCTTTGGAGAATAGCTTGACTGCCTCTTCTTTGGGGCAGCCCCTGAGATACTGGAAGGCTGCTATCATGTCCCCCCCCCCCAGTACTTTTCTCTAGAAAAACAAATCCTTCATGAAACCTTAGGGCTACTGTCTTGACTGGGAAGTCAAAAAAGAAGAAAAAAATAGCAGCAAATTACTTTGGTACAATGTCAAGAAAGCAACACGGGTATTTTCAGGTGCAAAGGCTCTGGACCCTATGTTAAGTTGCAGCATAGATTCAAGCCTATATAGAAGAATCTAATCAATTAATGGTCAGTATTAAACTGGCAGCAGATAAGGGCCAGCAGGACTCAAGGGGGCTGGACTTGAATCCTTTGTGGCAACATAAGGACTCTAAGTGATGACATGTTTAACTCCACCATCCAGTTCAGTCTGCTCTTCTCTTACAGATATTACTAGAAATTGAATTTGGCCAAAGAGAAACTTGACGCTTATCACTAACCAGCCCTTTTTCCCAACAGGATAATATATACGGTATATAGTATAGACTTCACTCTAACAGCAGCTGTGCCTAGGCAAAAATAATGCAAGTCAGTTGATCATGGTTACCAATTGGCAGAGTGCACTTTACAACCAAGTCCCTCCAGTGCTAAGATTCCTTTTCTTACAGATGTGGTTCCAGATGCCAGTTGCCCCAGGCTACACATCGGGGAACAACAGATCTAGAAAGGCAGTCTAGACTCATCAATACAATAAAATCCACAGCCATGGAAACAGCCACAGCAGAAACTCCCCAGAGAAAAAAAGCAGGAACCCAGCCAGCTTGTTAACAGGACGTAAAGGCAGACACTGTGTCGCTTGCTCAGCTTGTGTGATATTGCACAACCCAGTGGGATGTTTCCTCTTAAGCGCTGCTTTCTGGGCAGCAATGCAAAGTTAAAGTGAGGGAATGGCGCACGGCTAACCCCCTTATTTCCCTATTCCCAGTGGGAATTCCCCCCTTCTTTATTGGTTTCAAGGGGACCACCAGACAGGGAAAGAGAGCCAGGGTTTTCCTTGCTAATTAGATGATAGAAATGTGGCTTTTGAAATCTCCTATCCGAGGAGAAGACAATGTTGCAGAAATTCTAGGTGGAATGGAGCATTTTTGCATTTAGTCAAATGAAGGCATGTACACTGATAGAAGAGAAGATTTATAGCTCTGGATTGAACTGTGAGGTCCTCGGTGCTCTCTGAGCTTGATGCTTCCCTTGCAGACATTTCATGACCCAACTAGGTAACATCATCAGTGCTAGAAGGGGGTTTGTGGAATGATGGAAGAGGAGGAGGAGGATGACTGTGGGGTTCTTGGTGCCCTCTGAGCTTGGTGGTGATCTTGCAAACGTTTCATTACCAAACTAGGTAACATCATCACTGCTAGAAGGGAGTGGAGTTTGCAGAGAGGAGGAGGAGGACTGTGGGGTCCTTGGTGCTCTCAGAGCTTGGTGGTTTTCTTGCAGACGTTTCATGACCCAACTAGGTGACATCATCAGTGCTAGAAGGGAGTGCTGTCTCTCCCTTCTAGCACTGATGAAGTTGCCTAGTTTGATAAACATCTGCAAGAAAACCACCAAGCTCAGAGAGCCCCAAGGATATCACAGTTCAAGGTCCAAGAGGCATTTTTCTTGGGTAGTTCTCCTCCTCCTCCTCCTCCTCCTCCTCCTCCTCCTCCTCCTCCTCCTCCTCCTCCTCCTCTTCTTCTTTCTCTTCCACTCTCCTCCACTCTTGATGTTACCTAGTTGGCTAAGGAAAAGTCGGGAAGAAAACCACCAAACTCAAAGAGCAGCAAGGACCTCGTGGTGGTATCTGTTAATGCCTTGCCTTGCCCAAATGGCTCTCCAGGTGTCTGCTTTCTCAGTTACACCTAGGAACAAACAGGAAGGATGGAGAATTACAGAGAGGTGGAGAGTCAGTGTGGAAGTATCCCTAAACTCAGAATTCAGCCGGATGTAAAAGAGACACTGGGAAATATTCCACGATAAGACAGACCCGGTCCGCAAGCCTCAAACCACGGCACGGCAAAGGGTTGACTCTCGGCTACTAGGTGCCGGGAGCCATAGTTCAGAACATGCGGAGAAGACAGGCCACACACCCTGGGTGCAAACAGCCCTCCCAGGCACGCACGCAGATGTGAAGTCATTGCGGTTCTCCAAGGGGCCACTTCTGCTTGCAGGGATTCCAGCTCCTGCTTAGTCACTCCTGCCAACGCCACCAAACCCACCCACCCCCACGAGAAAGAGCGAAGGCTGCATTCCTAACTCAAAAAAAAAAAAACAACAACACACAAAACGAAACTGTAAAGCACGCAGGGCCTCGGAATAAAAGAAATCAATGGCTTCCAAAAATGTCACAATCCACCTCCGGGCCCCGGTCTAGCAAAGCAGACGTCATCGGAGGAGAACAAGGGACCCAGATGGCCTCCTTGTACATTTTATTTATTTATTTATTTATGCCGCTCCTCTCCAGAGACTTGGAGCGGCTAACAACATGTATATAAAACCTCAAATTTCAATACAAGTCCCAAATAAAAATATCTAAAAAACAAACTAACACCAAAAGGCAAAGCCATCTCAGAACGGGTGTTCCCTGCCCTGAATAAATGGATTAATATCTGAAAAGTTGTAAAGAACGAGGAAGTTGGTAGGTCTCTCGGAGCTTGCTAGTTCCCCTGCAGCCGAATTAAAGCACCCCGGGGTGACATGAGCTAATGGCAGAACTATGGACCAGAAATGTATGCCGATACATCTGCAAGCTTGCTTGAAGGCGAAGTCAACCTGGTCCGCCCAATCCATTATAATAAATTTGGCATAGAATCATAGAATCATAGAATCGTAGAGTTGGAGGGGACCTCCCGGGTCATCGAGTCCAACCCCCTGCTCGAGGCAGGATTCCTTAAACCATCCCAGATAGATGGCCGTCCAGTCTCTGCTTGAAGACCTCCATCGAAGGGGAGCTCACCACCTCCTGTGGCAACCTGTTCCACTGGTCGATCACCCTTATTGTTAGAAATTTTTTTCTAACATCTAATCTGAATCTTTTCCCCTGCAGTTTCATCCCATTGTTTCTAGTCCTTCCTTGGGCAAGTGAGAACAGGGCTGATCCCTCTGCACTGTGACAGCCCTTCAGGTATTTGTAGACAGCTATCATGTCTCCTCTCAGTCTTCTTTTCTGTAGACTAAACATTCCTAATTCCTTTAACCGTTCCTCATAGGACATGGTTTGTAGACCGTTCACCATCTTGGTAGCTCTCCTTTGAACCTGCTCCAGTTTGTCAGTGTCTTCCTTGAACTGGGGTGACCAGAACTGGACACAGTACTCCAGGTGAGGTCAGACCAAGGTAGAGTAGAGGGGAATAATAACTTCACGTGATCTGGACTCTATGCTTCTCTTGATACACCCCAGGATTGTGTTTGCCTTTTTTGCAGCTGCTTCACACTGTTGCCTCATGTTCAATCGATGATCCACTAGGACACCGAGGTCCTTTTCACATGTAGTGCTGCTCAGCTGGATTCCTCCCATACTATATGCGCTTTTTTCATTTTTCTTACCCAGATGTAGTACCTTGCATTTTTCCTTGTTAAATATAATTTTATTAGTTGCAGCCCATTGTTCGAGTTTCTCTAAATCTTTTTGAATCCTTTCTCTCTCTGCTCTGGTGTTTGCAATCCCTCCTAGCTTTGTGTCATCTGCAAATTTGATCAGTTTCCCCTCAATTCCCTTATCCAAATCATTTATAAAAATATTAAACATAACTGGGCCCAGAACAGAGCCTTGTGGCACTCTGCTTGAGACTTTCTTCCAGTTGGATGTGCAGCCATTTATAGCCACTCTTTGAGTACGGTTACTAAGCCAGTTATGAACCCACCTAACAGTCACCCTGTCAATCCCATACTTGATCATTTTTTCAATGAGGATGGTGTGAGATACTTTGTCGAAAGCTTTGCTGAAATCCAGAAATACTATGTCTACTGTATTTCCCTGATCAACCCATTCCGTGATTTTGTCATAGAATGAAATTAGATTAGTTTGACACGACTTGTTTGTTACAAACCCATGTTGACTGCTGTTAATTATTGAATTCCCATCCAAATGCTGACATATATGTTGCTTAATGATTTGTTCAAGAATCTTCCCTGGTATTGAAGTCAGGCTAACGGGCCTGTAGTTCCCTGGGTCTGCCTTCTTCCCTTTTTTGAAGATAGGGACAACATTTGCCCTTCGGGGGTTTGTTTGCTTAAATGGCAGAGATTGGCGAGTGGGCGCTTTCTAATCTCAAAACTTATGTTTCTCTTGTGATAGACCCGATTATTTTGATGGATTTAACTGTTATTTGGACTCCACGATAATATATGGGACAATACTTACTTCTCCTTGGGGTTTTTTTCCTTGTAGGAGAAGAATTTTGTTGATCAAAGGTAGCAAAGCACCCACGGGACTTTTCCAGCTAGCGGTTATTATTAAAAGGTTGGGAGTTTTTGCATGCTGCAGCACAATTCTGGAATAGCTAGACTGATTCTGGATTCTTTCATTTCCTTGCCTCTCTCTCCTCTCATTGAATGCAAGCCTGAAAACATCCAATTAAGATTGACAAGCATCTCTTTTTGACAGGGTCTCCTTAGATATCCACGTGACAAAGGATATATCTTTAACTGAGGATGTTACCTAGTCAGGTAATGAAACGTCTACAAGAAAATCATAAAGCTCAGAGAGCACCAAGGACCCCACAGTCCTTCTCCTCGTCCTTGTCCTCCTTACAAAGCCCCACTCCCTTCTCGCACTGATGACGTTACCTAGTTGGGTCATGAAATGTCTGCAAGAAAACAATCAAAAGCAGAGAGCACCAAGGATCCCACAGTCGTTGTTCTCTTCCTCTGTGCAAACCCAACGCCCTTCTAAGCACTGATGGCATTACCTAGTTTGGGTCATGAAACGTCCGCCAGAAAGCCACCAAGCTCAGAGAGCACCGAGGACCTCACGGTTGAACCCTGAGCTACAAAATAGTCCTCTTCTCTTTGAGTATATCCTTCTTCTCGTCTGCAAAGGGCAATGTGAGACATTCCAGGTCAGAAGGCAGGAGAGCTGGTGCAACTCATTCCTCCAATCCAAAGGAGGACCCCTTGTCAAGATCTTCTAGGCAAATCAAGTTGCAAACTACGGCAACTTTCTTCCCTGTTCTTTCCACAGGTAGGCCTCCGAAATTTCAACACCTCAGAACTTGGCTAGCAGGTTTTGTCAAAGAGGGGAGGTTACCAATTGAAGGGGAAAAACAGCCGCCATCTTCTCTCTCTCTCTCCTCCGCCTCCCTCCCTTGTTCTCCCTCTCTCTCCTTCTCCCTCCCTCTCCTCTCTATCCCTCCCTCCTTCTCCCTCTCTCTCCTTCCCCTCCCTCCTTCTCCCTCCTCTCCATCCCTCCCTCCTTCTCCCTCTCTGTCTCTCTCCTTTCCCTCCCTCCCTCTCCTCTCCATTCCATCCTCCTTCTCCCTGTCTCTCCTTCCCCTTCCTCCCTCCCTCCTTCTCCCTGTCTCTCTCTATCCCCTCCTTCCCTCTTTCTCTCTCCCTCTCCTTCTCCCTCCCTCTCCTCTCCATCCCTCCCTCCTTCTCCCTGTCTCTCTCCTTCCCCTCCTTCTCCCTCTCCTTCTCCCTCCCTCTCCTCTCCATCCCTCCCTCCTTCTCCCTGTCTCTCTCCTTCCCCTCTACTTCCCTCCTTCTCCCTGTGTCTCTCTCCTTCCCCTCTCTCCCTCTCCTCTCCATTCCGCCCTCCTTCTCCCTGTCTCTCCTTCCCCTCCCTCCCTCCCTCCTTCTCCGTCTCTCTCTATCCCCTCCTTCCCTCTTTCTCCCTCCCTCTCCTCTCCTCTCCATCCCTCCCTCCTTCTCCTTGTCTCTCTCCTTCCCCTCCCTCCTTCCCTCCCTCCCCTCTCCTCTTCTTCCCTCCTTCTCCCTCTCTCCTTCCCCTTTCTCCCTCTCCTCTCCATTCCATCCTCCTTCTCCCTGTCTCTCCTTCCCCTCCCTCCCTCCTTTTCCCTCTCTGTCTCTCTCCATCCCCTCCTTCCCTCTTTCTCCCTCCCTCTCCTCTCCTCTCCATCCCTCCCTCCTTCTCCCTGTCTCTCTCCTTCCCCTCCCTCCTTCCTTCTCCCTCCCCTCTCCTCTTCTTCCCTCCTTCTCCCTCTCTCCTTCCCCTTTCTCCCTCTCCTCTCCTCTCCATTCCACCCTCCTTCTCCCTCTCTCCTTCCCCTCCCTCCCTCCTTCTCCCTCTCTGTCTCTCTCCATCCCCTCCTTCCCTCTTTCTCCCTCCCTCTCCTCTCCTCTCCATCCCTCCCTCCTTCTCCCTGTCTCTCTCCTTCCCCTCCCTCCTTCCTTCTCCCTCCCCTCTCCTCTTCTTCCCTCCTTCTCCCTCTCTCCTTCCCCTTTCTCCCTCTCCTCTCCTCTCCATTCCACCCTCCTTCTCCCTCTCTCCTTCCCCTCCCTCCCTCCTTCTCCCTCTCTCCGTCTCTCTCCATCCCCTCCTCCTTCTCCCTCTCTTTCTCTCTCTCTCTCTCCCTCCCCCTCTTTCAAAAAAAGAACAGTCACGTGAAAATGAACCACTCTTTAAACAGAAACTGAGGCACTACAATGCAATCAGCTGATCTGCTAGAAAGAAGCAGGAGATGAAGAAGAAAAAGGGGACTATCTAACTGTCTGGTGGTGATAGATTAGGCTCCAGATCTAAGCAAAATGGAGGGGAAAACCCATTTTCGCCTAATCTCTATTAACCAACCTTCAAAAGGTCCCGCAAAACGATATGCCATTTCCGAGAACTGTTCATCAAGATAAAAGATTTTAAAACTTTCTTCTTCCTTAAAAGAAAACACTACTTTTTTTTTTTTTTAACCATACTGGTGTTTCCCCCTGGCACCTTTTCCCCAGCCCCAATCAAGATTTTAGCCAGCTTGCCTGACATAAGAACATAAGAAGAGCCATGCTGAATCAGGCCAAAGCCCATCGAGTCCAGCCTTCTGTGTCACACAGTGGCCCACCAAATGTACATGGGGATCTTGAGCAGAAAGAGAAGGCAAAACCCTCCCTTTCCCTTGACCCCCAACAAATGGTACTCAAGGGAATCCTGCCTGCCTCAACCAACATAGAGGCGGCACATGGACATCTGTTTTAATAACCACCAATACACTTTGCATCCATGAATCTATCTAGCCCTGCCTTGAAGCTGTCAAGGCTGACAGCTGTCACGACCCCTTCAGGAAGTGAATTCCATAAATCAACGACCCTCTGGGTGAAGAAATATTTCCCTTTATTTGTCCTCACTTTCTTAGCTATGAGCTTTAGGGAGTGCCCCCTTGTCCTGGTATTGTGTGATAGAGAAAAGAATTTTTCTCTATCCACATTTTCTATCCCATGCATGATTTTATACACTTCGATCAAGTCACCCCTTAAACGCCGTCTTTCAAGGCTGAAGAGACCAAGGCGTTGCAATCTGGTTTCATAAGGGAGGCGCTCCCTTTCATGACGGGAGAGCTCTAGAAAATACAGACATTTGCATTTTCGCTCTGCAAAACTTCCACGAAATTAAACCAATATGGATTATTCTTTGCCCCCCCAAAAACAGCTCCTTTTGCTCCCCCCCTCCATTCATTTCACTGCTTAAATAAAAGTGGCTTCCCCCAGGCTTTCAATGACAGATCTATCGATGGATTGATTGATGGAGGTGATGGATGGCTTTTTTTTGCAATTTGTGTATTTTCTTTTTTTTTTTGTAAAAAAATTCTTTTATTGAAACAATCAACATCAAACATAAGATCGTATTAAAAAGCAATCATCATATAACCTGCAATACAACACTATGGATTAGTCTTTGTAAACGTCTGGTTTAGTAAACATTCCTCTTATATATGTTCTGCCGAACAGAGGCAAAATGGCTAATTTGGGGGACTTGATTGCTTTTACATTCTGGGGTCTCTTTGCTTGCACCCTGGGTTTATTTTCCAGCTCTGTATTATTATTATTACTTTTTTTAAAAAAAAAATTAAATTCCGTTTTGCATGCAAGAGGTTGAGATTTCATCTTAGCTGCGGGCGCACTGACGAAGTTTGTCATTGCAGAGTGGATGACAGCTAAATCCCATGGGTTGAAGCAGCCTAAAACCCCTGTCTTAGCTGACCAAAACCAGGCTAAGAAGTTGTCAGATGTGACAAGTCCCTGATCCGGAACTGTCAGGAGTATAGAATGTTTTTTTTTTCATTCTGCTTTAAGCCAAGATTAGCATCTTGCTGTAGGCCAAAACTATCATCCTTCCTTGCAAAGGTTTCCAGCGAAACCCGATCAATGATTTTGCATTACAGGCAGTCCTCGACATTTCTTTTGCTAAGTGAGATGGTTAAGTGAGTTTTGCCCCATTTTATATGACTTTTCTTAAATTAGTGGCACGGCTGGCTGTTCAGTGAATCTGGCTTTGCTTGTCAGAAGGTGGCAGGTAGAATCAGAACAGAGCTTAGGCAAGACAACAGATTGTGGTTAATAGGAGAGCTAAGGAACGGCCAGGGCAGGATTGAGCAAAAATAGATCAGAGATGAGGCACTGATAGATGGAAGGAAGGAAGGAAGGAAGGAAGGAAGGAAGGAAGGAAGGAAGGAAGGAAGGAAGGAAGGAAGGAAGGAAGGAAGGAAGGAAGGATGGATGGATAAAGCCTAACAAAGTCTATAATTTTGAGGTAGGTAGGTAGGTAGGTAGGTAGGTAGGAAGGAAGGAAGGAAGGAAGGAAGGAAGGAAGGAAGGACAAAGTCCACAAATTCTACAATTTTGAGGTACCCTTGAACAAGAAAGAGAGGACAAAGTGTGACAACTTCTATAATTTTGAGGTGCTGTTGAAGAAGGAAGGAAGGAAGGGAGGGAGGAAGGGAAGGAGGGACATTCTGTACAATACAGATCTACCTGCTTAGAAAAACAATCCCACTTACATTCTTTACTACCCAGTATTCTTATTTCAAGTCTGTCTTCTTCAACTAGACAGGACCTAATTAGCACTTCAAACGATGTGACAATTTGTCATACTTGTCCGACACTACACTGCTCCCCACCTTCCTGGGAGGAGAGATCGAGGTCAGGTCAAGAGGACAGGCACAGCAGGCGGAGGTGCTCTCCAAAGCAGCGTGTGGACTTCAACTCCCAGAATTCTCCAGCCGAACCTCTGAGGCATTCTGGGAGGTGTGGTCCATCCATCCATCCTAGAGCTACCAAGGTTGAGAAACACAACCGCAAAGAACAGGTGACCGAAATTAAAATCAATTTGATTCAGTTGCATTTCAAATCAAATGAAGGCTCCAGAACTGCGCTGAATAATGTGCCCCATTAAAATTCACAAACCAGGGGTAATTATTGTCCGCACCCCCAAAATTTACTCCACACCCTTTTGTTTATTCTTACACCAGGGATGACTCTGTTTCCAATATCAACAGAACCATTTTTAAAAGGATGAGGCAGAGAGTAGGTGTCAACGCTGCTAACCTCCGATGTTTTTGCTTTGACAACAGTTAGAGATGCAATCATTTTCTTCTTATGTTTTACTATTAGAGTAGATGGTGCTGGAGGGAGGAACGTGCATGAAAGTTTAGACAGGCATAACAATGCTGGACCTGGTGTGAGAACCAAGGTTACTGAAATAAGAGATGATAAGAATTGGCGGCTGGAGAACTGGAGGGAGAGCCTGCATTTCAAACTAATTGGAGAATGTGATTTATAACTGCTAATTGGAGAAGGGAATTGTGCTTTGATACTATGTGCTCAGGGGAGGGGAATCCAGTGTTTGGCTTTGATTATTTTAGTGCCGATGCTATGCTTCTCAAATAAAGATTCTTTAAGGTAAACAATGCTTCGAAGTTCTTTTGAAGAGGTTCATCTGTCGGAACCATGACAGTAGGAAGTTGTCGTGCTTTATTTCCAGTTCACACACAACCTCGAAAAGCGTTTTCTTTCTTAAAAAGATAAAATAAAAAATAAAATAGATTTGGCTCTCTTCCTGATTTGCGTCCCGCTTCTTCTGATTCTCACACGGGGGAAACAAGGGAAATCAACGACCCCAATGCACACAAACCAACATCTGACAGGGAATCCTTGACTTACACAACAGATTCGTTTAGTGAGCCGTTCGAAATTACACCAGCACTGAAAAAAAAAAGCGACCGATGTTTTTCATACTTGTGACCATTGCGTCTCCGTAGTCACGCAATCAAAATTTGGACGCTCGGCAACCAATTCACATTTATGACGATTGCAGCGTTCCAAGGGGTCACGTGTTCCGCTTTGGCGGCCATTAAGATGAGCAGAGTCAAAGGGGAAGCCAGATTCACTTAAACAGAAATGCTGTGTTCGTTAAGTCGAGGACCACCTGTACACACCAACACATACTTTGGAGTCCAGGTCAAGAGGACCAAGGGAAAAAAAATTAAAGATTTCCAACTTGTTTCAGACCTTAACTATTTTCACTATTTCCTCCTTCTCTTCCTTTTTTTAAACCAGGAGTGGAATGTCTCCATCCTTAGAGACCAAGAATCGGAGAAAAAGGCTGGGTGGAGTTTAAAAACATAGCTATAATTCAAAGCTAAATGCTGGCTTTGTGGCAGGAACTCCTTTGCATCCTCCTCCAGACAACAACCGGTGAACAGGCCCAAGCTGAACTGTTTCACCTTGCAAGATTAAAAATAAAATAAACTGGGAACACAACTATTCCTATAGAAAAGCAATTGTATCGGAGGAGGAGCGTGCCTGGCTGAGGAATTCTGGGAATTGAAGTCCGCAAGTCACGAAGGGGCCACAGTTCCCCCATGCTGGCTGAGGAATTCTGGGAGTTGAAGCCTACAAGTCATAAAAGGGCCGAGTTTGAAGACCCCTGCCCTATCCCATTTCGGACAAATGGCTGTCCCGTCTCTTCTTCAAAACTTCCAGTGTTGGAGCATTCACAGCTTCTGGAGGCAGGTGGTTCCACTGGTTAATTGTCCTCACTGTCAGAAAGTTTCTCCTTAGTTCTAGGTTGCTTCTCTCTTTAGTTAGTTTCCATCCGTTGCTTCTTGTCCTGCCTTCTTCTGGGGCTTTGGAGAACAGCTTGACCCCCTCCTCTTTGTGGCAGCCCCTGAGATATTGGAAGACTGCTATCATGTCACCCCTAGTCATAAAGACAAGTCAGTTGCCAAGGGTTTAAATTTTGATGAGGTGACCATGGGGTCGGTGAAACTGGTCCTAAGTCTCTTTTTTACAGGGCTGTTGTCACTTCAAGCAGTCACTAAATTAACTGTTGTAAATTGAGGACTGACTGTACTTCAAATTCTAGAGTGTGTGTGGGGGAAGGTTGGTGTAAAACCAGCAGTGCTGGTGGGTTGTTGTTTTTTTAAAACAATTATTTTTAGCGTGTTTTTATTTTTAGCCCATTATTCTCTGCCATTGTTTCCCTCTTCCGGTCTTGTTTCAATGGGATGAAAGAGAAGCTGTTCATCAGACGTCGTTCGCTCAAAGGAGGACCTGGGTGGACATTGTCCAGGAATGAAGGGGAAGGCTTACGTCTTTGGTGAGAGGATCGTGGGGCATGTGCAAATCTATCTATCACCTGCCCCCCCCCAGTTTGATACACAGGAAAAAGAAAACCCAGCAGGGGTACGAAATAAAAACTACCTTTTATTTGTCTGAAATGGTATAGGGTTTCCTGCCTGAGCAGGGGGTTGAACTAGATGACCTCCAAGGTCCCTTCCAACACTTTGCACTGTAGGCAATTTTTTTCCCCAACTAGGAAAGTGGTTGAGCGTCATTCCCCCCCCCCCACCCGTCCCCAAAGTGGTAGTTAATCTGCAACTTTAATCAATGATTAACCAGGTTCTAATTCAATGGCAATCAACTCTGCTTGAGTGGAAACTAGGAAGTAGTAAGAAATAGGCCAGACATTGGCTAGTCTGTAAACCGTTGAGGTTCCCTCCTTAAGGCACGCACAAACACACTAAGCAAAGCCCATTATCCCCACCCTAACCCTTCAGTTGATATACATCAACAGTTTTATGAGTAGCCGGAAGGTGGTTTCCATCTTGGGACAAACACAAAAAGCACAAAAAAGCCCTTTCTGCACTGCCGAGGCTCCACAACTTCCCTGAGCAAACAACAGAGGAGGCAGTGTACCAGTCCACGTTTGGCTCCAGAGGCCGGTTTCAATCTGATTCTCCAGGAGAGCGACTCACAGGTACCTCTCCCCCAGAGCACAATGCCCACTGCACATTCAGACTCGGCTTCCAATTTAACTGCAGGACGATCTCTCGGAAGGTAGAATTGTAAAGCTGGACCTCAGAGGTCTTCTAGTCCAGCCTCCTGAGCAAGGCAGGAGAACTTCTACCAAATGGTTGCCCAGTCTATTTTTGAAAACTTCCAGTAATGGAGAAGCCACAACCCAATCAGGCAAGGCGTCTGTTCGTCCGTCCGTCCATCCATCCATCTAATCTATTCAATTATCCATCCATCCATGTCTTTTATCCATTCATCCTTAGTATCTCCCATCTATCTATCTCTGTATCTCTCTATCTCTCTAATTACCCATCCATCCATGTCTTTTATCAATTCATCCTTTGTATCTCCCATCTATCTATCTATCTATCTATCTATCTATCTATCTATCTATCTATCTATCTATTCAATTACCCAACCATCCATGTCTTTTATCAATTCATCCTTTGTATCTCCCCTATCTATCTATCTATCTATCTATCTATCTATCTATCTATCTATCTAATCTATTCAATTATCCATCCATCCACGTATTTTATCCATTCATCCTTTGTATCTCCCACCTCTCTCTCTCTCTCTCTCTCTCTCTCTCTCTCTCTCTCTCTCTCTCTCTCTCTCTCTCTCTCTCTCTCTCTCTCTCTCTCTGAGGAGTCCTTGGTGCTCTCTAAGCTTGGATGAAAGGCTGAGTCAACCTTGAGCCAGTCAGGATCGAACACCTGGCAGTGGGCACAGTTAGCCTGCAATACTGCATTCTAACCATTGTGCCACCATGTCTCTTAAGATTATTCTTATTATTCCGAATAATATAAATATCTAAACCAGAGGCTCAACTCTACCCAGGATGTTAGTTCTGAAGGAAAACCAAGCACGTGGCTTGTTCTCAGCATTGCAAATGGCCCAGGGCAATGGATGAAAATACGGGCCAGATAAAGACACCCAAGACAACCTGTTTGACAGGAGTGTGGTCAGCTCATCCTCTGTTCCACCTCCCAGCCACACCTTTTATGACTCACTGAGAGTACTAATTGTCCAGCATCCCTGGTGCCTCCATGCTTTCTCAAATCCTGACCAAGATCTCCAAAGAGATAACCAACCCAGCCACAAACTTTCAGAAATAAGGCTTCCAATTCCTGTGTTGGAGGTTTGGGAGAAGATTTTGAATCCTGCTCACCAGGAATATAGTTTGGAAACATCCAGTCTCAATTCTTTAATCAACTTGCCCTGTCTTCATTCAAAATGGCGGAGGTTGACTGTCAGTGTTAACAACGCCAGGTAGATAACCATTGGTCCGATTCGGCACAAGATCCCTTCCCCGTGTCTCAAAATTGATGGATCAACCCAAAAATTGCTCACTGGGTGACCTGGACAATTGAAAAGTTCTCCTGAGATAAGAAAGCATCTTTCAGTTGTGTACAGATCCCAAGGGGGATGTTCCAGAGCTTGAATTTTACTGATGGATGTCTCATTCAGCACAGCATTTATTAATGACGTGGGTGGATTCCCGAATGCCACTGGGTTATGACCAACTTTGATTCTTGGCTCAGCTGGAGGGAAGCTCTCAATTCAAGAAGGCAAAAAGATAGCAGAATAACAGAGTTATAATAACATTCCTCAGCGCCATTCTTCACATCACCGTGATATCGGAATAAAACAGAATAGAAGAGAACAGCAGAGTTGGAAGGGACCTTGAAGGTCTTCTAGTCCAACCCCCTGCTCAAGCAAGAGAGCCAAATGGCTGTCTAGTCTGTTCTTGAAAATCTCCAGTGATGGAGCACCCACAACGTCTGGAAGCAAGCCGTTCCACTGGTTAATTGTTCTTCATTGTTAGGAAGTTTCTCCTTAATTCCAGGTTGCTTCTCTCCTTGATCAGTTTCCATCCGTTGCTTCTTCTCCTGCCTTCAGGTGCAGGAGAAGACTTTGACCCCCTTCTTCTTTGTGGCAGCCCTTGCTTTGACTGTATTACAAAGGCTACCCTCTACACCTTGGGAGGCCATGTGCAGTCACAGGTCAGTAGTTTCATCTACATGCATAATCTATCAAACCACGATACGGAGGCCGCAAAGGTCTAGACCCAAACGCTGAACTAAAGCAAAGCCACCCATCCAAATTCCTTTTGCAAAAAGAAATGAACGTCCTTGATTGTGTCCAGACTTGTGGGGCTGATGTTTTGGTTAACCTACACAACCCCATATGCTCATGGTCTCCATCTACCCGGGCTTTCCAAGACTGCCCAGGTGGATAGAGAAAAATTCTTTTCTCTATCACACAATACTAGGACAAGGGGGCACTCCCTAAAGCTCATAGGTAAGAAAGTGAGGACAAATAAAGGGAAATATTTCTTCACCCAGAGGGTCGTTGGTTTATGGAATTCAGTTCCAGAAGGGGTCGTGACAGCTGCCAGCCTTGATAGCTTCAAGGCAAGGCTAGATAGAGTCATGGATGCCAAGTGTATCGGTGGTTATTAAAATGGATGTCCATGTGCCGCCTCTATGTTGGTTGAGGCAGGCAGGATTCCCTTGAGTACCATTTGTTGGGGGTCAAGGGAAAGGGAGGGTTTTGCCTTCTCTTTCTGCTCAAGATCCCCATGTACAATTGGTGGGCCACTGTGTGACACAGAATGCTGGACTCGATGGGCTTTGGCCTGATTCAGCATGGCTCTTCTTATGTTCTTATGTTCTTGTCAGAAATCGGGATAACCAAAGATGCTGGAATGCTTGGCATTTCCTGCCCAACAGGATTTGTCAGGATATTTCCCCTGAGCAGGCTAGCACATTAGCACACGGCAGCCTGGAAAAAAAAAAAAATTACACATACCGCCCCTACAATTAGACCTTCTTTCTCACCAGCTTGAGCTGATGTTTAGGACAGGGGTGGGGAACGTGTAGCTCTAGAGCCACTCCGGACAGTGGCTGACGTGTCTTCCCTAAATTGCCTCCGCGTTGTAAACACTGCAGTGTTTTGGGATTTTGCATTCAGCACCACCAAAGCACAATGTGAGGAAACAGCCAGCCCTTCCATTCGCCTGCAGAGTTTAAGCAGGTTCCCTCTCTCGGATGTGTCGCTTCTAAGACAGGTTCCACTGCTTCCCAGCTGAGAAGAAACTCAACAGAAGGCCAGAGAGATAGTCCTCAACTTACAGACATTCATTTAGTGACCATTTGAAGTTACAACGGTGCTGGAAAAAGTGCTGTGAGGACGGTCTTTCCCACTTGTGGACCCTGCGGCATCCCCATTTTTTTTAAAGCCCCTTCCCACAAAGTTCATTTCACATCCCTGCAAATAAGCCAATGATCCCTGTTCCTCTGTGTTTCAGCAGCTCCATTTGGGGGATGGGGAGGAGGGGGGGAAGAGAGAGAAAGAGAGGGAGGGAGAGAGAAAGAGAGGAGGGAGGAAGAGTGGGAGGCAGGGAATGAGAGGAAAAAAAGAAAGAAAGATGGAGGGAGGGAGAGAGAGGGAGGAAGGAAGGGAGAGAAAGAAAGAGGGAGAGGGGATGGGAGAGAGAGAGAGAGAGAGAGAGAGAGAGAGAGAGAGAGAGAGAGAGAGAGAGAGAGAGAGAGAGAGAGAGAGCTCTGCAGGAATAAATTGTGCAATAATTTGTGAACGTCAAGCTTTTGGTTGGTGGAGTCATGGAACAGAGCCACCCTTGATGGAGATCTGTGGGAAAAGAATGCCAAAGCATTTAAGAATTATCTCTGGCAGCTGCAACTCAAACAGGTCTTGATAGCATTCACACAGCCAACATCAGCGTGGTGTAGCTGTGAAGCTGGCCTCTTATCGTTATCTGCCCGGTTGGTTCCATCTGGCAGGCTTGAGGTGCTCCAGGATCCTTCAGCTGAGAAATTTCCCGACAGAGAGAACAATCAACCCGTGGACCGGCTCGCCTTCAGAACCTCCATCATTGGAGGCTTTCAAAAAGAAACTGGGCAGCCCCTTTGTCTGAAAGGGGGTAGAGTCTCCCGCCTGAGCAGGGGGCTGGACTAGAAGACCTCCAAGATCCCTTCCGACTCTCTTAATGCTGTTATTTCCTGACTGTGAGAACAATTAACCAGTGGAACATCTTGCCTCCAGAAGTTGTGGCTGCTCCATCGCTGGAGGCTATGAAGAAGAAACTGCACAGCCACTTGTTTCAAATGGTATAGGATCTTATGGGGCTGGACTAGAAGACCTCCACGGTCCCTTCCAACTCTGTCATTCTGTATTATCAGTTGGGACCCTGGAAGTGAGCCTTCTCTATACAAGCAGCTGGAAGGAGACTCTCCATCTACCGGATCTTAAACACCAGCCCCCACCCCGACTGGTATTTGGAAAGATTGTGACTGTGTGGCTCTGCGCCCCAAGTTATTTGCAAGAACAATTAAAAAGTTCCTTTCCTTCCTTCCTTTTCCTGGTCCCTGGGTTTGTTTTTTCTTGGCCACCTCTGCTCCGTTGTGTTGTTTTTGTCGGCTTCTTTGGTATTGCGACTTGTTTTTAAATGCCTTTCATAGTTTGTAAAGGGTCCACAGAGTTGCTGTGGGCGTCAGGTGGCATTTAATGAAAAGAAGGAACAGCGAGACAGAGAGGGGCCTTCCAATATCTCAGGGGCTGCCCCAAAGAAGAGGCAGTCAAGCTATTCTCCAAAGCTCGTGAAGGCAGGAGAAGGAGCAACGGGTGGAAACTAACCAAGGAGAGAAGCAACCTAGAACTAAGGAGAAACTTTCTGACAGTGAGAACAATTAATCAGTGGAACAACCTGCCTCCAGAAGCGGTGAATGCTCCAACACTGGAAGTTTTTAAGAAGAGACTGGACAGCCATTTGTCTGAAATGGTATAGGGTTTCCTTCTTAAGCAGGGAGCTGACTAGATGACCTCCAAGGTCCCTTCCAGCTCTGCTCTATTCTAAGATAAGATAAGATGAGATGAGATGAGATAAGATAAAAGATAATATTTATTGTCATTTTTATACTGTGGGCACAATGGCACACATCAAAATGAAATTTAGTTGCCGCTCTCAAAGTGAAACACATACATGACACACACCTAAACATACTATGAACAACATATGTATAGACCCACATCCCTACATATACGTAGCAAATAAATATTAAATACTGTCCATCTTGAATATATAAAGGAAGGAGGAAGCAAGGTTAATTCTATTCTATTCTATTCTATTCTATTCTATTCTATTCTATTCTATTCTATTCTATTCTATTCTATTCTATTCTATTCTATTCTATTCTATTCTATTCTATTCCATTCCAATATTCTATTCTATTCCAATATTCTATCCTATTCCAATATTCTATTCTATTCTATTCTATTCTATTCTATTCTATTCTATTCTATTCTATTCTATTCTATTCTATTCTATTCTATCCTATCCTATCCTATTCCAATATTCTATTCTATTCTATTCCAATATTCTATTCTATTCCAATATTCTATTCTATTCTATTCTATTCTATTCTATTCTATTCTATTCTATTCTATTCTATTCTATTCTATTCTATTCTATTCTATTCTATTCTTAGAATCCCCTTCTATTTTCTGCCTACCTGTCTTTTCAAGCAATAGATGTAACATGAACTTCACCTGTTAATCGTAGATTTGGGCAAGTTAAGAAGCCTGGCTATCTACAAAGTAAAGTATGAAGACATCACAATATCAGGCAGATGGCTTGTGTGTCTCCTTCCCTGTGCAGAGAAGCCACCAACATCTCTAGGAAACTGCATGCAGGAATGTGGAAATGCCTCCTCCTGTGATGGTCATCAAGTTGGCAAGTTATAAACGAGAGAATCGGGATGGCCACCAGTTCAGCCATGGTTTGCTTTAGCAATAATTTGTTAAAGGAACCACGTGGCTCTGAACTCCAGATTCCTCCATCGTGCTAGACCACAGAGGCTGCATTCATGTGTTAGAGTAAGGCAGAAACAGGGTGATGGCCAGGGAGAAGAATGTAGCTGGCTCCTGCTGTTTGCTCCTCACTTTCCTGAGAAAAATACTTCCCTAGAAATAGTCTCTGCTCGCTAAATGTCCATTTTCGCACCACGTCACCAAGAACCCAACTGAATCCTACATGAATATCCTCTCTGTCTCCATTTATTTCTAGGAGTTCCAGCATCTCTGGAGACAGAGACTAGTGGCAATAAGTGGCCATGGGTTCCACAGGCTTGAGAGAGAGAGAGTTGCAGAACTATTGCATCCTTTCCACAAAAAGATTTTCTTGGTGTTAGCAACCACAAGACATAAACGGGACTCTTACTAAATCCTTTGGATGACTTGGCCAGGAACTAATGCCAAGGCAGAAAGGAATAGGGCAGCTGCGGCCCTATTTGGACCGGGAGTCTCTTCTCACAGTCACTCATGCCCTTATCACCTCGAGGTTCGACTACTGCAATGCTCTCTACATGGGGCTACCTTTGAAAAACGTTCGGAGACTTCAGGTAATGCAGAATGCAGCCGCGCGAGCAGTGTTGGGCCTGCCTAGAAATGCCCACATTTCGGCATCACTCCGCGAGCTGCATTGGCTGCCAATTGGTCTCCGAACCCAATTCAAAGTGTTGGTTATGACCTATAAAGCCCTACATGGCATCGGACCAGGTTACTTACGGGACCGTCTGCTGCCCCATGAATCCCAGCGGCCGGTTAGGGCCCACAGAGTCGGCCTTCTCCAGGTCCCGTCAGCCAGACAGTGTCGCCAGGCAGGGCCTAGGGGAAGAGCCTTCTCTGTTGCGGCCCCGGCCCTCTGGAATCAACTCCCCCCCCGGAGATCCGTATTGCCCCCACCCTCTCCGCCTTTTGCAAATTGCTGAAGACACATCTTTGCCGACAGGCCTGGGGCAGTTAACATCTTGCCCCTAGCCAGTGTATGTTTGCTTGCATGTTTGTTTGAATGACTGGTTTTCTTAATTAAGGGGTTTTTTAATAACGTATTTTAATGTTAGATTTCTATCTATGTTGTGAGCCTCCCTGAGTTCCTGGAATAGGGCGGCATAGAAATCCAATAAACCATAAACCATAAATTAAAAATAGAGACGAATTGACATTCTTTCTTTCTTTCTTTCTTTCTTTCTTTCTTTCTTTCCTTTCTTCTTTCTTTCTTTCTTTCTTTCTTTCTTTCTTTCTTTCTTTCTTTCTTTTTCTTTCCCTGACCTGATTTCAACCATGCAAGAACATACTTGAGTAGAATATAGAGAACACGGAGTCATGGGGCTTGAAGGACCTTGGAGGTCTTCTAGACCAACCCTTGCTCGAAGCAGGAATCTCGAGAATCCTGAGAATGAGCTGGAAGGGACCTTGGAGGTCTTCTAGTCCAGCCCCCTGCTCAGCAGGAGAGTCTATATCTTACACCATCCCAGCCAAATGAGTGTCTGGTTTAGTTTGAAAGTGTCCAGTGATGGAACACCCTCAACTCTGGGAGGGAAGCTGTTCCACTGATTAATCGTTCTCACAGTGAGATTTCTTGCTTAATTCTACGTTGGATCTCTCTTTAATGATCTTCTGACTTTTTGTCCTGGTACCCTAGAGCAGGGGTCCCCAACCCTCAGTCCATGGACCGGTACCGGGCTGCGGCATGCCAGCAACTGGTCCGCACAAACAAGCAAAGCCCCATCCGTAGGATGCAGGCAGCACACAAAACCACGTACTCTCCGGTCCGTGGAAAAAGGTTGGGGACCTCTGCCCTAGAGAATAAGTCAATCCCCTTATTCCCTGGCATGTCCCCTCAAATATTGGAAGGTTGCTATCCTGTCCCCCCCCTCCTAATCCTTCTCTTCATTAGCCTACACCAGGGGGTCTTCAAACTTGGCCCTTTGATGACTGGTGGACTTCAACTTCCAGAATTCCTCAGCCAGCATGGACCATATAAGCCAGGGGTCTTCACACTTGGCCCTTTGATGACTGGTGAACTTCAACTCCCAGAATTCCTCAGCCAGCATGGACCATATAAGCCAGGGGTCTTCACACTTGGCCCTTTGATGACTGGTGGACTTCAACTCCCAGAATTCCTCAGCCAGCATGGATCATATAAGCCAGGGGTCTTCACACTTGGCCCTTTGATGACTGGTGGACTTCAACTCCCAGAATTCCTCAGCCAGCATGGACCATATAAGCCAGGGGTCTTCACACTTGGCCCTTTGATGACTGGTGGACTTCAACTCCAAGAATTCCTCAGCCAGCATGGACCATATAAGACAGGGGTCTTCACACTTGGCCCTTTGATGACTGGTGGACTTCAACTTCCAGAATTCCTCAGCCAGCATGGACCATATAAGCCAGGGGTCTTCACACTTGGCCCTTTGATGACTGGTGGACTTCAACTCCCAGAATTCCTCAGCCAGCATGGACCATATAAGCCAGGGGTCTTCACACTTGGCCCTTTGATGACTGGTGGACTTCAACTCCCAGAATTCCTCAGCAGGCGTACCTGGTTGAGGAATTCTGGGCGTTGAAGTCCACCAATCATCAAAGGGCCAAGTTTGAAGACCCCCCTGGCCTAGGCCAAGCTAGCTCCCTCAACCGGTAGGGAATCTTAGCCAACCATCACGAATTGATGGCATCGCCGTTGGCCTCAAAAGCAGACAACGGAAGCGGAGCCTGGCCAAAACTAGCAGGTTAAGAAAGAACTGAAGCATCCTCTTACATGACTTTCTTGAAAAGGAGACCATGTACGAGCAAAAAAAAAAAAAAAAAACACCCCATAATTATCTCATCCTCTGACTGTAGCAAAGGGAGAGCGTCTGGCTGGATCCAAAGGGGGAAAGGCTGGGAGAATCCATCTCACAGGGTGGGACAAAAAGACAGTGTTTCCCTCCCAGAAACCCTCACCCATGCCCTTTGAAAGAGACACGGTCTGAAGCCATATCCAGGAGGCAGGCGGCAAGGAGCCCATCAGCCCTTCACAATGCTAAGGATTGAGCTGAGAAAGAGAGAGAGGGAGAAGGAGGAGAAGGAAGGCAGAAGGGGGGGTGGAGGGTTGGGAAAAGCCTTCCAAACAGGGCCTTTGAAGCCACCAAGAGGAGTCAAGGCAAGCCTTGCAACTTGGCCATGCACAGAGATCTCTTTGAAATGCCCTGGATGTTGATATGCCCCAACCTGGCCAGCATAGTCAGGCGAGAAAGCTCTTGAAATAGTCTTCATCCATTTTTTTTTCTTATTGAGTTTTCCTAGCTAGGGTCACTCAAACCTCTAGATTTGACAACCAGGAAAGAGATCGGGCAACTGTTTGTCTGAAATGGTAGAGGGTTTTCTGCAGAGGGATGGACTAGAAGACCTCCAGGGTCCCTTCCTCCTCCTCCTCCCCCTCTTCTTCTTCTTCTTCTTCTTCTTCTTCTTCTTCTTCTTCTTCTTCTTCTTCTTCTTCTTCTTCTTCTTCTTCTTCTTCTTCTTCCTCCTCCCTTCCATTTTTCCTTCTCTTTCTCCTTTCCTGCTCATTACCTATCTCCTCCTCCTCCTCCCTTCCATCACTCCTTCTCCTTCTTGTTCTCCTCTATCTTTCCTCCTCCTCGCCTCCCCCTCCCCTCCTCCTCCTCCTCCTCCTCCTCCTCCTCCTCCTCCTTCTGTTATTCAGTTCAATTGCTCTTGGGAAATGGGAAAAAGCCACCAACTGATTCGTGTAAGCACAGTAAACCCCAAACTTTGGGGTGGGTGGAGGTCCCTCCATTTAGGGAAGGCCCAACTGGCATGACCAAACAGCAAAGAACTGGTTAGGATCAGCCCACTTTGCTACGCCGTAAGTCAAGAGTTTGCACAGCTGGATTCACCGATAGCTGGGGGTCCAAATGTAAAGGGAACACGGGGGGGGGGCGATTCGAGCCACGAAAACAGAACGACAGCCCGTAAAATGAAATTCCACAAAATAGTGGCAAGTGCGCAGTTTTCCTTTAGTAAACACGAAGCAAGCCAAGGACCTCTCGTCTCTCATTTATGGGCTGGAAGACTGCCTGTTCTTCTCCCAACTTCATGGATTAAAGGGTAAGCCTGGAACACATTCTGCTTGACATTTACAAAAAAAGCTGCGGCAGCTTTTACAGAAGCAAAAGAAATCCATTCTTCTTCCTTTTTTTTTTTTAAAGCAGAGCTTCAACCACAGCTGGGAATTTTGTCCTTCTCATCATATGTGTAGGAAGATGCATGACATGTTGCAGGAGGTGCAACCCGTAGTGGAATCACAGAGTTGGGAGGGCCCTTGGAGGTCATCTAGTCCAACCCCCTGCTCAAGCAGGAGACCCCAGGCCATTTCAGACAGGTGGCTGTCCAGTCTTTTCTTTAAAACCTCCAATGATGAAGCACCCACAACTTCTGGTGGCAAGCTGTTCCACTGGTTAATTTCCTCACTGTTAGGAAGTTTCTCCTGAATTCCAGGTTGCTTCTCTCCTTGGTTAGTTTCCATCCGTTGCTTCTTGTCCTGCCTTCAGGTGCTTTGGAAAATAGGTTGACCCATTCTTCTTTTGACAGCCCCTGAAATATTGTCACGCTGCTATCATGTCACCCCTAGTCTCTCTTCTCATTAAACTAGACATGCTCCATTCCTGCAACTGTTTCAGCCCCCAGTTTCCTAATCGTTTTTTGTAAAAAAAAACAAAAAACAACAACAACATTGGGCTAATTCTGCTGAAGAAAGTAAACTAAAATTCCATCCCCCAAAAAAGAAAGAACGTGGGATGAAATGTTTAGGGGGGAAAAAAACACTACAAGCAGAAGACAAAAATCACTCTTGCCATTGCGAAGCATCAACGTTTTGAGGGTTAATTTCTTCCTCAAGAAAATGTTTTTTATACATATAAGGATTCTGTTCAAGCATGACCATGATTCATACATTTCAGGGCTGGGTTCATACAATATACTAAATCCTAACCAAATGAACCACATTGTGATTTAAAACAATGCATGGACACGGCAGTCTTGGGCTATGACTGATCAGGTTCCATGCGGAAGTTGTCTTAATCATGAGCAAACCACAGCTGAGTTCACAGAACACCCCAAACTCTTGACAACTCAGCCTAATTTATTGTTATTTATAAGATTTGCAAGGCCACCCATCTGAAATTCATAACTCTGGGTGGTTGAGCCCAGTTCATGCGAAAGAAACCGACTCCATAGGGAAAAACAAGGGGGAAACTATGGTTTGTGGACAACTGGTCAACCAGGTTCCAATCGGTAATTTTTAAGGGTTTCCTAGCTATAGCACTGACCATCCATCGCTCAAGGTCCTCTATCAAAGCCACGGTTCACAATACAGCCGCAACCGTAGTCATGGGGAAAGTTGGACACTGTGGGAAACGGCCATTTGCTTGCGGGTTTAAATCAGGAAATAGTGGTTGGCGGATAAATCCCTGCTTCTGAAAAGCAAGAAGCCAGAAAAAGAGATTCTATAAGTCATGGTTTCCTGGACTGCGCAATTATTAGGTGCTTGATTCTCAGGCAAGATTTGATGCTAAGTAACGTTTAGCCCTTTGATGACTGGTGGACTTCAACTCCCAGAATTCCTCAGCCAACATGGACCATATAAGCCAGGGGTCTTCAAACTTGGCCCTTTGATGACTGGTGGACTTCAACTCCCAGAATTCTTCAGCCAGCATATAAGCCAGGGGTCTTCAAACTTGGCCCTTTGATGACTGGTGGACTTCAACTCCCAGAATTCCTCAGCCAGCATGGACCATATAAGCCAGGGGTCTTCAAACTTGGCCCTTTGATGACTGGTGGACTTCAACTCCCAGAATTCCTCAGCCAGCATGGACCATATAAGCCAGGGGTCTTCAAACTTGGCCCTTTGATGACTGGTGGACTTCAACTCCCAGAATTCCTCAGCCAGCATGGACCATATAAGCCAGGGGTCTTCAAACTTGGCCCTTTGATGACTGGTGGACTTCAACTCCCAGATTTCCTCAGCCAGCGTGCCTGACTGAGGAATTCTGGGAGTTGAAGTCCACCAGTCATACAAGGGTCAAGTTTGAAGATCCCTGGCCTATATATGGGTATATATGCCTTGTGCTTTCAACCAGAACATGAGTCAGCTTTATAGGGGCATCCCATACATAATTCTCCTTGAAGCATGACAGATTAATTGCAAGTCAAGATTGCGACACCTGAAATTGGCACCTGCTCTCTGCAACCCGGGATCTGCGCTTCCCGTTCACCATCCTTCGTTTGGAGGTACGCCCTTGAGTGCAATGAGCAAAGAAGAGTGGCAGATAAATCAAGCTCTCTAATGAGATGCCTGCTCCCAGCTTGTTTGGACACGGAACAAGAGCAGGAAAGAGAAGACTAGCGAGCAAAAGTATAAATCCAAAAGCTAAAAAAGAAAAAGCAGATTGCTGGCAACCCTATAGGGGAACGACACAGTCCGAGATCTGGCATGACCTCATTAAGACAAGGGGTCAGGTGGCCACCAGCCACACTGCTGGATAAGGAAGGGCTTACAAGCCATTTGCAAATCGGCTGGTTTGTGCGAGCGATAGGAAGAGCACTTAAAATTTATATACCACTTCGATGTGCTTTTAACAGCCCTCTCTAAGTGGTTTACAGCATCAGTATTTTGCCCCAAACAATCTAGATCCTCATTTTACCAACTTCGGAAAGATGGAAGGCTGAGTCAACCTTCAGCCGGTTGGGATCAAACTGCTGACAGTCGGCAGAATTAGCCTGCAATACCGCCTTCTAACCACTGCACCACCGCGCAACGTTTGGTGGAATAAAAGAGGGAATAACGATAGAATAAAGATGGATTAAAATTTGCAAATGTGTCCTCTGAGCGGTCTTTGAAGGGGGGTGGGTGGGTGGGAGAGAGAGAGAGAGAGAGAGAGAGAGAGAGAGAGAATGCCCTCTTGCACAGAATGATTCAGAAAAACACCAGGAGATTCTCAAATGACCAATATTTTCCCACTAAACCAGCGAGTCATTTCTTCCACTGCTTGAGTCATCCTCGCAAACCTTCAACTGCAACATTCAGCAAAATTGGCAGCGGAGACGTCTGGAGAGGGGGAACCTCCACTTATATGCAGCTCAGCTTCTGAGCAGAACCAGGAACTTCCTGACAGTGAGGACAATTCATCAGTGGAACCACTTGCCTCTCCAGAAGTTGTGGAAAACTGGAGGCTTTCAAGACTAATCAAGGAGAGAAGCAACCTGGAACTAAGGAGAAACTTCCTGACAGTTAGAACAATTAACCACTGGAACAACCTGCCTCCAGAAGTGGTGAATGCTCCAACACTGGAGGTTTTTAAGAAGAAATTGGACAACTATTTGTCTGGAATGGTATTAAGGTTTCCTGCCTGAGCAGGGTGGGGTTGGCCTAGAAGACCTCCAGAGGTCCCTTCCAAGTCTGCTTTTCTGGATTCTATAAATCTATAAACCGGTATCTACAAAGACACCCTTCCTTCTACTTACAATTTGCAATTGATTGTTGCACTTACAATCATAAATTTGGTGCTGTATCACGCAGTAGCTATATATAAAGCGCCTTGCCACGACAAGAGTTGCAGAGAGAATTGTGTATAACAGGCAGTTGCAAAGGGACAACTGCCCTGACGCACTCAGAGGAATCCCTGGGTGGTCTAATCCGTTCCCAGTTCGAGTCCCATGTTGCCCAAGGACCCTTCCCCATGTCATACGCAGAATGCAAAAGAAAAAAGGAAGTTTTTAACAGAGACAAGACAGAGAACTGGCGGTCCCTGAGGGCAGACCGCTAACTGGCCATTAAGGGGGGAGAGCAGAGGAAGGGGGAGACCCCCTGATGATATACAGACAAGCCCAGCCCTTCTTTGGCCTTTCTGCTCATTGGGATCAAGTCAGTAATTGACAGGGGCAATTAGCCCGGCCTTTCACTTCCATTTCTCTCCCCAGACTACAATCAGGGCGTGCAAAACCGCCATTGTGCAGAAGCCAAAGAAATTACTGTCTGGTTAGGAGGGGACCCCACCCTTCTCAAGACTTTTCCACAGCCCCCAAAGTCAGAGAAGGATCTTGGGGGGGTTTTTTGCCAGCAGGCCGGATTTAAGAGGGAAACACCCAGCTTGGCACAGATGGGTAAAATCACCCCTGGGGTTGACTGCTGTGCAGAATCGGTCTGCATCAAACAGCCCCCCCCAATTTGGCCGAATTCAACCGAAAATGTTATGTCCAAACAAGTCCCACTGTGACTTGGTGCACTGGGTGTTATTTTCAACCCTTAGTTTAGTGGACTTGTGACTGTTTTTCACACAGAGGATGGCTGCAGCATTCCTGGGGTCAGGTGATCAAAATTTGGACGTTGGACTTTGATCCTGGCTGGCTCAGAGTTGATTTCCTTCCTTCCTTTCTTCCTTTCTTCCTTCCTTCCTTCCTTCCTTCTTCCCTCCCTCTCCCCATCTCCTTCCTCCCTCCCTTTCTCTTCCCATCTCCTTCCTTCTTTCCTTCCTTCCTCCCTCTCCCCATCTCCTTTCTTGCTCCCTCCCTCCCTCCCTCTTCCCATCTCCTCCCTCCCTCCCTCCCTTTCTCTTCCCATCTCCTTCCTTCCTCCCTCTCCCCATCTCCTTTCTCGCTCCCTCCCTCTCTTCCCATCTCTTCCCTCCTTCTCTTCCCATTGCTTTCCTTCCTTCCTTCCTTCCTTCTTTCCTTCCTCCCTCCCTCCCTTTCTCTTCCCAGCTCCTTCCTTCTTTCCTTCCTTCCTCCCTCCCTCTCCCCATCTCCTTTCTTGCTCCCTCCCTCCCTCCCTCCCTCTTCCCATCTCCTCCCTCCCTCCCTTTCTCTTCCCATCTCCTTCCTTCCTCCCTCTCCCCATCTCCTTTCTCGCTCCCTCCCTCTCTTCCCTCCCTCTTCTCTTCCCATCGCCTTCCTTCCTTCTTTCCTTCCTCCCTCCCTCCCTCCCTCTTCCCATCTCCTTCCTTTCCTTCTCCCTCCCATACCATTTCAGACAAATGGCTTTTCAGAAGAGACTGGACAGCCATTTGTCTGCAATTGTACAGGGTCTCCTGCCTGAGCAGGGGGTTGGGCTAGATGACCTCCGAGGTCCCTTCCAACTTTATTATTATTATTTATTATTATTATTATTTTTAAAAGGACTCTCAGCTTTTCTGGACTGAGACAGAAGCCAGGGAGGAATGCTGAAAGTCGAGGCTCAGCTCCACCCAGGATTAAACCTCCCTTCTGCCAGCCCAGAGAAGAAACAAGGTGTGGCAGGGTGTAGGAGAAGGAGGGGGGTGGGGGGAAGAATCACGTGTTTGTGGCAATGCCTGAGGATTTTTCCCCCCTTTCTTTTTCAAAAACTTCTACCGAGAGATTTTCCCAAGCAGAACACAACGGGGGGGGCGGGGGGGGGCAAAATAATAATAAAAAATAAACAGGACGTTCTCGATTTAGAACCGCAGCGGACCCCCCCCCAGATTTTTGTTGCTAAGCCAGACAGTCGTTAAAGTGACGTTTGCCCCCCTTTTTTTTAACCACCTCTCCCATCAAGGCTGTTAAGGGAATCTCACTGTGAGTCATACGGACTTTGGCCAAAAGGAGGGGGGTCACGTGACCCCCAGGGGGACGCTGCAGCCGTCGTATGTCTGAGTCAGTTGCCAAGCGGCTGAATCTGGCTCCCGTGGCCACGGGGGATGCTGCAGGGTGAAAACCGAGTGTCAGTCCCCCTTTTTTTTTCCGGAGCCGTTTGTAATGTCACAACGCTCACTAAAGCAGCGTTTGTAAAGTGAGGACTTAATTTTCAAGGGAGGATTCCCCATCAATACGCCCCGAGGCTGGCAGTCTCAGGAGTACCGTGGAGGGGGGGCTCCTTCCTCCTTCTTCCTCTCCCCAGTTTTACACTTTGCAGCCTAAATGCAGACTGCAGAACTGAAGATTTAAGATTTTAAGATTTTATTAAGACTTATATGCCGCCCTTCTCCCAAGACTCAGTAGCTCCTTGTGGGAGAAGCAAAAAAAAAAAAAAAAACCAACAACAACACTTTCACGAAAGGAACACAAAACAAAAACAACAATAACAAAAAGGTTTTATATATATATAAAAAAACATATATCACTTCTGAGTGGGTTTACTCCTGTGGTTTTGTTGGAATATTCTAAATCTAAATGGAGTAAAGTCATCCCAGGATTTGATTTTATAATGTTTGTCACCAGATTTTTATTATTGATGTAAAAAAAAATCAATTTTTTAAAAATAGTTGGGATTTTTGGCAGCTTTGTAAGGAACATTGAAAATGTTTAGGATTTCAAGCCTTGCTTGCCTTGATTGAAACTAAGTCTGTTTTACGTTTTCCTTCCCAACCCTTCTCATTTTTTTAACATTTAATTTAGAGAACTTGCATCAATGTTGTTGTTTTTTCTCTCCCCCCCCAGGCATTGTTCAGCATATAGTGTACGCTTTTAAGTGCACGCCATCATATTTAAGTTGGTTGCATAAAATAAATGCTTCTAGGTGTCAAAAAAAATAACAAAAAGGTAAATCCAGTTGCTTCTTGGGAAAAGCACCTTTGGGATATAACCATCCCCCGGACGATGGAGAATCTCCACAGATATTTAGAATAGAACAGAACTGGAAGGGACCTTGGAGGTCTTCTAGTCCAGCCCCACCCCACCCCACCCCATTTGAGCAAGAGAACTTATGCCCCCTTCAAATGTTCAAAAGCATTCGTCCCGCCCAAAAGTGGCTTCTCATCCCTGCAGGCAAGCAGAAACCCAACCGATGAAGCTTTCTTCCCACCACCACCACCACCTTGGTTATCGTGGGAGAACCAAAAGCTGCAAACCTCTGCATTTCAGCCCATCGTTAGCTAAACAAACACACACACACACACACACACAACCAGCCACAGAAAGGCCCAGCTGAATCTCAACATTCAAGAAAAAGTTGAGAAAAGGCTTCCAACAGTTCAAAGCACTGAAAAAAATACCTTTAGAAACACCAATCAAACAAAATGTATCTGGCGTTTAGTTGAGGCTCGACGTGAGGAGGGAAGAATGTTTACCAAATCAAACGTTTACAAAAACTAACACCTAATGTATGTTTATGTTCTATGACGAATGCCTCTTAACATGAGCTTATGCCTAATGTTGTTTGCTTTAATATTGATAAAGCGGGTTGAATTTCTATCTCAGGTTATGAAACTTCTACCTCAGGATCTTTGGTTAGGGACTATAAAAGATTGCACTATTATTACTGAGACGAAGTCAATTCAGAAGCGCGAATGAATAATATGTGATAGACTAGATATAGTAGATAGTCCATATATAAGATTTATCTCAGGTCATTAAACTTTTACCTCAGGATTTTTGGTTAGGGATCATAAAAGATTGTACTAATACTGAGATGAATAATATGTGATAGACTAGAAACTGTGGATAAACTATAGAAAAGAGAAACACCAATCAAATAGAGTGTAACAGGCGTATAGTTGAGGCTTGAGGTGAGGAGTGAAAAATGTTTACCAAACCAGACGTTTACAAAGATTAATACTTAGTGTTAAATACCTTTTTTTTTTAAACCCGTGGTCATGGATGCAAAATTTACACCCTTGGCAACTGACTCATATTTACGACGGTCGCAGCATCCGGTGTGTGTGGGTGTGTTTGTGTGTGACGTGATTTCCCCCTTTCGCGACTTTCCTGCAAGCAAAGTCAAGGGGGGGGAGCCAAATTCACTGAACAACTGAGTTACTAACTTTAAAAATGGCGATTCATTTAATGACAGCGGCAAGGTCATAAAATGGGCCAACATGCAACTGACTCATGTTTATGACGGTCCCAGCATCTTGGGGAGGTCACATGATTCCCCCTTTTTGAAACTTTCTCGCAAGCAAAGTCAACGGGGGGGGGGGGGAGCCGGATTTGGTTACTAACTTAACTGCAGCGGTTGGCTTAACCCCAGAGGCAAGGACGGTCATAAAACGGGGCAAAAACTCACTTTGCGTCTGCCTTGCTTAGCAAGGGAAACGTTGGGCTCAGCTGTGGCAGCAAGTCAGGACTAGCTGCAGTGGATCAGCAGTTTCCTAAGCCTTCCTCCTTCCAAATAAACTTTTTGTTTTGTTTTGTTTGTTTTTTTAAAAAAAGGAAGCTAAGGGATTAACTGCAACACAGATCCGGGTTCAAGTTCCCTCCCCAGTCTCACCACTCCCCAACTTCTTTCCAGCTTTCTGCCCAACCCATTAAACAAAAAAAAATGGGATAACCAAAAAAAAAAAAAAAAAGCCAGAAAAATCAGCTTTGGAGAGAACGGTGGTTTTTTTTTTTTTTTGCAAGATTTATTTGTTTTCCCCTCCTTTCATCAAACAGCCGCTTCTGTTTCCAGGAGGGAAGCAAGAGTTTGCGGGTTGTGGACAAGGGCGAAGAAGACTCACAACAGGGGAACAGACCCCTCCAAGTCTTTGCATTTACGCGCGAGTAAAAAAAAAAACAAAAAAAAAAACCTCTGCTCACACGCTTCCCCGGATTTCCAGAGGCCATTTGCAACTGGGAAAACTCCTGGAAAACGCCAGACCTCCCTTGCCTTAAGCCAAACCGAAATGAAAACGGGAGCGAATTCGGCCCAAAACTAAAGAAGTCCCTTTTTCGTCTCCAACCGCGGGTTACTCCGAATTTTTGTTTCTGCCTTTTCCCCCACCCACCCACCCACCCACTTAAACTTCAACTACTCCGGATCTTTGCCCTTCCCTCCCAACCGAAAAGAGAAAGAAAAAAAAAAAAGGAGTGGCAACGTGGAAAAAAAAAGGGGGAGAAAAAAAGAGGGAGGAAGGGAAAAAAAAAAAACACCAGCAAGAATTTTGGAAACAAACAAACAAAAAAAAAATTACAGGTCTGAAGTTACCCTCCACCCAAAACCTGGCGGAGGGGGAGGAGAATCCACGCGGGGCTGAAAAGACGAGAGTTCTTTCCTGCTCTTTCGGTGGGGGTTTTTTTTCTCTCCCCCCCCCCAGTTCAAAGAAAGATTAATTCCTATTCTTCCTCGCTTCCGCGCAGAACTGGTTAAAAAGAGAAAGAAGACAGAAAAATAGGAAGAAAGAAGCCGCGGGAAGCCAAACCATCCACTCCCCCCAGGAAGTGGGGAGGGGGGGGCTTGTCAGGCTGGAGGCTGACAAGCCCCCCCCCGCTCTGCTGCTTTGCCAAAGCCAGAGTAATCTTTTGCAGACCCCCCTAAAACCTCCCCAATTCAGCTGAATCTCTGCCCCCTATTCTCGCCCAAGGCAGCAGCAGCAGCAGCAGCAGACCCCCTACTCAATATCCTCGGGGCGGCTGCTGCTGCTGCTGCTGGGGCAACCGAGGTGCCCCCACTTACCTACCTACCCCCCGGCCCTGCCACCGCCTCTACCTGGCCTCACCTGCGATGAACTGGCGCCGGTTCTCGTCCAGGTGCGCCGAGATCACGTCGCCCATGGCGGCCCAGCGAGCGGAGGAGGAAGAGGATGAGGATGAGGAGGCTGTTCTGCTAAAGGAGGAGAGGAGAAAGGCCCCGCCGGGCGATGCACTCCATGGGGCGGCCGGGCCGAGCGAGAGGGAGGGGAAAGAGCCAGCGAGGCGGTGCGCACTGGCGCCCGCAGCTCCCTGACTCGCTCGCTCGCTTCTTCCTCCTCCTCCTCCGACACGCCTTTCTGCCCTGCCTTGCCATTCCAGCACGGGATTCCCTCCCTATATATATATATTTTAATTTTTTTGCAAGGTGTGGGGGGGGGTGCGGCAGTTTTTCTCCTCCCCCCCCTCTCCTTGCCCTGAGTGGAAGTTGGAAGGAGAAGGGAGCCTGGTTCAGGCGAGGCTCTGCACTATTTCTGGGTACCGCTCGGGGTGAATATGTGTGGGGGTCCTTGGTGCTCTGGGAGCTGGGTTGTTCTCTTGGGGACGTTGCATGAGCCAACTAGGTACCGTCATCAGTGTTAGAAGGGAGTGGGCTTTGTGGAGAAGAGGAGGAGGAGGGTTATGGGAGCCTTGGTGAGCTTGGTGGCTTTCCTGAAGACATTTCATAAGCCAACTAGGTAACAATATCTGTGCTAGAAGGAACTGCATATAAAGAGAGAGAGAACCTTATTCCCCTCTAGCACTGATGATGTCATCTAGTTGGGTCATAAAATGTCTGCAAGAGAACCACCCAGCTCAGAGAACTCCAAGGCTCCCACAGTCCTCTTCTCTCCTCCTCCTTCTACTTCTCCTCCTCTCTTCTTCTCCTCCTCCTCCTCCTTTCTGCAAACCCCTGTCCCTTCTAGCCCTGATGGTGTCACCTAGTTGGGTCATGAAACGTCTGCAAGAAAACCACCCAGCTCAGAGAGCACCAAGGACCCCACAATAATCCTCCTCCTCCTCCTCCTCAAGCTAACAACTGTGGTGATTTACTTAAAGGTGCAAGAAAGGTCGTAAAACGGGGCAAAACCCACTTAACCAACATCTCACTTAACAACATAAGCGGCTCAATCGTGGTCGTGAGTCCCCCTGGTATCACTTTATTCTACTGGGCGGAAAAAGAGATGGAAGTCAGAGCTTTAATTTTTTTTTTTGTTGTTCTTTTTCCCCTCTACCCTACACTTTTCTCTCCGCCCCTTTTCCTCTCCGGATTTTCTCTCTCCTTTCCTTGTTCTTTACGGTTATTGCATGGTGTGCTTTGATCGACCAATGCAAATGTTGAATCAGAGAGCAAAAGGGAAGAAGGAAAAATCCAGCGCCCTGCAACCTGCAAGCACCGAATCCATCTGGATTTTGCGCAAAGACATACACACACACACACACACACACACACACACACACACACGCTATTTCTCATTATAGGCGGGGCCTAAATTAAGATAGCAAACTATGCTGGCTCCTAACAGTAGGACGTGACCTTGGCAATCTGCAGGCTTCGGGTTAATTGCTGGCTTCAAGGATTTACATAAATAGAGCTTGCTGCTCCAAGAAAGACATCCAAGGATGGTTTTCTTCCCAGAAGTCCTTTGCAAGAAGCTTAAAGATAGCTAGCTGGGGGCTACTAGCTCTATAACCTGTGCACCTGCTAGCTGGTGAGCCTGAGGCCGTTAAGCAGCAGAATTCCCTTGGCGTGTAAAGGAACAGCTGGCTGCTCCTGTGCTTTTATTTATTTACTTATTTTTAACTGGGGTGTTTGTCCAGGAACCCGTAAAACAAAGGGCCCGCATCCCAAAGAGGCATTTTGAAAAGAGCAGCTGCCTCTGGCACTCCATCCCTTCCCCCCCCACCCCACCCCACCCCACCCCCAAAAAATTCCCTGCAGCCTTCAAAAGCAGAAAACAATTCTGATTAATGTCAGCGGGTTTGACTCAGCACTTTATAGAGGCTCGTGTTTGTTTGAGATGGGAGGGTGGGGTGGAGGGTGGGGGGGGGAGGATGGCTCTGCATTGGCCCAACCATCTGTAGAAGAAAGGTCAGCTGGCAAAGGTCAAAGGGGGTTCTCCAGTAGACTGATTTCCAGAGCAATGTGTCTCCCCCAGCTCGCTCATTCCCAGGCAATCCTTAACAGTTGACATGCTTAATCTGGTCAGATCTGGAGTAGGATGGAGGAGTGTGTGTGTGTGTGTGTGTGTTTGGCTTCTTTCAGTGACAGAGTTCTTTTTCCCCACTCTTCTTGGCTAGGGAGTGAGGGAGAGGAGAGACTAAGGAAGAAAAGAAAGAGAAGAGAGAAGAGAGAGAAAAGAAAAGATGAAAGAAAAGAAAAAAGAAATGACAAGAAGAAGACAGAAGATCAAAAGGACAGGAGGAGGAGGAGGAAGGAAGAAAGAAAAGAGAAGATGAAAGAAAAGAAAAAAGAAAGGACAAGAAGACAAGATCAAAAGGGAGGAGGAGGAAGGAAGGAAGGAAGGGGAAGAGAAGAGAAAGGACAGAAGGGAAAAAGATGAAAGAAAAGTAAAAAAGAAAGGGCATAAGAAGAAGACAAGAGAAAAAGGACAGAAGGAAAGAAAGAAAAAAAGAGAAGAGACAGAAGGGAAGAAGAAAGAAAAAAGGACAGAAGGAGAGAGAAGAGAAAAAGGACAGAAGAAGGGAAGAAGAGGAAAGGACAAGGAAAGGAGGAGGAGAGAAAGGACAAGAGAAGGAAGGAGAAGATAAAAAAGACAAGAAGGAAGGAAGAAAGAAGAAGAAAAACAGAAAAGAAGACAAGAGAAGCAAGGAAGAGAGAAGAAATGAGGGAAGAGAAGAAGAGAAGAAAAAAGGGCAGATGAGAGAGCGAAGAGGACAGAAGAGAAGAGAGGGTTTATCGGAAAGAAAAACTAGGCGTTTTGCTCAAACATTCACAACTGGCAACGAGGAGAAACGCCAATGTTTGAGTTGACACACAGGGAGAAGATCTACCCCAACACAGTTTCAACACACACACACAAACACACACACAGAGAGAGGGGGGGAGGTAGCCCAACCCCTTCCTTCTCAGACATGGAGCCACTAACCACCCTATCTTTCAAGGACTAACCGAAAGACACTTTGTTTATGCTCTGGTGCTTTGTTTATGCTCAGGCGAGAAGTTTACCCCCATCTCAACTCCCCAGGTGAGGAACGTGGCCCATGCAAGCTGCCTCGTACACAAAGCGTCCTGTTTGTTCACTTCATCCTGTTGTTTGCCTTGGCAAGCGAAAGCAAGAAAGAAACACAGTGGAGATTTTGCCAGCCTGGGCTGAGAGTGTTCCCTCCACCTCCTCCTCCTCCACCTCCTCCTTTTCCTCCTCCTCCCCCTCCTCCTCCTCCTCCTCCTCCTTTTCCTCCTCCTCCTGTTGAAACATGTCTCCCCAAAGAATACTTCCGGGTTGGTTCAGAGGAGCTGGATTTAATTTGTACCTTTTGTGAAGAGAGGAAAAAGCAGCCTCTTTGAAGAACAGATGGGGAGACGTGCAGATATTTGGAGCCCAAACGCTTCTAATTATCCTAAGGGAGGGAAACGGTGACTCTTTGAATGCAAGAATCAAAGAGCTACCACTTTTGTAAAGCCTTAGTAAAGCCACACCTGGAATATGGCATCCTGCTTTGGTCACCGTGTTACAAAAAAAAGATGTGGAGACTTTGGGAAAAGTGCAAAGAAGAGCAACTAAGATGACGAAAGGCCTGGAGACTAAAACAGGTGAAGAACGGTTGCAGGAATTGGGAAAAGAAGGACTGGGGGTGACATGATAGCAGTATTCCAGTATTTGAGGGGCTGCCCCAAAGAAGAGGGGGGGCAACCTCTTCTCCAAAGCACCCGAAGGCAGGACAAGAAACAACAGACAGAAACTAATTGAGAAACCTGGAATTTGGGGGGGAAAACTTCCTAATAGTGAGGACAATTAATCAGTGGAACAGCTTGCCACCAGAAGTTGTGGAGGTTTTGAAGAAGGGACACTAGACAGCCACTTGTCTGAAATGGTATAGGGTCTCCTGCTTGAGCAGGGGGGGGCTGGACTAGAAGACCTTCAAGGTCCCTTCCAGCCTTATTCGGATTGCAATTTGGAATTGCAGGCTTATTGGCGAAGGAGATGCCTTCTCTCTTTCAAGACTCCAAAGGGGACTTCGGACGACTGCTTTCGCCACCCTCCTGTCACCCTGAGTGAACAGCCTTGCAGATTTGGCACCCCACAATTTTTTCCCAGCACTTGCAACAAAACCAGCATCACAACAAAGTTTAGACCTGAGGGTGAGACACCGCCGTATTTATTGACAATAACTTCTCCCCTTTGCAATTAGAATGTGCAACCCTGAATTAGGAGGGTGGAGAATCCGAGCCGGTTTTATGGCACAATCTCCCAGAAAGATCTTTTGCGCAGCTGCTGCCTTACGGGAAGCAACACACTAGGCGCACGAGTGCTTGTGTGTATGTGTGTGTGTGTGTGTGTGTGTGTGCTGCAGATGTGGCAGAGACTGTGAAGAGGCAGAAAATGTGAGTCCGCCCAAACAATATTTACGTGACCGAAGAGTGGAGATGTCCCATGCATGCTCGTTTTCTCAGCCACGGGGACCGCCACAGATGAAGTGAAGCAAGATTGCAGCTTCCCACGTACAGGTGTGGTCCTCAGGTTACGGCCACAACTGACCCCCAACTTTCTCTGGTTGAGTCAGACATTGTGGCTGAGTGAGTTTTGCCCCCGCTTTACAATATTTCTTGCCACCATTTTTAGAGAATCGCCGCAAGTTGTTAAGATACCCACACGGTTGTGAAGTGACTCTGGTCTCCCCCGTTGACTTTGCTTGTCAGAAGCTCACAAAAGGCGATAACGTGACCCCGGGATGCCGCAACAGTCATAAGCACAAGTCAGTGGCCAAGCGTCTGAATTTTGATCACCCGAGCATGGGGAGGTTGCGAGAGTGAAAAACAGTTGTTAAGTCCCTTTTTTTTTCCGGTGCCGTTGTAACTTCGAATGGTTACTAAATGGACTGTTGTTGAGTTGAGGACTTCCTGTTTTCCTCAAGCTTGGTGGGCTTCGATGACAACTCCAGAAACACAGTTCCTTGTGGAGTGTTGAAAAGAGGAATAAGTCTGAATAACAGGAAAACAATCCCTGGAAGAATGCAGCCTTGGCTCTTGGAGAGAGCTGGAAGATTTTGGCAGCCTGGCTCGAAAAAAAACGCAGGAAATGTAAAGAAAAGGCAACAGATAGTCTTCTCTTGGTTTCCAGATGTTGCATCTAGTCCTGCTGTATTATTATTATTATTATTATTGGGAGAACCTGGGCTTTATCATTTTAAGCAAAAGTTGTCCTCTCATCTTTCAAGGCGGGCCAAAATCTTGAGAGCCTTAATTGTCCTGTTTTGAAGGACAAGTGGAAATTTAAAAAGCCTACTAAGGGGGGAGGGGGGACCATATTTCTAGAGCTACCACAGATTAGCGAACACCATAATTTTACCAATTGCTACCGATAGCTGCGAAACGTGGACTCTGGAAAAAAAGCAGATTTTTGCCACAAAAAAAGAGGGGAATCGTCCTATTTCTCCAAAGCACCAGAAGGCAAGACAAGAAACAATGGATGGAAACTAATCCAGGAGAGAAGCAATATGGAATTAAGGAGAAACTTCCTGACAGTGAGGACAATTAACCAGTGGAACTCCTTGCCTCCAAAAGTTGTGGGTTCTCCATTATTGGAGGTTTTTAAGAAGAGACTGGACAGCCACTTGTCTGAAATGGTATAAGGTTTCCTGCCTGAGCAGGGTCCCTCCCAACTCCATTCTGAATTGAAAATTGTTTTTCTTTGATAGCTCTTTTCATGCCAAAGGTCTGGGAGAAAGCGGGAGGCAGGCAAAACTATCTCGCCATCAGCAAACAATTCTTTGCAATTCAAAGGGGAAAGCATTGTTCTCTTCCCAACTGTTCCTTTTGCAATTCTTGCAATTCTTTGCCAACAATTAACAATTGGGAGGGGAAGAGAACAATGCTTTTCCCTTTGAATTCCGTTTCTTATAATTTCCTCCTCCAAACAAACTACCATATCTATCTATCTATCTATCTATCTATCTATCTATCTATCTATCTATCTATCTATCTATCTATCTATCTCTATCTCTCTAGATAGATAGATAGATAGATAGATAGATAGATAGATAGATAGATAGATAGATAGATAGATAGATAGATAGATAGATAGATAGATATTCATGGCATTCCTTCTTGCAATCTATATCTCAGCCTGGAAGTTTTCAATTGACTCTGCATTGCTCCCTGGTGTCCAAGAATTAAATTACTATTTTGAAAATAAAATAAAATAAAAAAACCAGACAGGAATTTCTTGTGTCTCATAGCTGACTCAGCTCTTTTCTTGGACTGGAGGTGCCGAGAACTAACGTCTTAGGAAGTTCAAGCCTACAGAGAGTCCTCCAGTTAAAACCATTCATTTATCTGACGCTATAAACTGGCACTGAAAAAAGTGAGATCGCAACCGGTTCTCACAATTACGACTGACGCAGCATCTAACGGTCACATGATAAAGATTTGGATGCTAGCTCCTACATGTTGTGGGTGCTCCATCATCGGAGGTGTTTTAAGAGACTGGATAGCCATTTGTCTGCAATGGTGCAGGGTCTCCTGCTTGAATAGGGGATGGACTAGAAGATCTCCAAGATCCCTTCCAATTCTGTTCTTCCTTCCTTCCTTCCTTCCTTCCTTCCTTCTTTCTTTCTTTCCTTCCTTCCTTCCTGTCTAAAATGGAACAAGATCTTCTGCTTGAGTAGGGGGTTGAACCAGAAGACCTCCAAGGTCCCATCCAACTCTGTTATTCCTTCCTTCCTTCCTTCCTTCCTTCCTTCCTTCCTTCCTTCATTCCTTCCTTCCTTCCTTCCTTCCATCCATCCATCCTTCCTGTCTAAAATGGAATAGGATTTCCTGCTTGAGTAGGGGGTTGGACTAGAAGATCTCCAAGGTCTCTTCCAATTCTGTCCTTCCTTCCTTCCTTCCTTCCTTCCTTCCTTCCTTCCTTCCTTCCTTCCTTCCTTCCTTCCTTCCTTCCTTCCTTCCTTCCTTCCTTCCATTGGTGTATCCATGGAGATGGAGGTGTGGGGTTATCTACTGTTGCCAGTAGGGCTAGCCTGAGGTTCTTCGCTGCCCAAGGTAAGACATGAAAAAATACAGATGTCACACCTGAAGACAGTAGGTGAAATAATTCAGCCTAGTGTGGGAAACTGTAGTGTGCAGTCATAAGTCACAGTGGTGGCTTTTAAAAACGGACTGAATCGATGGAGGTGACGGGTCTTCTCCGTACCTTCTTCCTTCCTTTTCTCTTGCAAGTCTTCTCTTCTTTTTTTTCTAGGAAGAACAGGAGCTCCTTCAAAGGTGAGTTTAGCTGAAGCAAACCGGCCCGACGGTAACCCAAACTGATGGGAGACGTCGCCATTGTGGAACACCGCGAGATCGCGCAAAGGCATCAGGAGAGGTCGCCGGTGGAAAAAAAAAAGATGGTATCCATGACTGAAGATTCGTTATCCAGCTGAAAGAAGCCCAAAGAGGTTAGATGATGCTGTGCTATTCTGAGACAAAGAATTCGCTTCTTTTATTTCTCTCTATATATCTACTGTAAGAGAAGGAGTGGCAGAAACTGGGGGGCGGAATTAAAAGAGGAATCAGCCTAGAATCCCTACGTGGTCACAAGTGAACTAAGCCCAACCTTCCTTGAATTCTATGGACCCTTATCTAACTCCAAGCAGAAAGAGAGAAAGAGAAAGAGGAAGGGAGGGAGGGAGGGAGGGAGAGAGAGAGAGAGAGAGAGAGAGAGAGAGGAGGAGGAGGAGGAGGAGGAGGAAAGAGGAAAGAGGAAAGAGGAAGGAAGGAGGGAGGGAGGGAAGGAAGGAAGGAAGCCATGCCTCCCTTTTCTGCTTGCTTACCTCACATCCCTGGAGAGTACTCAAATAGCTCTGGTCTCGGGAATCTGTAAGAAACTTGACTTCCTTTTCCAGATGCTGCCTGCTTCCATCTGAGTGGGGCCTGCAGGAATATGACACTTTCTGGGTGGCCAGGCTGCTGTGAAGTTTCAAAAAACGGAGCTGGACGGTGTTCAGGCCCTGATACTCAATCTGGAACAGCCACAAAAAAAAGCAGAAAGTCGGACTGCATCAAGCTGGCTGAGGTCTTACCGTTTTTGAAACGATTCTCTCCCCTGCTTGTAGAAAATTAGCAAAGAAGGGTCCTAACCCATGGGCAGAGATTTGGGTTATTTTCAAATTGGCATCCCAAGTGATTTAGAAAGCAGTGGCTCTCCTAAAATTTGAGTCCTCCTGGTACAAGCTCTTCTTTTGGCCATCTTAAGGCTCAGTTGACCACAATTTCCCCATTTTTCAAAGGTCTCCTAAGAGTCTTCCCACCACAAACAAACCAACGGCTGCAATTTTTGGACCTCTCTTGGGTAGTTTCTTAACTCTGGTTAAGTTCCAGACAGAAGACATCTTTAAGATGTCAGTGGTCTTCCAAGGGATGGAGACCATGGTTCTCTGGATGTTGCTGAACTACACCACCCCATGTTCAAAGTCAACATGGCCGGGGGTGAAAGATGCTAGGCCTACTTGTCTAAATACATCAAGAGGATCGTGATTTCTTTTTTCTTTTTTGTTTACCTTAAAGAATCTTTTATTCGAGAAACAAAGTATCGGCACTACATAGTTGAAGCCAAAAACTGAATTCCCCTCCCCTGGGCACAAAGTAGCAAAGCACAATTCCCTCCTCAATTAACGGTCATAAATCACATTTCCCAATTAGCTTGAAGATAGATGACCAACGGTCCTAATAGATGGTGCCTGTATAGAGGGAGCTGGCATGATGGACTATAATGAAGTGGTAATTTCCAGGGAAAAGGGGAACATTTATTTTATTTATTTATTTATTTTAATTAGATTTTTATGCCGCTCCTCTCCAAAGGACTCGGAGCGGCTAACAGCATGAACAAAAACAACATCACAGCATTTAAAAAAAACCCAAAAAAACAAATCTACAAAGCATTTAAAAGACCCCCCCCCCAAACACATTCATCATGCACACACAATCACAGTCATCCCCAGGCCTGCCGGCATAGATAGGTTTTTAGATTCTTCCGGAAGGCCGGGAGGGTGGGGGAAACGCGGACTTCAGGGGGCAGTTGGTTCCAGCGGGTGGGCGCCACAACAGAGAAGGCCCTCCCCCTAGGACCCGCCAGACGGCATTGTTTCGCTGACGGGACCCGGAGGAGGCCGACCCTGTGCGCTCTTACCGGTCGAAGGGAAGTATGTGGCAGAAGGCGGTCCCGTAAGTATCCTGGTCCAATGCCATGAAGGGCTTTATAGGTAATAACCAACACTTTGAATTGTGCTCAGAGACCAATAGGCAGCCAATGCAGCATGTGGAGAGTTGACGAAATGTGGGCATGACAGGGCAGGCCCACAACCGCTCGCGCAGCTGCATTTTGCACTAATTGTAGTCTCCGAACACTCTTCAAGGGTAGCCCTTCCAGAAAGGGGAGAGAAGACATCCCTGAGTTAGACAGGAGATAGAGGAAGAAAGTTAGTATAGCCATTCCCTAGGGTATATCCATTAAGGTAAGAATAGTGTTTAATCCGGCAAGATTCTGTGTATTGTGTGTAAACAATAAAGAATTGAATTCCGGCTGGATTTGTTTTTATGTCGTTCTTGGACTTAGCTTGACATCCCACCGCTATAACCAAACTTACCGGGAAACCCTCAGGAAGAGAACTCAACCACTCAAACTTGCCTTCCGATGTATAGGATCTCAACCAAGCCTTGAGAGGCACCTGCAAATTTAAATAAAAGGCAGTGTTCTCTTCTAAAACCTTGATTTTATGCACAATTAGAAACAGCAGGGATGTGTCTGCTTTCAGATGCTCATCTGAAATATATATATCTGTGTATATATATATGTATATATATATATATATATATATATATATATATATATATATATATATATATATATATATATATATATATATATATATATATATATATATATATATATATATATATGTATGTATATCGAGTGTTTCTTTTTTAAATTGCACCCTGTAAACCCAAATATGGGAGAAAGAAATCTTTCTTTCTTTTACCTGTTTCAGCTCAACCCAGAGCCATCCGCAGGAACAAATATATATATGTTTTTATTTAAATTGCTAACAAAGAATAAGGGAGAACTGGTATAGCTATTTCGAGTTTCTTAACTCTCTTCAGCCAGAACTTACCCTTCTGAGATTCGAACCTGGGCAGTCTGCATGTTAGACAGTTGTATTAACCTCCCTGACTGCTAACAAAGTGAGACAGAGCCTGTGGCCTAGAGGTTAATACAACTGCCTAACATGCAGACTGCCCAGGTTCGAATCTCAGAAGGGTAAGTTCTGGCTGAAGAGAGTTAAGAAACTCGAAATAGCTATACCAGTTCTCCCTTATTCTTTGTTAGCAATTTAAATAATATATATACACATATATACATATACACACACACATTACGCAGCTGCTTCCTATGTTCCTCATTAATCGATTCCATCCTAGAAGAGAAAGCGTGGGATCCAAAAGAGAGGTTGTCTGAAACTTTATGGAAAAGTTCGCAGGACTAGCCCCCTTACCTGATTTTGCACGGGAGAAATACAAGTCTCTCCTCCAGCTGTGAAGTTGCAAAAGGCCATCAAAGAATCTTGGGGGCTGCCTTGATTGGGATCTACGTAATAATATCCTGGAATAAAAGAGAGAAAAATGGATCTTTCTTTTGCCCGCGAGAAACACAGAGAGGAAGAGGTGCATTATTCCAAAGGCACACATCCGATCAGAACATCCAACCGCAATTGGGAGACGTTGTCATTTGTGATCCCGTTTGCTTCTTCTGTATCCCAAACCCCAACTTGGGAGGGTTAACTAAGGCCAGGGGTCTACAAACTTGGCAACGTGAAGTCCACGAGTCACAAAAGAGCCCAGGTTGCCTACCCCTGCCCTGGGGTATATCCATTAAGGTAAGAATAGTGAGGGTTTAATCCGGCAAGATTCTGTGTATTGTGTGTCGGACTTGTGGCCTTCAACTCCCAGAATTCCTCATCAGGCCATGGGGAATTCTGGGAGTTGAAGGCCACACAGGCTTCCCGTTGCCAAGTTTGAAGACCCCTGGCTTAGGTAACTAAGGGAAAATCCCAATCCATTCCTGAGTAGTAGCTTTATTAGAACCAGTTCGAAGAAGAGCAAATCTGTGTGTCCTTCCATTCTTCTGCATCCTTCATTCACAAGACAAAGGTCCAAAACACTGGACATTTTCAGGACGTCCCAGTGAAGGAAGAAGCTAGTTTTTCCTCACCGTCGGAGAGGTGGGAGTGAACCACCAAAAGCTCTTTGCAGGTGGTGGCTGGGTGATCTTTGGTACCATCAGAAGCCTCGGTCAGTTGTTTCAGCTCCTGCTGCAAGTTCTTCACAAGTGCCCACATCAGGCTGAAATTCTTGTGGGAAGAATGGACCTATGGAAGAGAAAGCAAGGCAGAAACTAATCAAGGAGGGAAGCAGCCTAGAACTAAGGAGAAAGTGAGGACAATGAACCCATGGAACAGCCGGCCTGGACAATCTTGTTGGAGGTTTTTAAGAAGAGACTGGACAGTCACTTGTCTGGGGTGGTGTAGGTTCTCCTGCTTGGGCAGGGGGCTGGACTAGAAGACCTCCAAGCTCCCTTCCATCTCTATTCTATTCTAGAAGAAGTACGGGTGCTCTGGAAGCTTGGTGATGGAGAGGATTGACAAATCAATCCATAGAGATAAACCTACCTTCAGATCTTCCTTGGAGATAATCAGAGAAGGTCCAGGTGGTCCAGGAGAACCAGGTTTGCCCTAAAAATAACCCCAGGAAACATGGTTAAATTCCACCCTGAATCATGGAGTAAAAACACTCTACTTGTCTTAGAGTGGATTTTAGAATGTGGCACGACACAGTTTGAAGGCTTGCCTTGGCTTCGTAGAGTAGAAGGCGCCTTGGAGAAAATACACAGTAGTTGTCATGTGAAGATGTGAAGTGTTTCTAGTCCTCATGGAGGAAAGAACAAGGCTAATAAAGGTGAAAAGAGGAACTTAACTCACAAGTAGGCCTACTTTCCCTTTGGGTCCTCGCTTGCCTTCTAATCCTTTGAGGCCCTATTTAGACAAAAAAATGGGGAAGAGAATTATCAATATTTGGATAATGTAGAGAAAGGTTTATAGCAGCGGTTCTCAACCTATGGGTCGCGACCCCATTTGGGGTCGAACGACCGTTTCGCGGGGTCGCCGGACACCGCGGTCCGCCATTTTTGGTTTTTTAAAATTTTTTTATTTTTTTTTCGTCGCGTGCGCCCTGCGCATGCGCGGATCGGGCCATCGCGGTCCGCCATTTTGTTTTTTTATTTTGTTTTTTATTTTGTTTTTATTTTTTTTGTCATGCCCCGCGCATATGTGGATCGGGCCGTCATGCGCACGCCACGCATGCGCGGATCGGGCCGTTGCACGCACGCCGCGCATGCGCAGATCGGGCCATCGCAGTCTGCCATTTTGTTTTTTTGTTTTTTTTATTTTTTTTTCGTCGCGCGCGCCCCGCGCATGCATGGATTGGCCTGTTGCGCGTGCGCGGGTCGGGGTCGCAGCGCGCATGGGCGGCGCAAGTGGGGTCTCCACGTGAAAAAGGTTGAGAACCACTGGTTTACAGGCTGCCCAACATCCACTGTTGAAAAACTATAACCTGCCATCCCATCAACAGAAGTACATGGTGCCTCTGGCAAATTGCAAATGCACCAAGCTGCAAAATTTGGCAAGCATTTTTTTGGGGGGGAGATCTATGGGGTGGGTGGGGGCAGTTTAGGGCAATTATAGGGAAATAAAAGAGCCAAAAAAAAAAATCTAAAGCAAGGTGCCAAAGGGAAAAAAAAATACTTACTTTTGATCCAAGGTAGCCCTGGGGAAAATTTGAAAAAATACATATTTGTGAAAAGCGGGGGAAAAGGAGGTGGAGGGCTGACACATCCAGATGAGGTATTTCATACCTAGTCATCTGAATATTGTCCTGTCCATGATTTTCATCTCTCTTTTTTTAACCAAAAAGAAAAGAAAAGTTGGGGTACAGAAATCCCAACTGGGAGAGGAGAAGTCTACCAATTGGCTTCCAAGCATGGAAAGCTTCCTTGGATGTTAAGAGAGAAGCAAAGGGGAGCAAACTTTCAATTCCCTGACCCAGAAATATTTAGGGAATAAGGGAAAACAGAATTGGGACTGGATTTTGGGGGGAGGGAGGGAGGGAGGGAGAGACAGAGAAAGAGGCTTACTGGAACACCAGGATATCCGGCATAACCATGGGCCCCACGAAGGCCAACAGCACCCTGGGGAAAAAAAAAAGCAAATAATTCAGAAATGGCTTTCAAACAACTCTCTCTTAAAAGTGCACCATCACCAATTCCTTCTTCCTTCTTTGCTCCAGGTGCACATTACTGCCTAGATGTGTGAAACGAGGGATTTCAATCAATGCCCTGTCAACATCCATTAAAGGTAGCTTGAAAGCAGCTTACCTGTTTCCCCTTGGGTCCTAGCCTGCCAGGTAGCCCTACGGGACCGTCCTCCCCCTGAAAGAGGTCAAAGGAACTCCATGAGAACTGCTCTCTTGTTTATAACAGAATTGGAAGGGACCTTGGAGGTCTTCCAGTCCAACCCCCCCCACACCTAAGGAGGAGACTCTACACCATTTCTGTCCAGTCTCTTCTTGAAAGCTTCCAGTGATTAAGCTCCCACAACTTCTTTTTTTTTTTAATAAAAAAAATTCTTTTATTAAAACAATCAGCATTGAACATAAAATCTTAGTATGCATCAATCATCATAGCACCTGGTATACAACACTAAGTATTAATCTTTGTAAACGTCTGGTTTGGTAAACATTTTTCACTCCTCACATCAAGCCTCAACTATACGCCTGTTACACTCTATTTGACTGGTGTTTCTCTTTTCTGTAGTCTATCCACAGTTTCTAGTCTATCACATATTATTCATCTCAGTATTAGTACAATCTTTTATGATCCCTAACCAAAAATCCTGAGGTAAAAGTTTAATGACCTGAGGTAAATCTTATATATGGTCTATCTATTATATCTAGTCTATCACATACCGTATTATTCATTCGCGCTTCTGAATTAACTTCGTCTCAGTAATAGTGCAATCTTTTATAGTCCCTAACCAAAGATCCTGAGGTAGAAGTTTCCTAACCTGAGATAGAAATTCAATCCGCTTTATCAATATTAAAGCAAACAACATTAGGCATAAGCTCATGTTAAAAGGCATTCGTCAAGCTCCCACAACTTCTGAAGGCAGCTTCTGTCCCACTGGTTGATTGTTCCCACTGTCAGAAAATTTCTCCTTATTTCCAGGTTGAATCTCTCCTTGATCAGTTTCCATCCGTTATTCCTTGTCTGTCCTTCAGGTGCTTTGGAGAACAGGATGACCCCTTCCTCTCTGGGACAGCCCCTCAAGTATTGGGAGACTGCTATCATGTCTCCCCTGGTCCTTCTCTTCACTAGCCTGGCCATGTCCAGTTCCTGCAGCCGTCCTTCCTGTGTTTTAGCCTCCAGTCTCCTAATCATCTCTGTTGCTCTTCTCTTGCACTCTTTCTAGAGTCTCTCAACATCATTGCTACATTCTGGCAAGATTCTGTCTGCAGGTGACAGACACGAACACACAGAAACCTCCTGCTCTCAGACTTAAGGCGTTCGAATCCCAGGATGAACATCAGCACTCCACCAGTGCAGTTCTCATCCTCACCTTAAAGCCAGGATCACCTTGGGGACCAAGAAGCCCTCTGCTGCCGGTGTCCCCCTAGACAAAAGAAGCAAGACGTTGTGAAGCGTTTGTGGCATGTAAAAGGTGGATTAGCTTTAAGAAGGATTGTGGCTACCAGATCGTTGCAGTGGGTAAAGTGGGGTGGCTAATACGTGTCTTCACTAGCCACCAGCACTCACCTTTTGACCCCTGGGCCCTTTTGTGCCCTTCGTGCCCCGAAGTCCAGGAGACCCCTAAAATTGGGAAAGGGGGGGAGGAAGAAAGAGTGTAAGTCCTTCAGGCTAGGAAGGTTGGCTGATCTGAAGAAGGGAAGGGAAGGGAGGAAGGAAGGAAAGAAGGAAGGAAGGAAGGAAAGAAAGAAAGAAAGAAAGAAAGAAAGAAAGAAAGAAAGAAAGAAAGAAAGAAAGAAAGAAAGAAAGAATAAAAGATGGGAAAGAAAGAAAGAATAAAAGATGGGAAAGAAAGAGGAGAGAGGGAAGGCAGGAGGGCAGGAGGAAATAAAAGAAAGGAAGGGAAAGTAGAAAGAAAGAAAAGGAAGGAAGGATAGAAAAACGAAGGAAGGGAAAGTAGAAAGAAAGAAAGAAAGAAAGAAAGAAAGAAAGAAAGAAAGAAAGAAAGAAAGAAAGAAAGAAAGAAAGAAAGAAAGGTAGGAAGGAAGGAAAACTAGAAAGAAAGAAAGAAAGAAGGAAGGGAGGAAGGAAGGAAGGAAGGATAGAAAAAGGAAAGAAGGGAAAGTAGGAAGGAAGGAAGGAAGGATAGAAAAAGGAAAGAAGGGAAAGTAGGAAGGAAGGAAGGGAGGAAGGAGGGGGAGGGAAGGGATTCTGCTGCTAAGAGAGTAAGTTTGCCAGGATTTGGCTACAGATACTAAAAAAATAAGGGGAGAATGCCAGCAGATTCAGAAGAAAATAAGAATTGCTTGAACAAACAAAAACACCATCTGGAAAAAAAACATTGAAAGGAGAAAAAAAAATCACTTAGGGCTCTACAAATATGGACTTTATTGGAAGGCCAGTCAGGAGGAGAACGCTAGGAAGGAGAACGTGCCAGACTCACAGAAATGCCCTGGGCTCCACGGAGACCTGAGGGACCTTTTTCACCTGGAGAACCCTGGAAGAGAGAAAAAATATCTGTGACTCACATTGGACACTCCAAACAATTCCTCCTCTTCCCCCCCCCCCGCTTGGAGCCATCGCTTGCAAGTTGGCGACAGAGCAAAGTACGACTTACCTCACCATCTAAGTTGACCAGGAACTCTACTTACCTTGCGGCCTCTGGAACCTCTTGGAGATCTAGCGCCGGCTTTACCACGCTTGCCCTGGGACACACACACACACACACACACACACACACACACACACACACACAAAATTCCATTAGCTTCAGGACATGGAGAAAGGGAAGGCAGCATCTCAACCTCATGTAAGAAACCAACATCTCGGAGCAAAGATGGCTGGTTTATTTATTTATTTATTTATTTAAGTCACATTTATATGCCGCCCCTCTCAGAAGACCTGGGGCGGCTCACAACAAAAAATACTACAATAATTTTAAAATTAACCACATTCATACCACACACAAACTCAATCAATTCACATGCACTGATGGCGGGACACTCTTAGGGCCGAGGGGCAGAGCGCAGCTCACATGCCCCAAGCCTGTCGGCATAGGTGTGTCTTCAATCCTTTCCGGAAGGCTAGGAGGGAGGAAGCAGTACGAACCTCTGAGGGAAGCTGGTTCCAGAGGGCTGGGGCAGCAACGGAGAAGGCCCTTGCCCTAGGCCCCGCCAGACGGCATTGTCTAACAGACGGGACTCGTAGGAGGCCAACTCTATGCGCCCTAACCGGTCGCTGGGATTCATGAGGCAGGAGACGGTCCCGCAAGTATCTTGGTCTGTTGCCATAAAGGGCTTTATAGGCCATAACCAACAGAGGCCTCTCCTTACCCTTCTGCCAGCTTTTCCCGGCTTTCCGGCTCTCCCCTCATGCCCCCGTTCACCCTAGGAAAGCCAAGGGAAAAAAAAAAGGAAAATAGAAACACAAGGAGACCTTTCTAATCTAATATGAAATCACTGTGCTAAAAGACAGCGTCACTTTTTTTGCATCCTTCGACAATTTTCAAGGAAGGGCTCCACCGAGGAAATAAAATCTGGCGATGGATGGATTCCCCCTGTTTTAAGAAAAAGAACCATTTCGAAAGCTGGTCAGTTCATACCTTTGTCCCTTTGCTTCCCTCCTGGCCAGCTGCTCCTGGTGGTCCCGGAGCCCCCTGAAACACAGAGATGAAGCAAGAAGATTTAAGTCAAGGTGTCCAACCGTGGCCACTTGGAAGACTTGTGGACTGCAACTCCCAGAATTCCCCAGCCGGTATGATTGGAAGCCCCTGGTCTAAGCCTTATTACTAACACATCTCAACGGAGCAGATTGTTCACTCTTACAATTGCAGCCCATCGATTCCTCTGGAAGCTTGGCTTTTCTTTTTTCGTTCTTCCAGAAATACTGAGAATCACGTCAAGAACAGCTCATTTCAGACAATACCTTCCTAGCCTGTCAGCACGAGAGACCTAGCTTTGGCCGAGAAGAAAATGCACGCTGGACTTACAATTGTCCAGTCCCTTTTATGCTATCTGAGAAGTCTGACAATGCTTGCGAGCCTTCCTTGAGAGTGAGAAGATGGCTTTTCTGTGTGCCTGGGCTGAGAAAGCGGGAGAAAACAGATAGAAAAAAAAGGCAAAAGAATGTGTTGTGATGTCTAATCGAGATACTTTACCTGAGGACCAGAATCCCCTGTTGATCCAGATTCTCCTTTTTCACCTGGAGGACCCTAAAAGAAGAACTTAGAGGTCTCTGGTGGATAAGAGTACTGAGGTCCTCGCTGAGTTGCCATGGAGAAGCAAGACAGGAGCGTAGCAATTTATTTCAAGCATTTTGATGGCCTCAGATGCCTCTCCATTTAGATGTTCTCCACACCAGAGGGGGGAAATGCTGCAGGTAAAATCTACTTACATCTACTCCCCTTTGTCCAGGCATTCCTCTTTCACCCGGTGGCCCAGCGTGGCCCTAAAATCAGAAGAATGCATGTGAGATTTTGCAAAACATTGTGGACAATTGCCAACTAGGCCTGACCTTCTATGCTTTGAAGTCAACAAAGCAGGATGAGAATGTGAAAGGTTTATAGAAGGGCAAGCAGAGCCTGGGGGAGGGAGTCAAGTGAGGAATCAGCCTGGAGTTGTTACGTTCCCACAAGTGGTCTTCCAATCCTCATGAATTCCATTGGCTCTTATCTCTTATTAGTTGACTAGATTCTTCTGTATAGCCTTGAGCAATAACCTAACATGTAATCCTGATCCTTCAGGTGGCATCATTGACATGTGATCGTGACACCATGGTTTTATATTTCTGGTTTTATTGTTTTGGTTTTAGCTGTATTTATATTGCTTCCCTTGCTGGATTGTAAGTCACCCAGCATTTGGTTTCAGGATGGGCAGCCATACAAATATATTAACCAGCAGCCTGTCTGAGTTCTGTGCATGCTAAAATTATATTTTGTGGTACATAGCAGCAACCATCCAAGAAGAGAGGTTTTTCCTAGCATTCTTTGGAATATCATCCTTCACGGAGATTAGACTAGTCCAAAGCCTGTTGGCCTTTCTTACGGTCTTGAAGACTTGGTTTTATGATGGGATATGTTGCTAAAGGAGGAGAAGACTCAACCGTTTAGTTTCTGGTCATTCAGCCAAAGCTGGCTTGCCGAGAAGAATGACCAACAAATGTTATGAAGGTGGCCCAACCCAACCATGTTCAACCAACAGAGATGATGGATACCTTCAGTCCACCAGCTCCTTTCTCTCCCATCATTCCTTGGTCTCCTTTCTGGCCAGCAAGATCTTGAGGTCCCTTAATTCCCTTGAGGCCTACAGGACCTGATGCCCCCTAGAACACAAAACGTGATACCAAATCACACCCTCCACAAAAGAATGAACCAAGCCCATGAAGGAGGCAGCCATCACTTCCTTCTCTATTAGGAACTCAGCTTGAGAGCAAAGGCCATTTCCCCAACAAACGCCGTCCTTATTTGTAAGCTTAAAATCCTCTAAATTACAAATCAGTTTGTTAGCCCTTACCAAAGGTCCAGGTGATCCCTGATCCCCCTTCTTCCCGTGTTCTCCCGGAGAACCCTGCAACAGATCAAGGGGAAGCCATTGGGACCTTTTCAAGCCCTACTTGGCCACCTAAACAGGTCAGATTCTGGATTCTACCAAACAATCCTTTAGTTCTGGAAAAGCCTGAAGGAGGTTACGGATGAGAATTTTTTTTATTTCCTACTGGGCAAGCGCAACTGGAACTAATTAAAAAATAAAAGCAACTGACTGGATCGAGTTGACTTCAGTTTGTCAACTCAGAGCAGGACTTGTGAGCCAAACTCACAATATTCCCATCAAATGCTCCGTTTGCCACAACTTACCATCATGCCAGCTGTGCCTTTTGACCCCTTCCTACCCGGAAGACCAGGATTCCCCTAAAACACACACACACGGTAGATAGTCAATTATTTAAATTACTTTTCTGAGCTCTGAGATTTTTGCAGTAAAGAAGACACTAAGAAGACACCACACCAAGATTCTAGTCCTCTGGCTTCTCTCCAGATGGACCTGCACCTTTCAGCATGCTTATCTTGGAAAAGCAGCTTAACATTGAAGTTGGGGAACATTATTTAACAGATTCCAGTCTAAAGCCTGACTAAGAATCTTAAGTTTATTTGGGAAGCAGTAGCCTAGCAATTAAAGAAGAACCCATTTCCCATATCTATAGAGGACAATAGTCTACAGTTTTCTCTCTCTCGCCATAGTCAACAGTCAAGAAAGGAAGAATGGAAGAGCTTCTTCTAGACACGGTGGTGGCTTCTTCTATACCTTTAGTCCTTCAACACCTTCTGGCCCAGGAAATCCCCAACTTCCCGCTTCCCCCTGTAACACACAAAACGATGTCCAAATGAGGAAACGATGCTCAAGTGTTTATCACATAACCCAGAAGAGGTGGAAGAGAATGAGTAAAAAGCCAGAAAAGGACAATGTTCTGGTATGGTCCATCCAAGTAAAGGAGAATATCAAGGATGGAAGGAGCTTTATAAACAAACAAATAAATAAAAACCTGATATCCTCTGATTCCTTCTGGGCCGGGTGTCCCAATCAAGCCAACTTGTCCCTTTAGAGAGAAAAAAAAGAGAGAGAATTAGAGAAGAGTGTGTGTGTGTGTGTGTGTGTGTGTGTGTGTGTGTGTGTGTGTGAGTGAGTGTGTGTGTGTGTGTGTGTGTGTGTGTGTGTGTGTGAGAAGGACTACCTGTATATAAAAAACCCTCAGTTCTCTGGAGTGCAGATGCCCTCTAGTGGCTACAAAACACTCACAAATCTTCTGATTTGTCCCAGAGCAAAATTCCAGGCAAGTAGAGTTTTAAAGATAATGTCTTCTTGGTTTTTCCAAAGCTATCTATGGGAATGAGAAAGAGTTCTCTTCTGCTCTTCCCCACAAGTTCCTGGAATAGGGCGGCATAGAAATCCAATTAAACTAAACTAAACTAAACAACTCTGCAAAGGGGGTGAGATGCTCCTCACCCCCAAGTCTAGGTTCTCAGTCCAGCACAACGGTTCCAACTCATGATGGTCTACATCAGGGGTCTTCAAACTTGGCCCTTTTACGACTTGTAGACTTCAACTCCCAGAATTCCTCAGCCAGGCATGCTGGCTGAGGAATTCTGGGAGTTGAAGTCCACCAGTCGTAAAAGGGCCAAGTTTGAAGACCCCAGGTCTACATCATGTTCTCAGTTCTGAGTGGCTAGTCAGACACCCCCCCCCCCAAAAAAAAAGATCAGGAGAAGGTCAATCAGATCTGTACTTGCCAGAAAGCCTTCTTGACCCTTTTCTCCTTTGAGGCCTTTTTGGCCAATGTCGCCTGGGATCCCAGCTGGCCCAGGCCATCCAAACAGACCTTGGATGCCAGCGCTGCCCTGTTGCAGGAAGAACATGAGGAGGGAGAAGAATCATTCAGAAGATGAGAAACAACAGCAAAAGACCTTGAAAAGCCAATTCGGATGTTCTTTCATCATCCAATCTAGTCAACTTTCCATATGTTACTCTTAAAGACTGACATTCCACTTGGATCCGCAGCAGAACACCGCAGTGTAAAACACTCAGATCCACTCGATCCTGATATCACGTTCCTTTTCCTTGGTTTTGCAGTTTTTGGTCCACGCTTTCCTCCTTCCCAGGTTAGATTCCATTTTGAGACCTCCCCACTGCCACTTTTTAAAAATAAATTTCTAAGGATGTTGATATTTATGGAAACCAGAAGCTCTGTCCACATTCTCTGAAGCTTTCCTTCTGTGGAGATGGTACTGTTTTGGCTGTATAAGCATCAGCCCCCACAGGGGGGGAGGAGATAGATAGATAGATAGATAGATAGATAGATAGATAGATAGATAGATAGATAGATAGATAGATGGATGGATGGATGGATGGATGGATGGATGGATGGATGGATGGATGGATGGATGGATGGATGGATGGATGGATGGATGGATGGATGGAAAGACGGACAGATAGATAGATAGATAGATAGATATAGATAGATAGATAGATAGATAGATAGATAGATAGATAGATAGATAGATAGATAGATAGATAGATAGATGATAGCTAGACAGAGATAGGAGATAGGCGGATGGATGGATGGATGGATGGATGGATGGATGGATGGATGGATGGATGGATGGATGGATGGATGGAAAGACGGACAGATAGATAGATAGATAGATAGATAGATAGATAGATAGATAGATAGATAGATAGATAGATAGATAGATAGATAGATAGACAGACAGACAGACAGATAGATAGGGAGGAAATGGAGAAGAAGAAAGAGAAGGAGAAAGAGAAGGAGAGAGAGAAGGAGACACGATAGGGTTTTTTTCACTGCTTTGTAGACATGTTACAAAAAAACATTTTTAAAAACCCCGCTCATATTAAAGATATTTACCTACAAACAAATTGAAGGTTCGACTTATCATAAAAGCAAAGACATTCTCCAAGTGTCAACAATTTTAGAAGCAAATGTTTCTTCAACTAATTTCACGGATGGGTTTGTATTGCATGTGTTCATCAATACCTTAAGAAAAACACTCTTTGCCCAATCCTAGTCTGGACACAGTTTTGCCCCAAGGTGCTTGAACTTGAATGTTAATACAAAATAAAATAAAATCAACCCAGAACTCTTCCGATTATACCTTTTCTGCCCTGGTCGCCGGCTCGCCTGGGATTCCAGGATAACCAGCATCACCCTATGGAGGAAAGGACATGCCTAAGAGATGGAGGCCTTCAAGAGATGCCAAGCAGGACTCAAAAAATATACTCAGATGAACTTCTGGGTGATAGGCTTTGTTCCTCATTTCTAGAAATGCAGCCAGAAATGCTGTCTTGTCTTGTCTTGTCTTGTTTTGTGTCTTGTCTTGTCTTGTCTTGTGTTTTGTCTTGTCTTGTCTTGTCTTGTGTCTTGTCTTGTCTTATGTCTTGTCTTGTCTTGTCTTGTCTTACCTGGCCTGAAAAACCCTCAAATCTGGGATTGTAACTACCTCTTTCCCACGTTCTCCCATTTCTCCTGGTGGCCCTTTGAAGCCCCTATCTCCAGGTTCTCCAGGACTTCCCTTGAGGCCAGGATCTCCTGGAGTTCCTCTGTCACCCTGGGAAGGAACAACAGCTAAATCAGCTTATCATCCTCAACAGCAATAGTAGAGGTTAAGACAGAACTATCAAAAAGGGGGGGGGGAATTAGACAGAGAACATTCTTAATATTTGTTTTTCTCTGAATAATGTCTGGAAAAAAGGGGATGGACTCTTCAAAGCAATTTTGGGTTCACTGACCTCTTCTCCTTTCATCCCAGGATGACCTTGTCTTCCAGGTAATCCTAAGGGACCCTAGAGGACAAAAAAAAAAAAAGCTTTGAACACCTCTTACATCCGCTAGGTATTTAGTTTAAATGAGACCAATAAATGCAGATCTGGGCCAATCAGCTAGAACTGAAAAAGCTTCTTGGGTGAGAAGCGAAATGTTTTCAAAGAAAACACCAAGAAAGTCCAGTTGCCTTTTGGGAGAAAGCCCACACCTTTGGAACAACCATGACCTGGATGATTGAAAATCTCCATAGACACCGAGAAGGAAATATCTCACCTGTTCTCCGCCCAGACCACGGATGCCAGTGTCACCAGGATCTCCATCTTTGCCCTAAGAGGCAAAGTCCTATTTAATACAAGACAGATTTTGAAAACCACAAATTCACACAATATCCTAAACCTGATTTCCCAAAACAACGATGTGTGTGTATAAAAGAAGCCGTATTCTAGCATCACACGACTCACGTCACTTCTTAAGCAATGCTTGTTTCATACGACCCAAAGGTTTTGACTTATCCAGCACATTACGCAAACCATGGTCATGGTTCCAACAGATGAAACTCTTCAGAGATCTTCGAGGCATGGTTTACCTTAAAGAATCTTTATTGGAGTATCATAGCATCAGCACAAACATGGGTGAAGCCAAAATCTGAATTCCCCTCCCCTGAACACAGTCATTTAGCACAAATTCCCTCTTCTAATTAACAGTCATAAATCACATTCTCCAGTTAATTTGAAATGCAGGCTTTTCCTCCAGTCCTCCAACCCGCCATTTCTTATCATCTCTTGTTTCAAAAAATGTTCTTGTGTTACTGCAATATTGCTATGTCTAACTAACCCCCATACACATTCCTCCTCCCCCCCACAGTATCTTCTATTTAAAGTAAGTAAGTAAGTAAAACATAAGAAGGAAAACGGCTGCATTTCCATATGTTGTCAAAGCAAGAACATCCGATGTTAGCAGCATTGACACCTAGCTTTTGTTGAACAACTAACAGCAGCCTGCTTGAGAAATCACACCAAACCATCCACATGGCTTGCAAGCCTCACACAAGGTCTTAGGGATTTCCCTCTTGTTTTTCTTCCTTACCTTCTCTCCTTTATCCCCCGGCGTTCCCCCAAGACCAACTGGCCCATCTTTTCCCTGCGTGAATACAAATAAATGTCTTTTGAGAGAAAGAAAAGAATTTAGGATAAAATAGTTTGTTTGTTTATTTATTTATTTATTTATTTTATTTGTTTTTACGATTTTTATACCGCCCCCCTCCCGAAGGACTCGGGGCGGTGTACAGCCCAATTAAAAAACATCAACATACAAAAAGTAAAATTATTAAAAATAGATTAAATAATTTGGCCCAATCATTTAAAAACCCAATGCATAATCTTAAAAACTCAATCCCCTAAAAACAATTATGGCCTTGTTGGAACCGGAGCTACTATCCCAGGCCGGCTTGTCGAAATAGATATGTTTTTAATTCTCGACGGAAGGAACACAATTCCGTCATCGTACGGAGTTCGGGGGGGGAGCTCGTTCCAAAGCGTTGGAGCTCCCACAGAGCAGGCCCTCCCCCTGGGGGTCGCCAGCCGACATTGTCTGGCCAACGGCACCCTGAGGAGACCCACTCTGTGGGAGCATACCGGACGCTCCCACAGAATGGGAGACTATCATGTCTGCCAGCAAAGAACCAAGCTCAAACAGCACCCGGGACTCTATAAAGTTCGTCTCTGAGCTATGTGTATTTTGCATTCTATTGGAATTTAGGATTTTCAGCTGCGAGGAAGAAACAGACTCGGGGGTGGGGAGAGGGAATAGAAGTATGAAACTATAGGAAAGAACGGCGTTGGGAAGAGACGGTAGGAAACGACTTTGCAATGTCACCGAAAACGGAACTAGAAGTAATGGGAACGAGTTGTAGCTACCTAGCTGTTGCTTTACCGTTGTGGACGCTCCATCACTGGAGGCTTTGAAGAAGAGAGTGGACAACCGTTTGCCGGAAACAGTATAGGGCTTCCTGCTTGAGCAGGGGGTTGGACTAGAAGACCTCCAAGGTCCCTATGATTCTATGTTCTGTGATGATTGGGGAGCTGGGTACGTCTAGTCTCACGAAGAGAAGGATTGGAGTGACGTGACGGCAGTGTTCCACTATTGGAGGGGCCACCATAAAGAAGAGTTGGGTCAACCTATTCTCCAAAGCCCCAACAGGATAGGGCTTCCTGCTTGAGCAAGGGGCTGGACTAGAAGATCTCCAAGGTCCCTTCTGCGTCTGTTATTCTATTATTCTATTCTGTTGTGCACCTGCTGCATGATATTTCAGAAGGTCAGCTTAACAGAGAGCTTGGCTTGTTCCCACAGGCCATCTGCGAAGTCCAAGAACGGGTTTTCTGCCACTCCCACCCAGCTCGGTTGATAAAATATTTGCTGATTGTGTAGGTAGGCTCTAAGATAAGGCCCATGCGAGATGTGTTGTTTACCTGGTTTCCAGGTGAACCAGTCATGCCCTTTGGGCCAAGAGGACCTGGTTCCCCTACAGGTCCCAGTTTTCCTGGGACCCCGTTGGGCCCGTTCCTACCTGGAGGCCCCTGAGAAGTAAAAGGAAAACAAAACAAAGTTCTAGAAAGCCCCCACAGTATGCAAACTAGTATTGTAAAACACAACAAAGCAGGTCTAGATCACAGAACAATTGTATCAGAAGCACCAAGGTGTTTCCTGGTTGAAACACCAAGGTGTTTCCTGGTTGAAAGGGTTAGTCGAGGACATCACCGTTGCCTGGAGGATGCCCAGCTGGGGCTCCTTTCATGTCGCCATCAGGAGCTGGAGCCAAGGACAGGAGCTCACCCCATCCCACAGCACCACTCGGGTCTCAATCTCCAGCCCAGGTTCCCAACCTAATCAGCTCTAGATTTGCGAGTTTGACAGAGAAAGACTGGCTGTTGCATGATGGAAGCATGGATGCCTGTGTCAACTTTGCTTAAGAAAAGGAAACCCCTTGATCTACGGAAACATTCAGTACCCCACTCAGATAACTGTATGCTTACCAATGGCCCAGGGAACCCTCTAGGGCCCGATTCACCCATCCAGCCCTGGAAGAGAGAGAGAAAGAGAGACAAACAGATGGGTCCCCATTTAGATATCTGAATCCATTTGTGAGGACTATCACTTGAAATGATATATGAAAGATGTCCATATCGGAGGCCCAAGACCTGCATGGATATGTCCAGATGATCTGGATGAGAAGAAATTTTTTCCTCCTTTACTTTCAAAACACAAGCAAAATGGAAAAGGAGAAGGTACCTGTGGGCCAGGAAGACCTTTGGGGCCTGGAAGTCCAGGTGGACCCTATGGAGAGAGGAAGAAGAGGGGGTCAAATGATTCTCTAAAGCACCAGAAGACAGGACAAGAAACAAAGGTTGGAAACTAATCAAGGAGAGAAGCAACCTGGAATTAAAGAGAAACTTCCTAACAGTGAGGACAATTAACCAATGGAAGGGCTGGCCTTCGGAAATTGTGGGTGCTTCGTCATTCAAGGTTTTTAAGAACAGACTGGACAGCCACTTGTCTGAAATGGTATAGGGTCTCCTGCTTCAGCAGGGGGCTGGACTAGAAGACCTCCAAGGTCCCTTCCAGCTCTATTCCATTCCATATTCTATTCTATTCTATTCTATTTTCTATTCCATTCCATTCCATTCCATATTCTATTCTGTTCTGTTCTGTTCTGTTCTGTTCTATTCTATTCTATTCTATTCTATTCTATTCTATTCTATTCTATTCTATTCTATTCTATTCTATTCTATTCTATTCTATTCTATTCTATTCTATTCTATTCTATTCTATTCTATTCTATTCTATTCTACTCTACTCTACTCTACTCTACTCTACTCTACTCTACTCTACTCTACTCTACTCTACTCTATTCTATTCTATATACTCTACTCTACTCTACTCTATTCTCTACTCTATTTTTCTCTCCAGAAAACACAGGTACATTTGACTTTTGAATAGCAGGGAGACATACCCCACAGTGGGCGTCGCCAGGACACAAACTAGTTGAAGTTATTTCACTGACATTTGAGCAACATTAAATAAAACACTGTTCTTAGGGTCACGCCTTCTGTAAAATATTCATTTTCCCTTTGCATAATGCCCAAAGTCCAGTGCACAATGAGAGCTATGACCCCACTCATCCAAATGCAATCCTGAATCAAACCGGTCAGCACTTTTAATTCCGATCTTGGCATATCTGCAAAGCTTTATGTTACGTTTCATCGCTCCTCGTTATGTTCTGCGCATGGAGCCATTATTTCCTGGCTGGCTACAGAGTCAGCCACAGAACGTTCTGGTCAGTGGGGGTTCATTCAAAAAACCCAAACCAAGATTTGCACAGCAGAGGAAGAGACTTACTTTGGACCCCTGTGTTCCTGGACAGCCCCCAGGGCCTTGGATTCCAGGTTCTCCCTGTACAAAATGGAAAGTGGGGAGGAGGGAACAAAATGGAAAATCAGGAAGAGAGGAAGAGAAGGTTAAACATAGAACATACCCAACCTTGTTTAGAATACAGAAGCAACTGCTCGGAGTAGGTGAAATTGCTTACCTTTCTGCCCTCAAGTCCCGGTTGGCCTCTGTCTCCAATTAATCCTGGACAGCCCTAGAATGGAGGGTTTTATCGGTGTCAATGGAAGAAGCTTCTACAGCCTAATGTCCCACAAGCTCTGATCCAACTGACCAATAGCAAAATAAATATGGGGAAGATGCCAGGTTATCTCTTCCTAATCTTCATATCATCCCTACACTGTTGACAAGAACAGCTGAGGGAAAATGGTGAGATCTTGTGGCTCTCCCCAAATCAGGTGTCCCTCAAGTTCACCCCACAAGGCAACAGATTCAGCACTTACGTTGATGCCAACCATTCCTTGTGGCCCGGCTAGGCCAGGTTTTCCTGGAAAGCCCTACCAACAAAAAGCACAAACAATGGTTTGGTTTACACCACACCCATCTGGACCCGATGAACTATTCTGTAACTTAACTCAGTGGACTATTTTTTGTTTTTGCACATGAGTCATCACTGAGTTTCTAAGTTGACTTAAGCATTGTGTGTGAAGGGAGCCACTCATTCTCTAGGAACCATCCAGGCAATAAATAGATCCCAAACATGGCTTCCTACCATCAGCCCTGGAAAAGCTGGATTGCCATTTCCCCCTGGTTTTCCCGGGGAACCCTGTTAGAGAAAGAGAAGACATTTACAAGAAGATCCTGCAAAGCATTTACATTAGGTTGGAGAATTGATGGAAGGAACCAGCCAGTTTCCAGAAGCAAAAGGAGAACATAGAATATTAGGGAACGGACCTTGAGGGTCTTCTAATCCTTCCATGGAAGGAGACACTTTCCTTCTGGACCTATGCTTGTCCAGTCTCTTCTTGAAAGCCTCCAGTGTGCAACACTCACAATTTCTTAAGGCAATACGTTCCACTGATTCATTGTTCTCAATGTCAGGAAATTTCTCCTAAGTTCTAGGCTGGTTCTCTCCTTGATTAGTTTCCATCCGTTTCGTCTTGTCCTTCCCTTTGCTTTGGAAAATAGGTTGACCCCCCCTTCTCTGCAACAGCCCCTCAAATATTAGCTAGACATACCTAGTTCTCAGAACTTAAGTCCCAGTCCTTATTCAATCGTGTCCTTGAAAAAGAGCAGAACCCCCAAAATTTACATGGAAGCCATCAGATGCCACTTACAATTGATCCTGGAGGACCGTTGTGTCCTTGGGCACCTTGTAAACCCAGAGGACCCTGCAGAGAAAAAAAAAAACAAGGTTGCAACGCCAACCAAAATAGTTTCTTGGATGAGAAGCGAAAGAAAAAAACAAAGAAAGTCCAGTTGTCTTTCAGAAAAAGCACCTTTAGGACATGATCTGGATGGTTGAGAACCTCCATAGATGATTTTCCTGGCTGCGTCTTTAATGCCCACCAGTGCTGAGGGACCTTGTGTTTAGATTCATGCGTGCCTCTTTACAAAGTAAAACAAAAAAAATTGGTTCTACTCACAGTTGAACCAACTGGACCAGGACTTCCCACGTTCCCAGCGAGACCCTGCAGAAATGATTCAAAGAATATTAAGAACTGGGTCCTCTTCTTCTTAGTCATCCAGCTCAGGATGATGTCCCACCACATACGGTGAGATGGGGACCTATCAGGCGAGCTTGCTGATTAAAACGGACTGAGGATTGACAGATGCTGCATCTTTAGCATCCGTAACTAGTCTTGGTGTCCCAATCTTGCCTTGTAGAACAAGAGCTGGGCTGCTGAAGCCCCAGAAGCAGAGAGAGAAAAACGTAAAATGGGAACCTGTCTACCAGCTTTTCCTTCCGGACCGACGTTTCCTGCAGCACCTCGCAAGCCCTACCAGGAAGTTGGAGAGAAGGGGAAAAAGAAGGAAAACAAAATACCATTAGGAATTCTGCAGGACGCTCAGGGTCTCCTTCAATATTCCACAGGGCTCGGGGTCCAGAGGTCAACACTGCTAACATCGGATGTTTTTGCATTGACAACAAATGGAAATGTAGCCATCTTTTGCCTATTGCTTTTAGAGTTAGAGGAGGCTGGGAGGGGGATTGTGAGCGAGAGTCCAGCTAGACATAACAACTCTAAACCTAGCATGAGAAACAAGGTTATTGTCACCAGAGCTGATAAGGAATTGGCGGGCTGGAGAATGGGAGAGGAGGCCTGCGCTTCAAGCTGATTGGGGAATGTGATTTATGACTGTTAATTGGAGGAGGGAATTGTGCTCTGACACTATGCGCTCAGGGGAGGGGAACTTAGTTTTTGGCTTCGATTATGCACTGCAAGCTTTATGTTCCTACTGAGTTTTTGCACTCATTAGATTATGGTTTATAGTTTTTTTTTATTAAAAGTAGCTCAAGATCTCCCACAGTCATGAGAAAGTAACAGAATATGTTATAATGGGTGCAAGGGCATAATATTTTCGTGGTATTTTTCCAGGACTGGGATCATAACAGTTGTTCTAAAATATGAACATCTTTAAATAAACATTTTATGCAGTGACTAAGCCGCCCTTAAAAGCTGCTATTAAATACATATTTCTCTTGCCTTAATGCATGCTTTGAACTGACTGTAAATTAAGAAAAAAAAAAGGATGTTGGTGTGAGCTCCCCAAAACTACAGCCAACGTGTTAGCCAAGGGATATTTTTGCTCATTGCAAAAGATTGGTCTGCGTGTGCCTAATTGGGAGGTGCAATTAGTTCAATTGCGTGTTGAGTTAAGAGAAATTGGGTGAAGTCCCCTTAGTTATCGCCAAAACAAAACCTAAAACCAATTTTTTTGGCAACTGCGTTCAAAAGATGATAGAGGATAAGGAATGATTTGGCTGTATGTGGGATGAATCAGATGGCAAAACTTATGGATTTCATTAAAAATCTATTTTTTTATTTCCCGTGTTCATGTCTAGGCAGCTCCCCAGCTCCCAAGAGCAGTGTCCAGTGCCAAGCTTGACCTCTGGAACGTTCTGTTGAAGAGCCAACGGCGCCTTGAAAAACACACCCCGTGTGTCATACCCTCAACCCACCAAGCCAGCCCACACACACATCTGAAGTTGGCTTGAAGACCTTCCAGAGCATGGAGTAGCGTGTCATCCAATCTCTCCTCCCCACAACTCTCTTTTACAGCATGAAGAATTGTCGAATTCTGGCTACTTTGTGGAAAGGGGGACAACCAAGAAATCCAGTAGCTAAGAAAATATAAGGTCTTCTGTAGTACATCAGAAAGATGAGGGAATATTTGAACTTACTGGAGATCCTGGAAGTCCAATAAGTCCAGGCTGACCCATTCTGCCCTAAAGGGAAGCCAGCAGTTACTATGAGTCTTCAAGGATAAAGTCTGATCGATCTTGGCTGACAAGCAGAAGTTGATTTGAACCCAGGACTTCCAAATCAAATTCCAGGACCAAAGTATCGTGTCATCCTTACTTTGTTCCCTTGTGGCCCTGACCTTCCTCTGCTGCCGTCTGGCCCTTTATTGCCCTGCGGTTTAGAAAGAGAGAGAAAAATCAGTTTGGTATGGCATTCTTCACAGCCGTTGTTTCCCTCCTTGTGTTGTGGTCCCAACCATCATTCAAAGAGAAGAAGTTCTTCTGGTCTTCTACATCTCCTTGAATCTGTGGCAAACTTCCAAACTTCCCAGGGAGATGAAATTAGGGAGTCACCAGCACTGGTGCCCCAAAATGAGTTTAAAAGGCAACACAACCTTAAATCCTTTGGTGCCATTTTGACCAGGCAGACCAAGTGGACCTTCTTCTCCCTGGAAAGACAAAAGATTTCGTCTTAAATGTTTCCAAAACAGCAAACCTGAAATGAAATCTATTCTATATTCTATTCTATATTCTATTCTATATTCTATTCTATATTCTATTCTATATTCTATTCTATATTCTATTCTATTCTACTCTACTCTACTCTACTCTACTCTACTCTACTCTACTCTACTCTACTCTACTCTACTCTACTTCTATCCTACCCTACCCTACCCTACTCTACTCCACTCTACTCTACTCTACTCTACTCTTCTACTCTACTCTACTTTTATCCTATCCTATCCTATCCTATCCTATCCTATCCTATCCTATCCTATCCTATCCTATCCTAGCCTATCCTATCCTACCCTACCCTACCCTACCCTACCCTACCCTACCCTACCCTACTCTACTCTATTCCAACTAAAAGTAATGCAATCCAGCTTTGTGCAATGGTTAGCGGTAGCTGGAAGCAAATCTGATCACACCTATTGTGTTCTAAAATCAAACTGCTTTTAATTCCTTAAAATGTTGGGATTAAGATTCAACTAATTCTTAATTATTATTTTTTTAAAAAAAAAAATAGGCTTACTGCAGATCCTGGAAAGCCAGGTAGTCCTTTACGGCCTGGAAATCCTTGGAAACCAGGAAGTCCATTAAAACCTGGTGGTCCTCTTCTCCCTTGGAGCCCAAGGAAACCCTGTAGAAGAAAATGGAGCAAGATGAGCTTTCAAATGTGGTCTCTGATCACCAGGTTCTCTAAAGAAGAAAACAGGGTATTTGTGTTTTGTTGTTCCTCCAGCCAACATGAATTTGGTCTTGTACGGGGGGTCTTCAGACTCGGCCCTTTTATGCCTGGCTGAGGAATTCTGGGAGATGAAGTCCATGAGTCATAAAAGGGCCAGGTTTGAAGAGCCCTGGTCTTGTAGAGCTGTGTCTGGCCTTTCTTACTGCTTGAAATAGATTTTAAGAGTGAAAACTAACACTGGGACGCCTGCTATTACTGCATCGCTCATACATGGCATGATACTCTACCTGTTCACCTTTGCTTCCAGCATCTCCTGTGGCACCTTGCAAGCCTCGGTCCCCCTAAAAAAGGGAGTAAAAGAAAGGACAAAGACCACACAAAAAAAGAAAGGACACCGACTCTAAGTGGAATCGGTCCCTGGTTTTCTAAAATTCAGATCCTCTAAAATCAAATTTCTGAAGACAGGAGATAAGCCAAAACTTTCTCAGCTTTTGAGCATCTTATTTTATTTTCCATCAAGCTCTTGTAGAAGCAGAAGATTCTCCTGCCAATTAAGGTTCTTTAGATCGATGGGACTAGCTTCCTGATAGCGAGGACAATTCATCAGTGGAACGGCTTGCCTCCAAAAGTTGTGGGGGCTCCATCACTGAGTTTTCAAGAAGAGACCGGACAGCCATTTGACCTGAGTTGTATAAGGTGTCCTGCTTGAGCAGGAAGTTGGACCAGAAAACTTCCTAAATCCCTTCCAACTCTGTTATTCTATGTTCCACATTCTATGGTCTCACATCTCCATGCCTTTAGCCATTCCCCCTTTTCATAACAAAAGTTATAAAAATACAATAATGTACTAATGTAAGAAAGCTGTATCTCCTAGGTGGTTTTGATCACAACTCTCAGTGGTCCATCAAGCTAGCCGTGCTAGTTGGAGCCAGTCATAGCTTATCCTCAGTTATCTCTGGAGGGTTTGGGGACCCTACAACTGTTCTTCTTACTTTCTGGGAAAGGTGTCATCTAACTGATCATCTGTAGGAACCAAGTAACTTACTTGGCTTCCAGGAAGACCTTGAGATCCTGGAATCCCAGCCAACCCCTTCAACCAAGAAGAAAGAGAAAAGTGTTAGAAAGAGACCCTCCCCAGAACACAGGAATATCTTGTTTTCCTTTTGTGGTGCTTCCAACGAGGTTGGGATGGAACATTTGGGGGCTAGAAGGTTCCCATCTCAAAATTATTTCATACCCCTCTGTCTTCTCTGTAGATTTTAATGCATACCTTTGGGCCTTCCTGTCCAGGTGTCCCTCTTAGACCAAGAGGTCCACTTGCTCCCTGGAAAAAAAAGAGAAAAAGAGGCATCACACAGAAGCCACAACTGCATTGGACAAGGTCAACTAGGGTATGTCAAATCAATAAAGGAGACAACAACCTGAATAAGCAAGGTTGGAAAATTTACACATTTGCAGTTGAGTATAATTTTGCCATGTCCAAACAGACAGGCTGTCTGAAATAATCACAATGAGCTAAATGCCTTTGCAGGTTCACAAAACACAATGGAGCATTGAAATATTGAATGAATTTCAAACCAAGTTTCCAAAAACACGATGGAGAATCAACTGAGTCACCCGTTCCGAGCATCAAAAGGTCAAAGTTAACTTCATGGCAGACCCATCACCATCCCATCTGAAAGTCACAATCATTTTTGCTTGAGAAAGAGGGGTGGAAATTCTTACTGGTTCTCCTCTGGCTCCAGGGAACCCCACCTTCCCAGTTGGGCCCTAGAAAGAAAAGATGCTGGTTTCAAAGAGCTGCAGGGTGACAGGCAGTTCCGGTGGATTAAACTCTGTGTTTCCATGAACATCTTTGAGAAACTCACCTGCAAACCTGGAAGACCTGGGAATCCACCACTTCCTTCCAAGCCTTGGGGTCCCTAAGGGGGAGAAATGCCACATAAGAAAGCAAAAACAGAAATGAATGAATGAAGGAAGGAAGGAAGGAAGAATGAGAGGAAGAAGGGAGGGAAGGAGGGAGGGAGGAAGGAGATGGGAATGGAGGGAAGGGAGGGAGGGAGGGAGGGAGGGAGGAAGGAAGGAAGGAAGGAAGGAAGGAAGGAAGGAAGGAAGGAAGGAATCTCTGCAAAGACACGTAAGAAATGTTGCTGCTGCAGAAATCCTTTAATCATTTGCTTCTTAGTCTTTTTTAGATTCAGCCTGGAAGGAAGGAAGGAAGGAAGGAAGGAAGGAAGGAAGGAAGGAAGGAAGGAAGGAAGGAAGGAAGGAAGGAAGGAAGGTATCTCTGCAAAGACACGTAAGAAATGTTGTTGCTGCAGAAATCCTTCAATCATTTGCTTCTTAGTCTTTTTTAGATTCAGCCTGGAAGGAAGGAAGGAAGGAAGGAAGGAAGGAAGGAAGGAAGGAAGGAAGGAAGGAAGGAAGGAAGGAAGGAAGGAAGGAAGGTATCTCTGCAAAGACACATAAGAAAAGTTGTTGCTGCAAAAATCCATCAGCCATTTGCTTCTTAGTTTTTTTTTAGATTCAACCCTTTTGTGTTGACAGAACCAATTGGAAAAAGGTGGTGATTACCATTCCTTTGTGTTGATCCGCATCATTGGAAAATCCACAATCAAGATTCTTCAGGAGGAGGAGGAGGAGGAGGAGGAGGAGGAGGAGGAGGAGGACTACTTACCTGAGGCCCTGGGGTCCCTGGCAGGCCTGGGGGGCCCTTTTCACCCTAGAGAAATTTTAAAAAACGATATCTGAAATTGGGAAACCTTATTTAGTCTCTCCAGAGCTAGTGGGTGTCATGTACTACATATGTTACTACCTGCCTGAACTAGGTAGAAGCTGGCTTCCAAAAGCTAAACTAAATAAGATTTGCTTAGCATTTGGATTAGAAACTGTTGTGAGTGTCCCTAGACCAGCTTGGGAAGTGTCAGAGGATGAGGATGAGCAGCCAGGCCCCTCTGGGTGTTTTCCCCTCCCGGCAGCCGAGGAAGAGCAGCCAGGCCCCTCTGGGTATTTTCCCCTCCCGGCAGCTGAGACAGACAGGGAGGAGATTTACAGGCAGTCTGGGTCAGATTCGCAAAGTGAGGGGTCAGATTTGGATCAAGAAGATAGATGGCTTGATCCGAGATTCCGAAGGTTTGATAAGCGAAGGTGTCAGTTAAGTGGAAAAAGGAAGTAATGGGGGGAAGTGACGTATCAGAAACTATATTAGAAGGGGAAAGAGAGACTATGCCTTTGTCACGAGCAACGTTAATCAAGGAGTAGCCTGATATCTGGAGCAGTGCGTTTGAATTCAGTCTTCTGATGTTTTGGAAATCTACGGAAGAATAATGAGGTCTTGGACAATGTGATAAAGAAAGAGTGAGTTAATTGGAAGGTGTGGGAAGAGCATGTTTTAATCTAAATGTAAATAAATGAGACTTGGCCGTTCCTGCCAGCAAAATGCCAGCAGTGTGCTTTGAAGTGAATCCTTTTGAAATGTGTCAAATAAACCTCTTAAAGACATATTTATGTGGATTTTAATGAGCTGAGAGGGGCCAGACAGAACAGAAACTAGGGCTGTCGGCTGGATGGGGGGAGGGGGGAAGGCGGCAACAGCAAACCATTTCTATAACACAGTCGGTCCTCAACCTATGACCACGATCGAGCCCAAACTTTCCATTGCTAAGCAAGACTGTTTTTTTTTTCTTTTTAACTTAGGGGTTTTTATATTCATGTATTTTGCTGTGATTTCTATTATGTTGTGAGCCGCCCTGAGTTCTCCGGAATAGGGCGGCATAGAAGTCAAATAAATAGATAAATAAATAAATAAATAAGACATTGGTTAAGTGAATTTTGCCCCATTTGGCGACCGGTCTTTCTTCCCCTTTGTGAAATCAATCCCAGCAATGGTTAACGGTCGTTAAGCGAACCTGGCTTCCCCTCCCCCCACCCCCAGGGAGTTTGCCGGTCAGGAGGGGATGCTGCGACCCGTCATAACTATGAGTCAGTTGCCAAACAGCGTCCGAATTTTGATCACGTGACCACGGGGACGCTGCTAAGTATGAAAAACGGTCATAAGTCACTTTTTTTTTAACTCTGAACGGTCATTAAACAGACTGTTGTTAAGTTGAGGACTCTCTGTAGTGCTGAAGAACAGCACCTCCACACCTTTGCCTTAAGTTGAGAGCGTCGCTCAAAAGGGCCCTTCGTTTTATATTTCTACCTGCACCTCTATGGCAGCTTAGCAACATGGCGCCCACACCCCACCCTTTCTCCTTGCTCTCTAGGAACTTGGCAGAAGCCAACTCTATGGCTTTGTTTGTTTGTTTGTTTGTTTGTTTGTTTATTCGCACTTGTATGCCGCCCCTCTCCAAAGACCCGGGGCGGCTCACAACAATACGATAAAAATTTAAAATCAACCACATTCATACCCCACACAAACACAATCAATTCACAAGCACTGATGGCGGGACACTCTTAGGGCCAAGAGGCAGAGCTCAGCTCATATGCCCCAAGCCTGTCGGCATAGATGTGTATTCAATCCTTTCCGGAAGGCTAGGAGGGAGGAAGCAGTACGAACCTCCGAGGGAAGCTGGTTCCAGAGGGCTGGGGCAGCAACGGAGAAGGCCCTTGCCCTAGGTCCCGCCAGACGGCATTGTTTAACAGACGGGACTCGTAGAAGGCCAACTCTATGCGCCCTAACCGGTCTCTGGGATTCATGAGGCAGGAGACGGTCCCGCAAGTATCTTGGTCCATTGCCATAAAGGGCTTTATAGGTCATAACCAACACTTTGTACCCCCCTGCCCCTTTTTTCTCAAGACATCTCACCTGTGTCCCTTTGGGTCCTTGCAATCCAGCCCCACCCGGTGGTCCTTGTTTGCCCTGAAACACAGACAAAAAAACCCCAATACATCTTCCACAATTGCATAGATTATAGCTGGCCATCTCAAGGGGGAAAATCTGGTGAAGCAAAAGGACTTGTGTTGTGTTGCGGAATTAGGACTTCCCCTTTGCCTGATTTCCTATCCATTTTTTCCCCAAAGTGGAGTAAAGTCTCGTCTCGTGTCAAAAATGTAGGGACTAGAAAAGGGAAATTATTCATTTATTTTTTTAAAAAATAAAAAAAAACTTTAATACAAATATAAATTTATATCGTTCTTGCCCAGTGCCGGCAGATGTATTTCCGATCAGCACGTCGTTTTGGGTGCATGTCAGTCCCAGGAGACACTGTAAAATTGTTTGGATATTGCCATGTTAGCAGTAAATATCCTTCTCCTCTAAATCATAAACTAATGTCTGCTCTTATCATTGCTAAGACTGTTCCCCACAATTCTCCGAACTGCTTCAGGTCCTCAATTCCAGCCCCAACTTTGCAGCGTCTAGGATTCAGAGCAAACAGTGATTTTATTGGGATTACAGCATGTCCAGCCAAAATTCCCAGAGGAGTCAGATGGGAAATTAGACATCTTTCAGGGATTACATCGTTCAATGGATGGCTTGGTTGCCGTCTCAAAACGGCCACGCAGGATAATCTGGTTTGATCCAGTTCCAGAGTTCATGGGTTTCTGTAAATCACTGCTGGAGAAGGAGCAGATGTGATTTGGAGAAAGACTGAAGAAATTATAAAATTCTTACCACTGGTCCTGCAGGTCCTGGATGGCCACGGAATCCATGTTCTCCCTACAGGAGAGACAGAACACTGAATTCACCCGATGATTTCTCCATTCTGTGGATTCCTTGGTGGCCTCTGAGCTTGGTAGCATTCTTGCAGATGTTTTGTTACCCAGAGGTGATGGTGTTACCTAGTTGGGTAATGAAATGTCTGCAAGAAAGCCACCAAGTTCAGAGAGCATCAAGGAGCCCAACCAACAGTTCAACCTTGAGTTACAAATATTCTCTTCTGGAATGGAATGGAATGGAATGGAATGGAATGGAATGGAATGGAATGGAATAGAATAGAATAGAATAGAATAGAATAGAATAGAATAGAATAGAATAGAATAGAATAGAATAGAATAGAATAGAATAGAATAGAATAGAATAGAATAAAGATGGAATAAAGATGGAATGGAATGGAATGGAATGGAATAGAATAGAATAGAATAGAATAGAATAGAATAGAATAGAATAGAATAGAATAGAATAGAATAGAATAGAATAGAATAGAATAGAATAAAGATGGAATAAAGATGGAATGGAATAGAATAGAATAGAATAGAATAGAATAGAATAGAATAGAATAGAATAGAATAGAATAGAATAGAATAGAATAGAATAGAATAGAATAGAATAGAATAGAATAAAGATGGAATAAAGATGGAATGGAATAGAATAGAATAGAATAGAATAGAATAGAATAGAATAGAATAGAATAGAATAGAATAGAATAGAATAGAATAGAATAGAATAGAATAGAATAGAATAGAATAAAGATGGAATAAAGATGGAATGGAATGGAATGGAATGGAATGGAATGGAATGGAATGGAATAGAATAGAATAGAATAGAATAGAATAGAATAGAATAGAATGGAACGAAATAGAATAGAGCTGGAAGGGACCTTGGAGGTCTTCTAGTCCAGCCCCCTGCCCAACATGAACTGAAAGCAAAGCCAACCAGGGACCAACACATATTTTGCTCTTTCCGGGACCCCTGTTGTAAGATACTCAACAGCCAACTGAAAATAGTGGAGGCGCTTATCAAGATAATCCCAACTGTTGTCCTTTCTGAAGTAGGGAGATGAACAGAAACTACTTACCATGCGTCCAGGAGAACCTGGAACACCAGGAAGACCTTTGGCACCCATGACTCCCTAACAAGACACAACCAGCACCTCCGTGAGATTTCACACCTGATGCAATGCTTCTCTTAGAGGTGATGATAGTACCAGTAGTTACTATTTTAGGAACTGGTGCCACCAGTAGCTATTATGCCTCATAAATAGCATTTAAGGTTCAACAATCACCCTGTCAGCTGTCACCTTATGCTTGCTGTGCTTCAACCTTAGGCGGTGATAGACAGCCATGAACTGTGGGGAGCGGGATGAGGAAGGAAAAGCTTGGGAAATTGAAAGTAGATGCTGTACCACCTCAAGACAGGACTCCAGTTGGGAGAGGAAGGGAGCCGCACACCAAGCTGCACTGGGACTGACCGTTATGAAAACATCTTGTATGGATTGGATTGGTTACAGAGGGGTGGGCAGCATGGGATAGTTAGGGTGTGTGTGAAAAAGTCTCACTTGGGGATTTTGGTGCACAACTCTCAGCTCTGGCTTTGCAATACTGCAAAACGCTTGATCCCTAATACAAGTAATAATAATAATAATAATAACAACAACAACAATAACAATAATAATAGTAGTAGTAGTAGTAGTAGTAGTAGTAGTAAAGTTGGAAGGGACCTTGGAGGTCATCTAGTCCAACCCCCTGCCCAGGCAGGAAACCCTACACCATTTCAGACAAATGACTGTCCAATCTCTTCTTAAAAACTTCCAGGGTTGGAGCATTCACCGCTTCTGGAGGCAGGTGGTTCCACTGGTTAATTGTTCTCACTGTCAGGAAGTTTCTCCTTCATTCTAGGTTGCTTCTCTCCTTGATGAGTTTGTTCCTTGATTAGTGTTCCTTTCTCAACAAGTGGAGCCAAGGGTCATTTCTATCTGGAGACTCAAGTTGTGGCAGGTCTGGCACATCCAGATTTATGAAAGGGTTCAGGGTTAATATAGAGCCGTGCCAACAAAATTGCAAGTTTTTGTAGAGATAAAGGCGGTAATAACCACAACAACCTGTTTTAAGTGTGAATATACTCTTTTCCCAATCCAACCCTCAGATGACATGTCATCAACTAAGCTTTGCTTAACTCTTTGCGAAATGGTTTAGGTGACCAACAAGTGATGTGGTTGACCAACTTACTGGAATGCCAAGAGGTCCTGGAAGTCCAGTTTCTCCTTTCACACCCTGGAGAACAATAAACCATTATAGTGATAAGTAATGTCATTCCACCAACTCTTTCTCCTATAGGAGAGAAGCCTGCTGAGAAAGAGGAAGGAAGGAAGGAAGGAAGGAAGGAAGGAAGGAAGGAAGGAAGGAAGGAAGGAAGGAAGGAAGGAAGGGAATAAGAATAGAAAGAGGAAGGACAAAGAGAAAGACAGAAGGAGAAAAATAAGAAAGGAAGGAAGGAAGGAAGGAAGGAAGGAAGGAAGGAAGGAAGGAAGGAAGGAAGGAAGGGCATAGTACTAAACCTGCCCACCCTCAAATGCCTATAATCTGCTTTATGAGGACTGGGTCCTCAGAGGGAGCTTAAAACTTCTATTATGAAATAATCTGTTCTCATGCATAGCTTTTTTTTTGTAAAAAATTCTTTTATTGAAACAATCGACATCAAACATAAGATCGTATTAGAAAGCAATCATCATATAACCTGCAATACAACACTAAGGATTAGTCTTTGTAAACGTCTGGTTTAGTAAACATTCCTCTTATATATGTTCTAACTACTGTTTCTAGTCTATCACATATTGTTAGGCTCGACGTGAGGAGTGAAGAATGTTTACCAAATCAAACGTTTACAAAGACTAATACCTAATGTTGTATTTTATGTTCTATGATGAATGCTTCTTAATATGATCTTATGCTTAATGTTGTTTGCTTTAATATTGAAAAAGCGGATTGAATTTCTACCTCAGGTTATTGAATTTCTACCTCAGGATCTTTTGTTAGGGATTATAAAAGATTGCACTATTACTGAGATGAAGTTAATTCTGAAGCGTGAATGAACAATATGTGATAGACTAGATACAGTAGATAGACCATATATAAGAGAAACACCAATCAAATAAAATGTATCAGGTGTATAGTCGAGGTTTGATGTGAGGAGCAAAGAATGTTTACCAAACCAGACGTTTACAAAGACTAATACCTCATGCTGTATTTTCAGGTTTTATGAGGACAGCTTCTTAATATGATCCTATGTTTAATGTTGATTGCTTTAATATTGGAAAAGCGTACTGAATTTCTACCTCAGGTTATTGAATTTCTACCTCAGGATCTTTTGCTAGGGATCATAAAAGATTGCACTACCACTGAGACGAATTTATTTCATGCATAGCTTTTGATCTCAGTCTTTTCCGACTTTAGGATCCTGGGAAATAAGCCTTTATAATTACACTCACCCTGGCTCCTTTCTTTCCTTTTTCGCCAGGTGGGCCAGGGTCTCCAGGAAACCCCTAAAAGGAAAAAATTGAGTGTTTCTCACAGAATCTCCAATTCTCCATATGAAGCGCATGCGTAAAGGATAAGGACACACTAAGAAATGCCCTTTTGGGCATCAGTGGTTTATTCTTTGAAGAGCTTCTCAATTCCTCCTTTGTCTTTGAACTGCCCAAGGTAAAGAATAAAGTGGCAGAACACCAAGCAATGGAGGGAGGTACCGCTGCTAGCTTGAAGCAATCAACGAGATTGAATCTCAACTTGATGGCCATTCATGCTTTCTCTAAGCATGAATGGAGCAGCCAAGGCGGGGCCTTCTTGGATGATCGGTTCCATGAATGACTTCTGATAGAACCCATGGCTATGCTCTATGAAGTCATCCAAGGCTATATGAAATAAAGCATCAAAAATGGTCAAGAAATTGAGTTCACCCTAAAGCTGAGATAGCCAACGCTGGTGACTATCCAAGCCACATACCAAACTCCCCATCTAAATCTCCCCTCATCTCAACTTACCTCTTCTCCTCCTTCTCCCAGTGGTCCGTGGTCTCCTTTAATCCCTTGCGGGCCCTGGTGAGAATAAGAAAAGTGGCCATTGAAAAGCAAGAGATTAGAAATTACCATTGTATTTACATCATGGAGGAACTATCTTTATAATTGTTTTCCTTGTCTCTCAGGACTACAGAGGTGCATTTACTAACATAATAAAACTGATCAATCTTCCAAAATGTAGCATTTTCCCATGGCAGAGCCAATTTCTGCTTTATTGCTTTATTGACTTATTTATTTCCTTCAGTTTGGAGGCTGCCCATCCTCAACCAACTCCTAAATGTTTACAGTTCACAGATCCAGGTCAATGTTGCCTACAAAATGCACACTTCAACGACCAAAGTCCAAGCTTGTTGCTGGGGTTGTGATGGGCGAGAAGGGAGTGGAAGTCTTCCAGTCTCCTCCTTGTTGTGAGTTTTGGTATTACTAAGGGAGCTAGCCTTGTTAAATCACAGTGAATATTACTTGGTTTGACTGCTGAAACTTCTGCCAAATTTAAATTGTTAGATGCATTACAGTAGAACTTTGATGATGACGATATAAAGTCTTCTGCTACTGTTGTGGGTCTACAGTTGCATACAAAACCTTTGTATGTAGGACAGTCCCTACCTGCTCCCCTTCCATTCCAGGTGGTCCAGGGTTTTGATCCACTCCCGGAAAACCATCTGATCCAGGAAATCCAGCCTGTCCTGGGAGACCAGGTGGGCCAGTTTCACCCTTATGAAAGAAAAAAAACCAATCTCAGGAAAAGTGTATTCAAGAAGAGCACATCCAACAAGCTATTTTGAAAAAGCCCCTAGAGACTTGGGTTTTATTAATAAGAAGGCAACTTGAAGAAATCACAACTGTGGGATGAGGAGGGAAAGGTCTTTGGGATCTAGTGTGGGCTCTGTAAGAGAAGAGCAGGCAGAGCTGGAAGGTGGGGTTAAATGTGTCATCAGTTTAGAATCGTTGAGTAGCTGCAAGAGACCCAAGTCATGAATTCCATTGAGCCTTATCTAATGCCAATTTAGCTTTGATCATTAGTTGACCAGATTCTTGGGTAAAGGTAGCAACAATTAACTCTTTTGTGCTTCAAACTCAATAAATAAATGTTATTTACTGTTATGGGCTTGGTGAGCCCATAAAATCAACAGGAGAAACCAAGGGAAGGTTTCCGATGTTACAGCAAATTAGACAAGTCCCATGCCTTTCCATAACATTGATGGGTTTAAAATCCATTCCCGGAGGTGGATAGTTTGACTGATGACTATTAACCAGATGAGAAACAGAATGACACAAGTTATTAAGTCTAAGTTATTAAGTTATTAAGTCTAAGTGCTATTTCTATTGCTATTAAGGGGGATTATACAGAAATCTTGCTTTCCTAGTTTAAAGCTGTGATTAGTACAGAGTTCCTAACTGCCTGATATATAACAAGAAGAGGGCAGCAATCTTACCTGGTAACCAGGTAATCCTTTCTCGCCTGGCTCCCCTGGGTATCCGGGAGGACCCTAGAGATATAAGATCAACTTACGTATATAGGCAATGCAAGAGTTGAGTTCTTTCCCCCATACAAGAAAACCAGAAAAATATTTTTAGGAGGAATATTCCTGTATAAGAGGAAGAAAAAACTGGGCTGCATCATAAACGATATGAAATGAAATGAAAATTCCTTAAATCATTGCATGAGATGGCCAACGGTCACAAAACTGTGAACATTTGAGAAGGCAGAAAAGGCAGAACTTTTGTTTGGACTTTGTTCATGAGAAAAAGTGGCTTCCAAGCAGAGTTCATGAAATGGGGTCTAACTAAGAGGAATAAGTAGTGAAAGCAGGACTAAGACAGCTTAATTCCCCCCCACCCCCTTAGCAAAGCCAAACCAAACTTGGAAAAATTATATTACAGCATGGACAAGTTCATAATCCCAATATTACTTCCGATTTCCTTTTTCCCTGCTTACTGGTAATCCAGATTTTCCTATGTGGCCACTCGGTCCTGGAGGCCCTCTCTGACTCTGTTTAAGAAAGAAATAGATATAGATATAATTATTGATTTCAAGAAGCTTTCAATGATTGATCTCAGTGAAATGTCAAGACCAATTCGAATATTTATTTTCTCTCTTTTCCAACCCTTTTCCCATCAGAGAGAAGCACTATCTTCAGAGAAAGCACAGAAATGGAAAAAGACTAAGATTTTTTTTTTTTTTTTTTTAAAAATGTGATTTATTAGCTGGAAATTTGAACGCAGGGCTCTTGGCTCAGACAGAAATTCCACACGCCCTCTGGTGGTTAGAAAATACCTAACTACTTGTCATTTAATGTTTAAAGTTGAAATTTAGATATTTAATACTTGCAGGTTTTCGGGTGGCTTAAAAATGACCTAATCGTACTGATTCAGCAACCAAGATCTTTTTAACTTTGGACATAAAGAGAAGTCAACGAGTCAAGCCAACGAAATTGGGTTGACTCAACCCAACGAGTCAAGCCAACGAGAATCAATCAATCAACCAGCTTGCCTTCGGAGGTTGTGGGTGTTCCAACACTGGAGGTTTTCAAAAAGAGACTGGACAACCATTTATCTATACCATTTACTCCTGCTTGGGCCAGACTAGAAGACCTCCAAGGTCTTTTTCAACTGTTATTCTATGTCTATGAGATAGCTTGCAATTTTTTATCCTGTTAAATTCCTTTCACATTGAAAGTCTGTTTCTATCTTGATTGGGTCTAATATTTTATATGTTAAACTTTACCGGATTAAACAAATTTATTATGATGTAATTATTTTTTTAAAAAAAATAAATGCTTTTACTCACTGGCCATCCTGCTTGAAGAAGTTGATAGAACGAAGACTGCTAAACATGGGGAGGAAACAACAACAATATGACGTTCTCGAAGATGGCTAATTGGACTATTGGAGAAACAGCCATGAATCAGAAAAAAACAACTACAATTTAACATTTCAAACACAACATGTGGAACCACACTAAAGAGCAATCAGCAATCATTTCTTTTTATCCCAAGCAACAAGATCAGAGCTGTACAAACCTTGAAAATGTTAATAACTTGGAGACCAAGAAAGCAGAAAGACGATGGAAGAAAACTTAAGATGTTACTTGCTCAATAGGGTGGAAAGGGTGGAAAGCATAATTGTACGGTTTTTTTTATTTCTTTCTTTTTCTCCTACTTTCTGTTGATTTTTTTCCCCCACTGCATCAAAAATAGCAATAGATATAAATAACTAAAGTTGAGCATTGATGGAGCCAAACCAACATCACCAACAAAGTCCTAAGATTATTTAAAGAATTAAGGAGTGGGGGAAAAAATAAATAAAGGGACACACAGAGCTAAAACATGCCATTCTAGACAGCGTCATTCAATGCTGCACTTTCATTTATTTAATGATGCATCCCTTTTTTAAAAAAAAGTGATTAAAAAAGCAATAGAACGAAGGCAGACGAACTGAGTAAGGCACGTGCGTAAATCCAAATTGCAAAATAATAAAGAAAAGATGAGGCGGACGGCGGTAAGTAATATTAGAAAGCTACCGTTTTAATTCTTTTAATGGCAGTCAGCCAGTCTAGCTTGGGATGGGTATTAAATCCCTTGATGGCTTATCAGGTTTCTAGCAAACAATGATGGCTTGCCGAAGTCAATTAAGACCCCCTTTTTCATTCTTCATTGTTTCAAGTTTGGTATTCTGCATTTTAAACTTTATACCTATGTTTTATTGACCTGGGAGCCTTAAATAAATAAGTACGGTAAGCCCATTGGCGTCTGATGGCAGTTGGCACGAAGCAACTTTCTGAGATGTTTCTCTGCAGACATTCAATGAATAAGAACTGCACAAAGTTGCCCATTGGACTAGTCACTAGCCTGTCTACCCAGCAAGCAAACTCAATCTAATGTTAACGCAGACCACCAATCTTGTTTTAATGAGCAACACAACAATGGGTGATTGTGTTGAGGACTGCATCTGAGCAAACTAGATGGGAAAGGCTGTTGAACTGCTTCAGCACCATGCTCAAGACCAGGGGCCTTCCAACTTGGCCCTTTTATGACTTGTGGACTTCAACTCCCAGAATCCCTCAGCCAGGCACGCTGGCTGAGGAATTCTGGGAGTTGAAGTCCACAAGTCATAAAAGGGCCAGGTTTGAAGACCCCTACTCAAGACAGAGAACTGAACTCAACTCATGTCAATGCTTCTTAACTAAGATCAGGTGTGTGTCTTCACATCTACACACGGGAAGGGTAACACCATTGTATTTTGCTGTGATTTCCTTAACTCGATGGGATAGAATGAGTAGAGAAAACTCTTTCAGGATAAGAACCCAAGGACTACCTGTACAACCCAACAGATTCCTGTGATTAAATGGACCTTGACATAAAACATTCACCTCAAGCAATGCTACTTGTCTAGCTCCATTTCTGAATGAATTGGAGAGTGTGGAATGGGGGAGAAATTCATTTAATTGGTGCTTGAAGCAGGCCAGGTGAAACTGCACTTCCCAGACTGGGAAAGAATCTTGGAATGCAGCTACCCTACGTATTGAATATTCGTTCAAATTACAGCAGCCGCTCTCGCCTCACAAATGACAGAAATCCTGTCTTTGAGGAAAGCAATTTGATTATCAGAGTTAAGTTGCCCGGCAAAGGGATTTGAGTAATAAAGCACAGAAGTGTCGAAATTGTTAGACAAGCGTTCTTGACATTTTGCCAAGCGCTCATGTGGATTAGCATCCCTATCTCCTGAACGTTTTAATCTCCAACTCCCGTTTCCAGCTCCGAGTTTCTATCATGTTTCATTATATTTTGATTAAAATGTTCGGCCGGGCGCCAAACATTGGATGCCAACACGGCTATGTGAGGGAAGACTTACAGTGAAGGCCAGCCAATCTTCTTTAGAGTTCCTCCCAAGAAAGATGATAGGAAGACCGGGAGCTCCTACGTCTCCTGGATTGCCTCTACGTCCTGTTTGGCCAATCACACCAGGATAACCCTAAGAGAATTAAAATATAAAGATATTAGCCGTTGTTTCGTATAAGGGCTAAGGCAGGACTGAGGAGCTGATGGAGGCTCCACTGTCTAACCATTGTTGGACGTCACTTTTCAGTAACTTGAGACAACACGGTCAATGGCTCAGCCAAATCTGGTTGTAGGGAGGAAGGGGAGGAGGGAGGGGGGAGGAGGAGGACGACGACGACTGTGGGGTCTTTGGTGCTCTCTGAACTTGGTGGTTTTCTTGCAGATGTTTCAGTAGCACTGAAAGCATTGAGGATGTTATCTAGTTTGGTTCATGAAATGTCTGCAAGAAAACCACCAAGCTCAGAGAGCACCAAGGACCCCACAATTGTCCTCCTCCTCCTCCCTGCAAACCTAACTCCCTTCTAGCACTGATGATGTTGCCTAGTTTGGGTCATGAAACATCTGCAAGAAAACCACCAAGCTCAGAGAGCACATGGAAAAGAAACAAGTCCATCCAATAAATGTGGAAATGTATACCTTGATGCTATTCCAATGTTTCCCCTTTCAACTCACCTTGTCTCCTTTGGGTCCCATTAATCCAGGTTTTCCTGGACAGCCCTAGAAAATCCAAACACAAGGGTGAAGTTATTCATTTACAGTATCTAATCATCCATCCATTCTTACAGCTCACCTCTTGATTGTTATTATTATTATTTATTAAATTTCTATACCGCCCCTCTCCCGAAGGACTCGGGGCGGTTTACAGCCTTAAAATTTAAAAAACATATAAATGTACAAAATTAAAATATTTAAAAATAAATTAAACAAATTAGGCAAATTGTGAATCTATCCTATCCGTATTTACAGGATGGGACTGCATTGCAGAATTCTAAAAAGCGGGGATCCCAGTCCACCTACTCTAGGGAATATTGGCCAGCTGTCTACATTAAGATGTAAATTTTCCACCCGTTCCAGAATAGGACTTTTCATCAGCTCACACAGTTTTTAACAGGACAGAGTTGGAAGGGACCATGGAGGTCTTCTTCAAGCAGGAGACTCCATACCATTCCAGACAAATGGCTGTCCTTAAAAATCTCCAGAGATGGGGAGTTATTGTTATCCTGTATTCTATGTGTGCCGTAAGGTCTCTTCTCTCATTATCTTTTTGCTTGGTCTTATTACATTTATATCAAGCCTAATCAAACGGGTCTATTTCACTGATGACGTTACCTAGTTTGTGTTCTGTCTGGCCCCTCTCAGCTCATTAAAATCCACATAAATATGTCTTTAAGAGGTTTATTTAATACATTTCAAAAGGATTCACTTCAAAGCACGCTGCTGGCATTTTGCTGGCAGAAACAGCCAAGTCTCATTTATTTACATTTAGATTAAAAACATGCTCTTCCCACACCTTCCAATTAACTCACTCTTTCTTTATCACATTGTCCAAGACCTCATTATTCTTCCGTAGATTTCCAAAACATCAGAAGACTGAATTCAAACGCACTGCTCCAGAGATCAGGCTACTACTTGATTAACGTTGCTCGTGACAAAGGCGTAGTCTCTCTGTCCCCTTCTAATATAGTGTCCGATACGTCACTTCCCCCCATTACTTCCTTTTTCCACTTAACTGACACCTTCGTTTATCAAACCTTCGGAATCTCGGATCAAGCCATCTATCTTCTTGATCCAAATCTGACCCCTCACTTTGTGAATCTGACCCAGACTGCCTGTAAATCTCCTCCCTGTCTGGCTCAGCTGCCGGGAGGGGAAAATACCCAGAGGGGCCTGGCTGCTCTTCCTTGGCTGCCGGGAGGGGAAAACACCCAGAGGGGCCTGGCTGCTCATCCTCATACTCTGACACTTCCCAAGCTGGTCTAGGGACACTCACAACAGTTTGGGTAATGAAACGTCTGCAAGAAAACAACCACGCTCAGAGGGCATCAAGGACCCCTCATGATCTATTTCGCCTGCCCATATTTAAAGTTCCATGGGAGACATAAGGGAGGGTATGAGAAATAGAAATTAATCTGTGTCAAGGAAAGTGACACAAGGTTACGATTGGGGACGAAGAATCTGGCTTGGGTAACAAGCAAGGAGACATCTCCAGAAGCAAAGGATTGTTCTTGTGTTGCCCAATCATAAAAGACACACACCTCATATGCCAAGAAGCCCTCTACTTACCGGCAAACCTGGTGGCCCCGGTAGCCCACGTGGTCCTCGTTTAAGATGTATCCCTTGAATATTCCTTAACTTCAATAAGGATTTCTGATCATGGTTCTGAAGAGGAACCTGCTGGATTTCACTCATCTTTTGCCAATAAGCATCTCCATCAAACTTTTCAGAGACAGTCTTGGCTGCATCTTGTAGTTCCTTCACAGCATTGTCAAGTTCTGCTGAAGCTCTGGTAGAGTTTGGTCCAAGCTCTTGACCTTGAGATGCCTTCAGCCTGGACTGAAGGACTGAAGTCTCAGATATGTTTTCTGGAAATTCACTCAGCTCAGTGGGGACTTTTGGGAGAGTGGAATGGTTAAAACCTGTGATAGGATTGTGGAAGTAGGCACCAATGTCACCTTTGAGGTTTTTCTCAATAAAGTTCTCATCTAGAGATCTGGACATGTCCCTTTTCTTGGGACTTAGAGATATGACTCTGAACAAAGTTCTTGAGTGGATGTCATTCTTATTAAATAGGTGAGTAACATTAATGAGGGAGCTGTCAGCTTTTTCTGTGTTCTCTGTAACAAAACTTCCATTTCTGGATGATGGAGTGTCGGAGGGGCTGAGGAGCTGCTGATCCAGAACCATCCTTGAAGGAACAAGTCTTCTCCTGGAGAACCTGCTGAGATTTTTCAGAGAATCTTCCCATTCTGTGGGAGACTTCAAAACCACATCTGACCCCAAGCCCTAGAAAGAAAATAGTTTAAGAGCTGATTATGTCCCAGCTTTTCAGCTCGTACAACATCATAATTCATGCTTTCTCTAAGCATGGCTTGCTCAGCAAATTGCAACTGGCTTGTCATCATGTGTTTAAATCAACTTCAGGTTTTTTTTTCAACTCAAGTATGGTTTATAGGATAAGACAGCATAAGACAAACAAACTATATTCTGGGCTTAATGGACTGGGTGATACATGCATATCTCATATTCAATATAAGAACTAGAGTTTACTTTATTTTTTTTAAAACGTGGAGGAATACTGCCCCATATCCTTAAGTGTGTCCACATTTAGCTCCTTATTTAAAGAAAAATAATAATAATTTCCATTTTCTCGTGGTTTCAAATAAAAGTGCCTAACATTCTTAGTCCCTCTTGCAATACTAGGAATCTAGGAAGCTGTCAAAGCGTTCCATATTCATCCTTGTTTAAAAAGTTTAGATGATCTCCTGGATCATCTCTAACTTCTAATAAATATTCCTCAGCCTATGTTCTTAAAAAAGTCCTTCTGAAGCTTTGCTTGAAGCCATCACCATGGTACCAGATGCATCCAATCCCTGGAAAAACCTCTCTCCACGGAACCAGTCTCTGGTGCCCAAAAGGTTGGGAGCCACTGGCATAACAAGTACATCACTGATCTGCTTACGGACAAAATTCACTCTGGATGCAATAAAGCAGGGGAATGATGAAGAATATTTCAGAAAGAAAGAGCAGTTATCAGCAATTGAACAACGGAGCTGGTTAAGATGGAAACCTACCTTCAGGAGGTTGGCAACCGCTGGTCCAACAGTCCATAACGCCATGAAGTGAAAGCTCAAGAAGACAGCTCTCATGTTGTTCTGATCTAGGTGGAGTTCAGGATCTAGGGATCAAGACTGGGCATTCAAAGTCTAACATTTGTGTGTGTGTGAGAGAGAGAGAGTGGTGAAGATATACAGAAGTCCTTGCCCATTTGGTCACCGCTGAGCAAGGGAAACCACAAGGACTGCCCAATTCCCAAGACGTCACAGCAGTCCAAGGAGGAAGAATGGAGAATAAGGATATTTTTTTTCTCTCCCCATTTTTGACTGGCATCTGGCATCGCTTTGCCCTTCCTGGCAATGGAATGGCACAAGTCATGGTGGGAATCATTTATTTGAAATGAGCCACGGCAACGTGCTTGGTGCTTTTGCCAAAGAGGTTGCTGCTGAAAAAGCAGAAGGAGCCTTCCATTCGAAGGAGGTGACAGTTGACAAAAAAATTTAAAAAATGGACATTGGGGAGGAAGTTTGGATTCTTTGGTCGGGAGCCCAGATTTCCCACCATCCCCCAACCCTCAACTAAACTGCAAAAGGCAACCTTGCGACTTAACCTCTCACGTGCTCAAAATAGCAAATGGAAAGAAGGGAAGGGGGAAAAAAGGGAACAGAGAGGAGGGGGGAGAAGAAGCCATAATGAGATCGGGGCTCTCTCCCTCCATCCCTCCATCCCTCCATCCCTCCCTCTCTCCCTCTCACCTGTCAGAATGTTGCTTCCTTGCCCCATAATGTGCCCAAAAGTTTCCACCACGTTATGTACACCAAATTAGTACGTCTGATTACCGCCACATTGAAATAGCAGGCACCAAGGAGAAGGTTGTTAAGTAGGTGCTCTTCAAAGAAGTTCCTTCTTTCCAATTATTCACAGTTTGAATGGCCTACATAGAATGCAGCTTAGAATGACCCAAGAAACGAAGTTTCTATACATTGAGCCGCCCCTCCCCACCAGATTTCACCAATCTTGGGAGTCGACTTGATCTTGTTAAGGATACTGAGGGCAGCCTTTAACACGTGGGAACTGGAGGGGGAAAATAAGCCACTTCTCCAGTGCCTACAGATTCCTGGTAAGGAATTTGTGTGGGATTCCTTCACACAAATTGTGTGACATTACCTCCGAGAGTGCTCGGTGTTCTCAGCACGCTGCTGAACCCTGGTACACAGTGTGGCCACTTTCCTTCCCCCAGCAGACACTTGGCAATCCTTTCCAGAATTTCATTTGGAGGTAATTAGAGAGAAGCCTTTTCCTGAAAGCCACGGACAAGGAGTGTCTTGCCAAGAAAACACCCAGTGGCATATAAATAGCCAAAAGGGAAGTTCCGACACGGTCTGGTTCCCCATCCTTTATCATGGTTGTTCATGAAAAGCCAGTGGGTTTAAAAAAAAAAAATAGGCCTCGTCTTTGCCTCTTGTCCCAATAACTCAACCAATGTCTGCAAGAAGTAGAAATTGTTGCATCACCCCTTACAAAACTGATGTGGCCCTTAGGTCATCATCAGCACCATCAATGCCCAATTTAGGGCCTGCTGTCCTTTCTAGGACCTGCTGATGAGTGAGGCAGGGACAAAGAGGTTGATATGATGTCAGGTCTGTTGAATTATCTTGACATCCAGTGGGCTGTGCAGTTGCTTGTGGGTGATCTGAAAAAGCTTAGCAAGGGGGGAACGTGGTTAGAATGTGATGCAATTAAAGGTGATAAGGTGAGAGAGACCAAGACAACAAAAAGAGAAACTTATGGAAGCTTCCTAACAAGCTGGAATCCTAAACAATGAATAAATCTTAATCGAAAACCTGGCTGGTTAAGAAAGCAACAAGCCATAGTTTGCACTACAGTTGTACATTGAACAAGCACGGAATTCACTGGCATCGAAAGATGCACATATAGTTATTCCAGGAAAATGGATGAACTAGGACAGGGGTAGGCAACCTTGGCTCTTTTATGACTCATGGACTTCAACTCCCAGAATTCCTTGCTGGCTCAGGAATTCTGGGAGTTGAAGTCCACGAGTCATAAAAAAAAGCCAAGGTTGCCTACCCCTGGACTAGGAAAAGACAATGGCCATGGGGAGAAGGAGCTTGTAGCTCTCCCATTCTGTCCTTTTGCCTCTAAGAAACAACAACCACAACTTCATTGTCACTTTGAATGTACACCAATCGGCATACATCAAAATGAAATTTCATTGCATCCAGTTCTCAAAGGGCCACCACCTCCGACAGACACTCCTTGTTCGAGAAAGGAGAAACTCAAAATAAATATGCTTCTAAAGAAGTTGCAGAGAAGAGCAACAAAGATGATTGGGGGCCTGGAGGCTAAACTGTATAATGAACGATTGAGGGAATTAAATATGTCTAGTCTAACAAAGAGAAGGATGAGGGGGTGATGTGATAGCAGTCTTCTACTACTTGCAGGACTGTCACAGAGAGGACGGGGTCGATCTATTCTCCAAAGCATCTGAGGTAGGACAAGAAATAATGGATGGAAAATCATTACAGAGAAATTCAACCTAAACCTAAGGAGGAATTTCCTGACTATGAGAACAATCAACCAGTGGAACCGCTTGCCTTCAGAAGTTGTGGAGGTTTTGAAGAAGAGACTGGACAGCCACTTGTCTCAAATGGCATAGTGTCTCCCGCCTGAGCAGGGGTTTGGACCAGAAGACCTCCTGGATTTGCCTGGGAGATGATTGGTGAAGTTATTTTCCAAAGCTCGTGAAGGCAGGAGAAGGAGCAACGGATGGAAACTAACCAAGGAGAGAAACAACCTAGAACTAAGGAGGAATTTCCTGACAGTGAGAACAATTAACCAGTGGAACCACCTGCCTCCAGAAGTGGTGAATGCTCCAACACTGGAAGTTTTCAAGAAAAGATTGGGCAGCCATTTGTCTGGAATGACTTAGTGTCTTCTGCCTCAGCAGGGGATTGGACTCTAGAGTTGGACGCCAACTCTATTATTCTGTAATTCTGAAAACCCTAACCCTAACCCCCTCCCCTTCATCACACAAAGGAAAATCAACTCCATTAGGAACACAGCTAAACTAAAATCTTCTTCTTCTTCTTCTTCTTCTTCTTCTTCTTCTTCTTCTTCTTCTTCTTTTTTTTGCTTTTCTGCATGGAAATTGAAATGACAAACCTCTTACCAAACCAGCAATAAAATAATAGTTTTTAAAAACCAGCTGGGAGCCTGCTAAGAATGAAAGCCCACTTCTTGTTAATGCCACAAGCCCAGAGACAGCAGCCTCCCCTGTGATTCGGAACAAATTTCTTACCACTGTGGCTATAAATAAATTAAAAAAGGAAGAAAGAAACAGTAGTTATCATTTGCCATATGCTCCAAATTAAAAGTAAAATGGGGAAGGAAAGCAGGGCATCCATAGTTCACCTCTTACTCTGGAAAAACCAACAGAAAATATGTAAAAATATACCTTAAAAAAAAGTGTATGCTTACTGAAGTCACGCGGCACAAGATGACCTCAAAGTTGGCAAGGAATATTTCTTGGGTGGAAAACTGGCCAATGTTCAAGAGGCTGCAGTTGACTTCATCGTGGCTAAAAGAAAGTCTAGCGGAGTCCTGATCGGATAATGCTAGTTTATCTAGCCAGTTCACTTCCACTGCATTGGGATAAAATGAGAGGGACGGGAAAGAAGAAAGGAGAGCTTCTTAGCACCGTAGATTGTAAAAACTGGACAAGATCGGAGGTCATCTCATCCTTCTAAATAGTCATCTTGAAACTTCTTTTTTAAATGTTTTATTGATTTTTAACACAATCACCTTAATATTTGGTAAACAACGGGTTGTCTGGGTTAGTATTTTAAAAGCAATCAATGACAATCAATTTCTATAATTCTATAGTCCATATTATGGCTTTGCTTCATTTTCTCTTCTTCCAATAATATTCTCTTTTGCCAACCTTAAATTAATACAGTTCTGATTACTTGAATACATGACAATGAAATCTCTTGAAGATTCTTTTAATTGTGTCATCCGGCTCCTTATAGAACATAGAATAATGAGCTTGGAAAAGACCAAGGTGCCAACGAAAAGGTGCATCCGAAGTGTTTGGCTGTGATTTTTTAATTTTCAACTACCACATTCGTGGTCTCCCCTTCTTTCTCGTTGGCCATTCCTCTCACAGTTACTTCCAAAGTTAGAAAGATGCAAAACCATCCATTGCAACTGATTCGTGTTGACACAGTGGAAGAGAGCAGAGAGCAGGGGGAAAAGAAACCAACAACAGCAAAAGTACATCAGGAGGAAAACAAATCTCAAAAGAAAAAGGCAAATTTATTTCCCGTAGAACCGTTGCAGTTCTTAGTATTTGGCTGGGTCATTCAACAGAGCATCCAAGACAGGAACAATCCATTTCAGGCTGGCAAACGCACAAACAGAACTCGCCTCTCTTCAATCGATCGATCGATCAATCAATCAATCAATCAATGATTCAGGATACTGCTTATAAGCGCTTATATGTGCTTAGAGGTCAAAGTATTGTTAGAAACTCCCCCCTACACACACACACACACACACACACACACACACACACACACACTTCACAGTCTGTTTCTGTTGCTCCCCCTCTGGGAGGAGGTTTTGAAGTATCTATAGGAGGGTTATTAGATTCTGTAACAGCTTCATTTCTTATGCCATCCGTCTTGTAAACTCACAGGATTTTTTCT
>JARGCV010000403.1:120000-177500 GCA_034064705.1 Bothrops alternatus | reverse complement strand
ACGTCTTGCATGGTCCAGCCCTACCACAAACAAGACCCTGCAAGTGGTCCCCAACAACCCTTGATTGCGGAAGAGCCAGGGGTGTGAGGTATTCACCCCTAACTCCTGTTCCAGCAAGGGGGGGTTGGACTAGAAGACCTCCAAGGCCCCTTCCAACTCTTGTCATTCCGAGATTCGCGCCCTCCCACCACCTCACCCGCGCGCCCCCTGGAACCTGCGCCCCGGTCCTCTCCATCCAGCTGCCCGGCGGCCTCTCTCCAGACGTTCCGGGGCCACAAAAGGAGGAGAGGGGACACGAGCGCCAGCCACATCCCCGGCTTTGCGCGGACTGAAGCAAGAGAAGGTTGCGCGCGGACGCCGGCTCCCTTGCTGCGCGAGCCCGGGCAGGCGCAGAAAGGGTCGAGGCGAGGGAGGGGCTTGTGTCCCGCCCTCTTTTGGGGGGGTGGGCGCGGACACAAGTGCTTAAGGTGAACGTGGGAAAAGGAGCAGCCTTCCCAAGTGGACAGAAAGGCAGCTCCGGCCCAATGAATGGCATGTGAAAGAGGAGAGAGGAAATTGGGTTCAGGCTTCTTGCTAAGTTATGGCTTAAGCCTGGTTTAAATAAACCCTAATGGGGGGGCTCAGCAGACCTAGGAACACCGTAGCGGAGGTCATGTGAGGTTTTGAGCCAGGCAAACGCCCATGAAGTTAGATGGGATCAATGTTCCAGGAGTAACCCGTGATGGATGTGTCATGGATGTGTTTCACTTCGAGAGCAGCCAACTAAATTTCATTTCTGAGGTGTGCTGTTGTGCCCACAGTAAAAAAAAAATGACAATAAAGGTTTATCTTATCTTACCTTACCTTCTCATCTCATCTCATCCCATCCCATCCCATTCTATCTATCTTACCTTACCTTACCTTACCTTCTCATCTCATCTCATCCCATCCCATTCTATCTTACCTTACCTTACCTTCTCATCTCATCTCATCCCATCCCATTCCATCCCATTCTATCTTACCTTACCTTCTCATCTCATCTCATCCAATCCAATCCCATCCATCTTACCTTACCTTACCTTACCTTCTCATCTCACCTCACCTCATCCCATCCCATCTCATCTCATCTCTTATCAATTGCTAGGACCAAGCCGTGAGGCTAGATGTGATCAGTTTTCCAGCACTGAGGAGCATTGTCTTCTTCCCAAGAGGGTTGATGCAATGTGCTAAATTATAAACTTATTTCTGAAAAAAGAGAATATTTGTAGGTCAGGGCTGAGCTGTGGGGTCCTGGGTGCTCTCTGAGCTTCGTGGTTTCCTTGCACACGTTTCATCACCCAAATTAGATGACATCATCAGTGCTAGAAGTGCACTCAGAGATCATGAAGGACCCCAGAACATCTTACTTTATTAGGTATTGTTCGTATCCCTCTCACATCCCTACCCAATGATTCATCATTTAGGTGGACTCACTCAGATGATGCTCTCCCTCCACCAAGGAATGTACAATAAATATCCTCACTTTTCTGTTACTTGAGAGCAGCAAAACGCTGGTCTGCACACGCCCAGCCAGCCACGCTACACTTCCCAGATCTTGCTCATTGCCACACTTGTCATCACAATCCTGCCAGTGCACACTTAGCAGCCCAGTTGCGCTATGGGTTTGGCATCTGTGCAAGGGCCGTGAACTGTGCCCTTGAAGTGACCAGCCTGGAGGTGTCTTTCACGGACTCATTGACCATGGGATCTTACCTTCATGATGCTGGTTGGTTGATTAGGGGCCTAGAAGCTAAAAGATATGAAGAACGATGGAAGGAACGGGGTATACTTAGTCTAGTGAAAAGAAGAACCAGGGGTGACATGGCAGCTGTCTTCCCATACCGGAAGGGCTGCTGCAAGGAACAAGGGGGCCAACCTGTCTACCAAAGCACCAGAAAGCAGGACAAGAAACAACAGATGGAAACTAATCAAGGAGAGAAGCAACCTAGAACTAAGGAGAAATTTCTTGACAGTGAGGACAATTAATCAGTGGAACTGCTTGCCTCTAGAAGTTGTGGGTGCTCCATCATTGGATAGGATAACCATTTGTCTGAAATGGCATAGGGTTTCCTGCCTGAGCAGAGGGTTGGACTAGAAGATCTCCAAGGTCCCTTCCAACTGTGTTACTCTGTTATTCTGTTCTCTTTCCTTTCATCTGTTTTCCATTTCATCGTTACAAGATGAATCTGTCTTGCTTTCTTTTTTAGTATTTATACTTTCTCTTCATGTGGTCATTGTACTTTCACTGTGCTGTTTTTTCTTCCCCACTATCCTATAAAGGGCATATCACACAAGGATTTTAGCTTCTCATCTTGTTTGGAATTATAAGACGAATAAATCTGAAGTTTAAATGTGTTTCTTCCACCGATGTAATTTCAGTGTTCACATATTCTTCATTTACTTACCTACCATGCTTAGCCTTGCATGTCACAATAAAGTGCTGTTGAGTTCACATCAGATTAATTAAATCTCTCTCTCTTTTTTTTTTTCCTAAGGGTTTATTTAAATTCAAGGACTTTGCTTCATACAAAATGGAATTGTAGAAACAATGGCAGAATCCAAAGTTTGGCTGATAAATATGATTCAGGCAGCAAGTCATTCAATCACAGATTTTTTTCTTTTTTTCTTTTCTTTTTTTTTTTTTTGATTCCCCCAGCCCCCTTCTTAAAGTTCCATATATGTTGCATTTTGGAACTTTTATCTGTGTTTTTTTTAACACTGCTTTTTTTTAATATAAACTTTTTGCAACAAACCCCCGGATTGATATCAAATATAATTAAAAATTAACAACAGGTGAATACATTGTATCAAAAAGTACGAAGATAAACATTTTCCTCCATGCACCTTATATATATATATATAGTCTGAGCTATATATATATATATAGAGAGAGAGGTCGGTATATATTTATATCATATGTATATATTTTACATGCAAACGTTACTTATTCAAAGTATAGCCACCACTAAACTGATTTTGGATGCAAAAGAAAGAAAGAAAGAAAGAAATATGATGGGTGCATTTTATGTTTTGGCAACTCGCTAGAAGAATTCAGGGAAACAGCTGTGCCCTGAACATCTGGTGTCTTGGTGGACCTTCCCCATGGTGTTATCTCAACAGGAGTTGAGAAGTGGTTTGCTGCTGACCTCTTTTGAGCTGTCCTTCAACTTCCATGCATGGCTTCCACAATCCTGGGATTTTCTGTTGCTCAGTTGTACAAAGACTAACCAGCTCCCACTTGGATCACACTTTTTTCAATCTCCTCCAAGGTTGGCCAGGTGTTGCCATTTGCTTAAGGGTGACCTCAGGGAAAGAGTGAAGACTACCTCAAGGGCAACCTCAATGAAAGACTGAAGACTATCTTGAGGACAACCTCAAGGAAAGACCAAAGACTCCCTCTAGACTACCTCAAGGAAAAATTATTGCCCAGTGATTCAACTTTGCTCAATGATGCAATTCTGCTACTTTGCGTGTGAACTCTCAACAGCCTCGTCTCGTCTCTCGGTGACAAAGTCTGAAGCTTCCTTCAACACTTGATCAACCAATTCTCCTCTTTGGGGGAAGTACCAGCTCATTTGGTCCCCTGAAAGTCCTCCCTTGATGGTCACACCACAATCTCTGGAATGGAATCCTTTGTGACAAACTCAATTGGAGACAATGTGAGCAGTGTGGATTCTATGAACCAGCGGGAAGCCAGTTCCCAAGGCCACTACTATAGATGCATTTCAACAAGTGGCAAATATATGCAATCATCCTTTCCCCAACATCGCCCAGATGACCTCGCCGTGGTCGTCATCTCCCAAGGCCAAAAATGTAAATGATTCAAAACTGTAATTTAGCGGCTGTGAACTCCACTTACAATTCAAGAGGGTTGTTGCATCATACTGGTTTAATAAGAAAAACGGGAATGCAGGACAGCGGTTACAGAATAAAACCAATCAACCAACCCAGTTCCCCAAGTTGGGAGAAAACAGAGTCCCAACGAGCTTGTTCTCCACTTCGTATCTTGGAATATTTTTTTTTTTCTAAAATCCCTCTCCCGCCCCCCCCCCCCGTTTTGTTTTGTTTTGTTTTTTTTGAAATGATTTCCCAAGAAAGTATTTGTGCCTTCCTATTGGTAAAAGATAGAAAAAGATTTGGTCACAGTCATGCTGATGCCTGAAAAGGGGAAAAGGAAATGCCAGCCGGGTTAAGTTGTACAATGCGTGATGGATTTCATTCCCATTCCCAGTTGGAGTTGTGAAAAAGTTTCGCTATGGTTGCAATAGCCCTGGTTTGATTTGGCTGCATTTATTTTTTTTTGAAAATAATGATTTTTTAAGAAAAAAAAAAAAGAATCACGCATCCTCTACCCAAGAAGGATGAACTCTTGTCCTTGGTTAATCGGGTTTTCTGCATATATCATCCATTAAAAAAAGAGAGATTTCTATCAAGCCAGCCTAATTCTTTGCCCTACTTCACCCCAGTGACTCGTTCAGGTTAAATTTGTATCCCAAAATCTCAATTTAGAAAGAGCCATTTGCATTTGAATAGAAATTCAATACAGGTAAGTCCCCGGTTTACATCCATTCGTTTAGTGACTGCTTGACCGTTTTTCGCATTTAGGACTGTTGGGGCGTCCCCATGATCGCATGATCAAAATTCAGAGGCTTGGCGACTGGCATGTACTTAATGACAGTTGCTCTGTCCCAGGGTCATGTGATTAACTTTTCTAAACTTCCCGGCCGGCTTCCGACAATGGGGAAAACCAGGTTCACTTAAAGTTTGGCCAAAAAATTCATAAAACGGGGCAAAACTCACTGCCTTACTCAGCAGTGGAAATTTTAAGCTCGGTGGTACCGTCAGTTGTAAGTGAAGAACTACTTCCCATCATAAGGGGAAACTATCAGGAAAAACATAGGATGCCCAGCGTGCTAATTCTGGTAGTTTTGAAGATGCCCTTGTGGTTTTTTTTGTTTTGTTTTTTTCTTTATTCTTATGACATCCAATATTTCAGCTGCACTTCCATGGGACAGCTGTTCAGTTAGAAGACTCTCAGCCCTAAAGTAAAATGAATAATACTCCTATTTGTGTGTTCAAGGGTGTGGATTTAAAAAAAAAAGCGAAAGATGTTACACAGGCACGCACGCACGCATCCATACGCACACGCGCAATCTAGGGATGAGATTACTCAGAGAGCAGATACTGGAAAATCCAGCTTTTAAAAGAAACAGGAGCAACTTTCTGAAATGCTTTAACTTGAATTCCTGAATGCTGGCCTCAATTCCTTTTTCCAGTAAGAATAGAAGAGAAGAGAAGAGAAGAGAAGAGAAGAGAAGAGAAGAGAAGAGAAGAGAAGAGAAGAGAAGAGAAGAGAAGAGAAGAGAAGAGAAGAGAAGAGAAGAGAAGAGAAGAGAAGAGAAGAGAAGAGAAGAGAAGAGAAGAGAGAAGAGAAGAGAAGAGAAGAGAAGAGAAGAAGAGTTGGAAGGAATAGAACAGAATATAGAATGGAATAGAATGGAATAGAATAGAATAGAATAGAATAGAATAGAATAGAATAGAATAGAATAAAAATAGAAGAGAAGAGAAGAGAAGAGAAGAGAAGAGAAGAGAAGAGAAGAGAAGAGAAGAGAAGAGAAGAGAAGAGAATAAGAGTTGGAAGGAATAGAACAGAATATAGAATGGAATAGAATGGAATAGAATAGAATAGAATAGAATAGAATAGAATAGAATAGAATAAAAATAGAATAGAATAGAATAGAATAGAAGAGAAGAGAAGAGAAGAGAAGAGAAGAGAAGAGAAGAGAAGAGAAGAGAAGAGAAGAGAAGAGAAGAGAAAAGAGAAGAGAAGAGAAGAGAAGAGAAGAGAATAAGAGTTGGAAGGAATAGAACAGAATATAGAATGGAATAGAATGGAATAGAAGAGAAGAGAAGAGAAGAGAAGAGAAGAGAAGAGAAGAGAAGAGAAGAGAAGAGAAGAGAAGAGAAGAGAAGAGAAGAGAAGAGAAGAGAAGAGAAGAGAAGAGAATAAGAGTTGGAAGGAATAGAACAGAATATAGAATGGAATGGAATGGTATGGAATGGAATGGAATGGAATGGAATGGAATAGAATAGAATAGAATAGAAGAGAAGAGAAGAGAAGAGAAGAGAAGAGAAGAGAAGAGAAGAGAAGAGAAGAGAAGAGAAGAGAAGAGAAGAGAATAAGAGTTGGAAGGAATAGAACAGAATATAGAATGGAATAGAATGGAATAGAATAGAATAGAATAAAAATAGAATAGAATAGAATAGAATAGAATAGAAGAGAAGAGAAGAGAAGAGAAGAGAAGAGAAGAGAAGAGAAGAGAAGAGAAGAGAAGAGAAGAGAAGAGAAGAGAAGAGAAGAGAATAAGAGTTGGAAGGAATAGAACAGAATATAGAATGGAATAGAATGGAATAGAAGAGAAGAGAAGAGAAGAGAAGAGAAGAGAAGAGAAGAGAAGAGAAGAGAAGAGAAGAGAAGAGAAGAGAAGAGAAGAGAAGAGAAGAGAAGAGAAGAGAAGAGAAGAGAAGAGAAGAGAAGAGAAGAGAAGAGAATAAGAGTTGGAAGGAATAGAACAGAATATAGAATGGAATGGAATGGAATGGAATGGAATAGAATAGAATAGAATAGAATAGAATAGAATAGAATAGAATAGAATAGAATAGAATAGAATAGAATAGAATAACAAAGTTGGAAGGGACCTTGGAGGTCATCTAGTCCAACCCCCTGCTCAGGCAGGAAACCCTATGCCATTTCAGACAAATGGCTTTCCAAACTTCCAGTGTTGGAGCATTCACAACTTCTGGAGGCAGTTTACGAGCAAGTGTACTTTCAAACATGAAAATACCTGCCCGTCTAAGAGCAAAGTTCTCCTGTGGTGCCTTCACACGTTACATTTTTGAAGGTGTTTTAAGCTATTGGGAAAGTGTCAGGTCAAAAGCGGCTCTCGCTTGCAGCTGCTCTGTTTTTCCTCCACCGGTCCCCTTCTGACAAATGATTTGGGCTCTCTTGCTTCTTTCTTCCTACCTACCCTCATCCATGCCCAGCTGCTTTGGGCAGTACGTATCTTCCATCAGCAAAATGGGATAAGCCTTCCAAACATCTTCCATAGCAAGACTGTCTTGCTGAATTTGGAGGGAGAGCACACATATACATCCTAAACTCCATGCGTGCAGCACGTTAAAAAAAAAAAAAAAACCACACAGACACACAGACAAGCATACAGACCCAAACAGGGAGAGGGAATAAAGAATGAAAATAGAATCTCATCCCTGAGAATCAGAATTAACTCCAACTGCCATTTGGGTGAAGGATCTGCCCCCAAGGCGCTCCGGAGACTCAGTCCCCAAGAGATGACTTAAATCTGAAGAGCTAAAGCGTTCCTTTCCCCTTGCTTTCAATGGGTTTTGCAAAAAGCATCCATCCTGACGCAGAATGCTTCTTTCTGCACCTTCCAGGACCAGGCTCTCATCCCATCAAATCGAACTTATTAATGTTTTTCTAAAATCGTTCTCCAGCCTTGCAAGGTGGAAAGATGGAAAACGAAGCTCTGGATGAATTTGAGGGCTGACTTAAAAGCCATGCCAGCAGATCAGAGAAGCTTCTCTCCTCAACCCTTTCCATCCTGCCTCTCCCTCTCTTATTTTTTTGGGGGGTGGGGGGGAAGGAATACAAAGGCAACTGCATCGTTGCCATGAGAGGTTCCCAAAGATTAGGCACTTAGAAGTAAAGAATGGGCGCCTTCAGGAAAGGAAAAAAAAACCCAACAACATGGGAATGGCCAGCAGACTAATTCTCCACTGGAGAGGAATCTCCCATTTTGGTGGTGTTCTTGTCTTGCTTTCTTTTGCTATATAATTTAACCCCCCCCCCACCACCACCACAAAAAGTGGACACAATGAAAAGGAAAAGTTTATCCAACAACTCAATAGAAAACATGACAATTCTGTCCACCCTCCTCCTCCTCCTCCTCCTCCTTCATCCCCTCCTCAGCTCAGATTTGTAAACAAGATGAAAATTAAGATAGGGGCCACCAACTGTCTTGTCCAAGGAGAACAAGATCTTAGATGTTGTCCTTGTCAAAACCTCTCCCTTCTTATAGGGCATTTCCAAAACGCTGGTGGAAAGGACTCAAAAAAAAAAAAAAGTGGAGATCAAAGGATGGACCAAGACATTGGGTGTGGCCATATGGTTGCTTGGATCCATTGGGAATTTCCAGGATGGGCTCGGTTTATAAAGGGTCACCATTGGCCAAGGGTTGAAGATCCAGCTGGATAAACTCCCTTCTTAAAAGGTGGACACAATAAAATGTAGGTTGGTTCTTTGTACATCAGGGTTGTCTTCCCCACTGCTCATCCCAAACTGTCCAGATTCCAGAGTCTAGGATTTTTCTCCCTGTGCTTTTGTTGTAGCCTCATAATTTGGGGCGGGAGGTGGTGTCTCCCATGACATGGCAACAGGGAGCAGAACCGAAGGACGTTTGCGCTGCTCAGACCATCCGTAACGGTGCCTTTGCTGACCGATCCATAGCTCTCTAGTGCAAAAGAAGAAACCGGAATGGAGAGAGCGGGCGTCTTTACTGACAGTGTGGTGCACGCGCCGAGGGCTGTCTTGGCCAGGGGTGTTCCACAGAGAGGCAGCTGCTTGGATCTTCTTCTTTCCCCTAGCAGCCTTGATGTCACAGGGCTGGATGCAAACACATGCGCATCAACGTGGCGGTTCTCCGGATGATAAAACTCATCGACCTCCAGTGTGCAACTTGGTCCTTGTCCTGCTAGCACCAATCATCTTCGTCTTGCTCGTGGTAATAGCTACGCGCCCTAGTGCTGGTGCCAGGGCCGGCACTCAGTCCCAAAACATAATGGTACCCATTGGGGACTCGGCGGATTTGATGGGACTGGGACGTTAGAGAGGAAACGTAAGAGGTTCGGGAGGACCTCCCTGAATTGGTGGCCATGGCCTCCTCAAAGGTGAGGGTGTCCTCAGGCATCATGTGGTAGGGACTGTCGCTCTCTTCCCGGTGTCCCAGGTAAGGGTCCGAACCGATCCGGGCCATCAGGGTTTGTGAGGGTCCCTGGGAGTCGCCATGCAGCAAAGCATTGTGCTCAGAGAGACCCCGGCTCAAGCGTCCCGGGGAGAAAGTTGGCAGGCCGGTCTGGAACCCGGAGAAATGCACAGGCGAGGAGTTGGCAGTCTTGTAGGTAATGCTAGGGCGTGGCGTCAGCGGGGTCTGCGGCAACTGCCTCCGACCACGGCAGGGGGTGCTAGCACCAGAGGTCAACAGCAGGGGGCTCCCATTAACTGAACCACTGCCCTACATGAAGATTGGAAGAAAGTAAATGAACAAAACAAAAACCAGAAGGAGGAGGAGGAGGAAGAGAAGAGAGATATGGAGAAGGAGGAGGAGGAGAAAAGGGGGAGAAGGTGAAAAAGAAGAAAAAGAAGGAGAAGAAGGAGAAGGTGAAAGAGAAGAAGAAGGAAAAAAGGAGGTGGAGGAGCAGAAGAAGAAGGCAAAAGAGAAGAAGGAGAAAGAGAAGGAGAAGGAGAAGGAGAAAAAGGAGGAGGAGGAGAAGGCAAAAGAGAAGAGGGAGAAAGAAGGAGGAGGAGGAGGAGGAGGAGGAGGAGGAGGAGGAGGAGGAGGAGAGAGATATGGAGAAGGACGAGAAGGAGAAGGACGGCGAGCAACAATAAGAATACCAGACGGACACAGAGTCACATGTTGGAGTAGAGTGGCAAAACACAAAGGACAGAAGAATGAATGATATGAACAGAGGAATGTATCGTAGGATAAAAAGAGAACAAAAAACAAAAAGGGAAAGAGAGAATTTAAATGTGCACAGTCAAGGACAGGGAAGCTGCTCCAGCACCATTTGAACAGAAGGAGAAATACAGGAAACCAACAGGGAGGACAAAGGATTCCAAATGAAGACGACCGGTGAGACAATACTGGGGAGCAGACAATCGAGCAGACAAGAGAGCCAGGTGGTCCACCTTGAAAAGTCAGGCGGTCCACTGCGTGCTTCCAGATCAACATCAAGTCCTTTCCGACTTGCAAGGTTCTGCTAATGTAGCCTTGCAATCAGTTAAAATGAACGCCTCTGGTGACGACTCCTCTCTGCTCTGCTCGGAAAGGCTGATGCTACCACGGTGTCTTCTCCCTCTTTGGGGATGAGAGAACTTGAGCCCAGCCTCGTCCCTCCTCTCTCCCCGCCCCCCACCTCCCCTTCTCACCTGTTTCTGTGTCCCGTGTTCCTGCCCTCCGCCGGGGGATGGGGGTCTACTGCCTTCAGAGGACTTGGGCTGATCCCGACTCCCAAAGCGGTCGCAGGAGTAAAAGCGCTGCTTTTCAGAGGAAGAAGAAGAATGGACTTTTCGTTCCTGGGACCGGCCCCGCTCCTGCTTTCTGGACTTGGAGGTGGCTTCTTCTGCTGGGGAGACAACAGGAAACCATAGAATTCAAATTATTCTAGTCGGTCATAATCAAACAAGGTTCACGCTTAAGCACGAAGACCTACAAACAGAGATGCAGACTAAAGGAAAGTCAACACAATCCACCAAATTGAACGACGGTAGCTCAACATTTTAAAATGAACCCAACTTTTAATTTAAATATATATATATATATATATATATATATATATATATGTGTGTCAAGTGGTTATTTTTTAGATTGCACCCTGTAAACCCAAATATGGGAGGAAGAAATCATTCTTTCCTTTGCCTGTTTCAGCTCAACCCAGAGCCATCTGCAAGCACAAATATATATATGTTTTTAAAATTGTTAACAAAGAAATAAGGGATTTCTGAGATAGTTATTTCGAGTTATTTAACTCTCTTCAGTCAGAACTCAGTTCTGACTGAAGAGAGTTAAATAACTCGAAATAGCTATCTCAGAAATCCCTTATTTCTTTGTTAACAATTTTAAAAACACACACACACACACAGACATATATATATATATATATATATATATATATATATATATATATATATATATATATATATATATATATATATATATATATATATATATATATATATATATATATATATATATATATATATATATATATATATATATATATATATATATATATATATATATATATATATATATATATATATATATATATATATCAGCAACACTGACACCTTCCTCTAACTCTGCTATGTAGGAAGATTGGGATGGGAACTCTCAAACATAATACACAACCCAGTTTGAGAGACAAAGAGATTTTAGAAGAGAGGGCAGATCTTCCTAGGGGTTTAAGTATACGTACTTCAACTCCCAGAATCCTAGGCAACACACGACCATTGCTAAGGATTCTGGGAGCTGAAGGCCACACCTCTGAAGGATACCCAGACAGGTGCATGCTGTTGAAAAATTTCAACATGGTCAACCAAGCTGGAGAAATATAAGGCACCCTTACCAGGAGCTTCACCCTCAATCAAGTGGTTGGGTGGCTTTTCCACTGACTTCTGTTTCTTCTCTCTCCGCCGATGGCAACGATGGTGGTGATGGTGATGAGTATGTTCAGCTGGCCGGGGATATTCGTAAAGATGTGTGGCGCGGGGACGCTGTGGGTTGAGTGTGGAGACTGACCGCTTCATGGGGCTGGTGTCTGGAATGGGCTGTGGAAAGAAGAGAATGCAAAGAGGTTGATTGGATGTCCACCATCCAAAGGTAGCATCTTTTCCTTCACACAACTGGATCTTGTGTCTGATTTGTTTTAACAGTAGTACAGAGGTGGAGGGGGCCTTGAATTATCTTCTACTCCAACCCCCTGCTCAGGCAGGAGACCCTATACCATCTCAGACCAATGGTTGTCCAATCTCTTCTTCAAAACCTCCAGTGATGTAGCACTCACAATTTCTGGTGGCAAGCTGTCCCACTGGTTAATTGTCCTCACTGTGAGGAACTTTCTCCTGAGTTCTAAGTTGTCCCAGAGGTGCCAAGTGGATTTTGTTTTTCCTTGAAGACATTTCTCTTCTCATCCCAGAAGCTCCTTCGGTTGAAATGAGGTGAACTGAAGGGGAACTGAAGAAGCTTCTTGGAAGAGAAGCGAAACATTTTTGAGGTAAAATAAAATCCACTTGCCTTTTGGGGTGGGGGGGAAGACAACCATGACCTGGATGACTGAGAATCTCCACAGACATTTAGTTCTAAGTTGATTCCTTTCAATTAAAAACTCGTTAGTATCTGTGGGGGTCCTTTGGTGCTCTCTGAGCACTGATGATGTTACTGAGTTTGGTGATGAAACGTCTGCAAGGAAAAAAACCCAGCACACAGAGCACCAAGAACCCCAAAGCCCAACTCTGAGCTACAAATATTCTCTTCTGTCTTTAGCCTCTCCCTTTCCAATATCAAAGCAATAAAAAGTCATCTTTTCGTTTCTTTAAAGGGCTTAAAGTAAACTTTTCATTCATTATCTTCCTCGTGGAGATGCTCTTATAATATAGGGACTGGCAATTCTTTTCACCCAAGCTGCTTTTTCGGGAGGCAACTGGACTGTCTTGTTTTCCTTTGAAGATGTTTTGCTTCTCGTCCAAGAAGCTTCTTCAGCTCTGACTGGATGGTGGGGGAGTGGAAGGATTTATACTCCTTGCAGAGAGCTGGTCATTTGCATGCTTTTAGAGAGTCGTTGAGGCCACTTGGAGGTTTACCTGTGTTTTGCTTCTCATCCAAGAAGCTTCTTCAGCTCTGACTGGAAGGTGGAGGATGGAAAGATTTATACTCCTGGCAGAGAGCTGGTCATCTGCATTCTTTTAGAGAGTCGTTGAGGCCACTTGGAGGTTGACCTATGTTTCGCTTCTCATCCAAGAAGCTTCTTCAGCTCTGACTGGATGGTGGGGGAGTGGAAGGATTTATACTCCTTGCAGAGAGCTGGTCATTTGCATTCTTTTAGAGAGTCGTTGAGGCCACTTGGAGGTTTACCTATGTTCTGCTTCTCATCCAAGAAGCTTCTTCAGCTCCGACTGGATGTGGGGAATGGAAGGATTTATACTCCTTGCAGACAGCTGGTCGCTTGCATTCTTTTAGACGGCCATTGAGGCCATTTGGAGGTTTATTGTGACGCATAAGGACTCCTTAGGATACAGATAAATCTCCAAGTGGCCTCAACGACCCTCTAAAAGAGTGCAGCTGTCTGCAAGGAGTATAAATCCTTCCATTTCCCCACCCTCCAGTCAGAGCTGAAGAAGCTTCTGGGATGAGAAGCGAAATGTCTTCAAAGAAAAACAAGGAAGTCCAGTTGCCCTGTGAAAAAGCACCCCTGGGACAACCATGGACCTGGAGGACGGAGAACTTCCACAGACTTTCACCACAGAACTACAATTTTTTCCAGCTCGTGAGAGCTGATTCCATCCTTGAGAGACCAGCCTGACTAAAATGTACAGCTGTTTAAACACTTAGAGGGGAGAAGCCCAGCGCAGATTATCAAGACATTTAGTGCCTCTAGATTGAGTTATTTCTTCCTTCTTATAGTAATGCAATCTTTTATGGTCCCTAACAAAAGGTCCTGAGGTAGAAATTCAGTATCCTGAGGTAGAAATTCAGTACGCTTTTCCAATATTAAAGCAATCAACATTAAATCTGGGCTCATATTAATAAGCTGTCCTCATAAGACCTGAAATACAGCTCTTATATATGGTCTATCTACATTCATACAAACAGCATTGAACATGAAATCATAGTTTGTACCAATCTTCATAGCACCTGGTATACATCACTAAGTGTTAATCTTTATAAACGGCTGGTTTGGTTAGCATTTTTCATTCCTCACATCAAACCTCAACTATACACCTGTTACCATTTATTTGATTGGTGTTTCTCTTTTCTATAGCCTATCCACAGTTTCTAGTCTATAACACATTATTCATCTCAAATGTTGATTGCTTTAATATTGGGAAAGCGTACTGAATTTCTACCTCAGGATACTGAATTTCTACCTCAGGACCTTTTGTTAGGGACCATAAAAGATTGCATTACTACTGAAACGAATGTACGAGTTGTATTGCAGGATATATGATGATTGCTTTTTAATATGAACTCATGTATAATGTTGATGGATTTAATAAAATAATTTAAAAAAGAAAAAGAAAGAAAGAAAAAGCAACAGAAGAATGCAGGGGATCTGCTTAAATCCTTTCCTTGACTAGACTTTTACTAGACAGGTGAGTTCAAACAAGCTACATACTGATAGATATCGCCCTGGTGACCGTGTTTTGCTCCTCTGCAAGCAATTCAGATAGAAAAAATGGCATGGGTCCCCAACCAGCAACAGTCAGACATCCCAGGAGGCAGGTGAGAGACGAGATGACCAAGGAGAGGGAGGGGGAAGGGAGGGAGGGAGGGAGGGGCAGAGAATGAGATCCACGAAGACCAAGGAAGGGGTGGGTGAATGGAGACAAGAGACAGAAGTGAGTGTTAATCAACAATTATTCATGAGAAAACGATGGTTGGGTGAATACGGGTTTTTTTGAATCCCTCGCAAGATGCTTTTTTAAAAACATCCAGAAAAAAAATGGAGGGTCTGACTAGTTCTTTACTGTTTGCCTTTCATTCTCTCTTAGGACACCCATACACACTGATGGCGGTATCTAGTTTGGTCATGAAACGTCTGCAAGGAAAGCACCAAACTTAGAGAGCACCAAGGACCCCACAGTCGTCCTTCTCCTCTTCTTCTTCCTCTTCCTCCTCCTCCTCCTCTTCTCCACAAACCCCACTCCCTCCTATCACTGATGATGCTACTTAGTTGGGTCATGAAACGTCTGCAAGGAAACCACCAAGCTCAGAGAACACCAAGGACCCCACAATCGTTGTCCTCCTCCTCCTCCTCCTCCTCCTCCTCCTCCTCCTCCTCCTCCTCCTCCTCCTCCTCCTCTTCTCCACAAACCCCCCTCCCTTCTAGTACTCATAATGCTACCTAGTTGGGTCATGAAACGTCTGCAAGGAAACCAACAAGCTCAGAGAGCACCAAGGACCCCACAATTATCCTCCTCCTCCTCTTCCTCCTCCTCCTCCTTTCCACAAACCCCACTCCCTTCTAACACTGATGACGCTACCTAGTTGGGTCATGAAACGTCTGCAAGGAAACCACCAAGCTCAGAGAGCACCAAGGACCCCACAGTCGTCCTCCTCTTCCTCCTCCTCCTCTTCCTCCTCCTCCTCCTCTTCCTCCTCCTCTTCTCCACAAACCCCACTCCCTCCTAGCACTGATGATGCTACCTAGTTGGGTCATGAAACGTCTGCAAGGAAACCACCAAGCTCAGAGAGCACCAAGGACCCCACAGTCGTCCTCCTCTTCCTCCTCCTCCTCTTCCTCCTCCTCCTCCTCTTCCTCCTCCTCTTCTCCACAAACCCCACTCCCTCCTAGCACTGATGATGCTACCTAGTTGGGTCATGAAACGTCTGCAAGGAAACCACCAAGCTCAGAGAGCACCAAGGACCCCACAGTCGTCCTCCTCTTCCTCCTCCTCCTCTTCCTCCTCCTCCTCCTCCTCCTCTTCTCCACAAACCCCACTCCCTCCTAGCACTGATGATGCTACCTAGTTGGGTCATGAAACGTCTGCAAGGAAACCAACCAAGCTCAGAGAGCACCAAGGACCCCAGAGGAAGGTTAAAAGTGCTAACCTGAGTTTCAGCTGCCAGCCGAGGCATGGAAGCTGCTCGCCCTTGACTCTCCAGTCCTGGCTGATGTTCCCCATTGGCTAAAGTTGGGCTGACTTCTTGCATTTCAACAACCTGGAAAACGCAGCGAGAGAATAACAGGCGTGTAAGGCTGTTGCCTACGAACATTTGTCCAAATGTGTTCTCCTTTTTTTTTTTAACCAGTTCCTTCAATAAACACTCTCTTAAGAGATCAAAGAATTCCAAAATTTGGGTTTCTGCTAAATATGTAAGGCCAAAATGGGAAATAAAGTGGAGGGTGGATATGGTGTTAAGATTTTCTAGGAAAATCCTTAAAAAAAAAAAAGCTATGTTTTTCCTCTCCCCCTGCATGTGATATCTCCACTGTCTTGCTTGCCTGCTGGACAGGAATTTCCTCCGAATGGCCCCGTTGAAACGCTGGCGTCCTAGTTTCGTAAAACATGTTCTGGGTGTGTTGGATCCCCCAAGAAACCGACTCTTTGATGCCTCCTCCTTTGGGCATTGGCCTGTTTCAAAAGAAGACGAGATGAGGGTCCTAAAAACCATGTGGCAGAAGGGTTGTCCTAGGGAGGGTGCAGGAAGAACCGTCAAATACCTAGAAGCACTTTTGGCTCATGTGCAACTGCCATCGACAGAAGCACCGGAGAACATCGGACAACACCAGAAGAAGGAAACAGCTCATGTCTTCCAACAAAATGGACACTTGTGCCATTTTGTCAAACAGCTGGCTCTGTCCACAGCTGGAAGTGTTCATCTATCTGCCTCAAGCTAAGTTGAATCAATGAAAAAAAAGAAGGAGGGGGGAGTACTTACAGGGCACCCCCATTGTTGAGTGACGCGGAGCTCTTTTGACGCAGAAAAGCATTTGGGAATCCTGACTGGCTTTGCTCGAGGGCTACTTTCAATGGATGGAAAAGGGAAACAGTCCCAGTCTAGAAGAAGTAGAGAGGAGAGGGAATCATAGCATTGGAAGGCACCTTGGAGGTCTTCTAGTCCAGCCCTCTGCTCAAAACCATCCTTATTCCATCCCAGTCAAAAGGTTGTCCAATCTTTTCTTGAACACCTCAACCGATGGATCACCCACAACTCCAGGGGGCAAGCTATTTCATTGGTTAATTGTCCTCACTTTCAGGAAATTTCTCCCTAGTTCCAGGTTAGATCTCTCTTTAACAAGCTTCTACCCAATCTTATTGTCCTGCCCGCTGGTCCTTTGGAGAATAGCTCAACCCTCTCTTCTCTGTGACAGTCCTCAAGTACTAAGAGACAGTTATTGGGTCACCCCTGGTCCTTCTCTTTGTCAGAGCAGACGTATTTAGTTTCCCTCAACTGTTCATTGTATGGTTTAGCCCCCAGACCCTTTGTTACCTTTGCTTCTCTTCTCTGTAACTCTTCCTAGGGCCTCAGCATCTTTTTTTGTATCATGGTGACCAGAATTGGACCTGGATCACCTTCCATTCTAGTGTTTTGAACACAGCAAAGGACACACTGAAGTTGACAGAAGCATTGAACTTCACTGAATCCATGGCCAGGGAGATGGATGAATGGATGGATGGATGGATGGATGGATGGATGGATGGATGGATGGATGGATGGAGGGATGGATGATAGAGGGATGGCTGGATGGATGAATAGATGAGTGATAAAGAGAGGGATGGATGGATGGACAATAGAGGGATGGATTGATGGATGAATGGATAGATGGATGGATAATAGAGGGATGGATGGATAGATGAATGAATTGATGGATGATAGAAAAAGGGATGGATGGATGGATGGATAGATGATAGAGAGATGGATGGATGGATGATAGAGAGAGGGATGGACAGATGAGAGAGGGATGGATGGATGGATAGAGAGAGGGGTGGATGGGTGGATGGCTGATAGAGACATGGATGCATGGATGGATGGACAATAGAAGGATGGATCGATGGATGAATGGATAGATGGATGGATGATAGAGGGATGGCTGAATAGATGAATGGATGGATGGATGATAGAAAGAGGGATGGATGATAGAGAGAGGGATGGATATTTACCTGACAGAGACCTCCAGGTCCTGAGTGAGAGGGGTCACGGGTGTTCTTGTTTTGTTTGTAGAAATCAAATATCATCAAGGCTGCATAAACCTTCCCCACTGTCATGGCTTCAGCTAATCAGGAAAGACAGAAGAAGCCACAGAAAGCAGAAAATCAATTAACAACATATGGAAGCAAAAGGTAACAAAATGAACTGTGGATGGAGAGTCTATGCCAAGTCAAGAAGTGAAACATTTGAAAGTTCCAGCTGACTTCAAACCAGAGTTGTAGTTGAATACATCTGGAAGGGAGCCAATTGGGTAAAACTGTGTTATGGTTATTATGCTCTTACCGGTACTAATAGATAAACATTCTCCACCCAACAAACGTATTAGATATTGGTCTTCTTCTGATACTTTGGGGAAAATAAGCTGGGATTGATGTTTGTTTTCCATTATGGGTGTTTTTGTGCTTTCAAGTCAATTAGGTCCTCTTGGCAAGATCTTTTGGGAAGTGTTTTCCATCATTACCTTCTTCTTGGCATGGCTAAAAGAGAGGGAGACTCCTTCCTTCCTTCTTTTCCTTCCTTCCTTCTTTCCTTCCTTCCTTCCTGCCTTCCTTGCCTTCCTTCCTTCCTTCCCTGGGCTGGCTTTGTGTGTTAGGATTATAGCTCATGGTGTCCTGATTTCTAACCCAGTGCCTTTAACCACTAGACTACACTGTCTCTGTGAATAGTATTAAGTAATAATAATGGTACAATTAATGTTTCTTTCCACTGGCTCAGATTACAGAAGGATTTAGAGCGCTTACGTTTATGAGGTGGCACTAACAGATCCAAAGTTTTGGAAGACAAATTGGGCCAAACCAACGAAACCTCCTTCCTTAGTTCAGCATCACACTGATGTTGCAGCACACCTGTTGGATTAAAAAGCAAAGAAACAAGATCTAATTCCCGGGGGGGGGGAAATCCTTAAAAAGAACTGTTCCAAACCAAACCACATTCTCTTTGGTCCAATATGCTGCTCTCCTCCTCCTCCTCCTCTCCACAAACCCCACTCTCTTCTAGCACTGATGATGTTACCTACTTGGGTCATGAAATGTCTGCAAGAGAACCACCAAGCTCAGAAAGCACCAAGGAACCAGAGTCTTCCTCCTCCTCCTCCTCCTCCTCCTCCTCTTCAGAAACCAACCTTACCTGATGCAAGTTTGATGTCCAGGGCTGTCCGGATCAAGGCCATTAGCGTTGATGTGAAGTGGACACTTAAATCATCGTTCGAGATGGGCATATTCATCCTGACCAAACGCTGAAGAAAAGACAAGTCTTCTGGTCAAGTCTTCTGTCCCTCCTCTCCCACTCCCAACCTCCACCGGCTATTCCCCTCCAAAGTGAAAGAGGACAACAATCTTCCACAAGATTTAACTTTTCATGTGCTGAGATGGTTTTCGTTATGGGCCAGAGAGAAAGGTCAGTCACTGTTTTGGAGCAGCACTTTTTTTTTTAAAAAAAAACCCTTTAGCACAGGAAAAGTTCGACACAAGTGTAGGTGTGTTATTTTTTTTCATGCAGCGGAAGGAAGGAAGGAGGGAGGGAGGGAGGGAGGGAGATGGGAAGAGAAAGGGAGGGAGGCAAGAGGAAGGAAGGAAGGAAGGAAGGAAGGAAGGAAGGAAGGAAGGGAGGAAGTAAGGAAGGAAGGAAGGAAGGAAGGAAAGATGGAAGGAAAGAAGGAAAGAAGGAAGGAAGGGAGGGAGGGAGGGAGGGGAGAGGGAGGGAGAGAGGGGAGAGGGAGGGAGGGAGGAAGGAAGGATAGAGAAATATTTTGAGAGAAAGGAAGGGAGGAAAGAAGGAAATGGGAAGAGAAAGGGAGGGAGGGAGGGAGGAAGGAAGGAAGGAGAGAGGAAGGAAAGAGGGTGGGAGGATAGGGGAGGGAGAAAGGTTAATGTTTCTTTGAGATAATGCTGTCCTGAAACATAGCAGAATTACACTTCTAACACATGCTCTTTGGAAGATCTCATGCACAATATCTCCATCACCGGGATCATGCCATACAGACACACAGAAGGATGGATCAACTATCGCCCGTAAGAAGCATGTGGAGGAGAAACACCAGGTGCATGTCAGAAGGTCAATTGAGAGCAAAAGAGATGATGAAGAACCATGGTTGGCAGAACCAGCTCTTGGAAACAAGGAAGCAACTGGACAGAGGGGGACAATCACAATGTCTTTCAGTCTCCGAAAGACAAGGACACAACAGATAAGAGGGACGTAGAAGCCACAAGAAGCCAGAAGGAACAGAAAGGCAGAACTCTCTCTCTCTCTCTTCAAAAGCTGGCTGGTGTCTTCAGAGAAATAACAGTGGTCTGTCCTTCTCCATGAGAAGGAAGCCTTCTACATCCAGATCTGGGCATGGATGAGAAAGCTATTTGGTTGCTCAAGCAACGTCTTCGCTGGACAACTCCCTGGGTTAGGCAGAGTGTCAAGCTCTAAGATAGCAAGGACGTAAGCCTACTAGATCAAGAATCCAGACCTTCAGCTCCAAGGAAACTGAGAGAAGTGAAGCTCTTAGCCTTTGAAGGACATGGCTCACAACGGTCCTGTTCTCCAAAGGTTAATACCTCCTCTGCTTTGCAGTGCTTTTAAACAGCCACCTCAGTCCATGGTGAGGATGGACAAGGAAGTCTACTAACAACTGCGTTCAGTTTCATCCAGGGCTGCCAATTAATCTCAACTTCTCCTCGTTCTTCTACTTTAATTTTTGTCATTCACATTTCATTTTGTCCCTCTTTATGGCATCCTTTCTTTAATGATCTCATTCCACTATTTCTTCGATATGTAACTCTCGGCTCATGACCAGTTGCTGCGCGATGAGTTGGCCATGCCAGGTTGTGGTAGACCCGCTATGGGAGCAGTTAGGTATCTGCCCGGGCTTTGGCAAATGGAGATCGCAAGAGAGTAATCCCTAGTTTTTGAAGACCATTGTAGGTGTGTGGCATTTTCAGGTGTGTTTGTTCTCTTTTCGGTCTCGTGAAATGAGAATCCAATCGGGGCAACCATTCTTGTCTTTAATTGGAGAAGTCCAGACCTGGAAGTCCCTTTGGCTGCGATTTGGACACCCCTGGACCAGATGAGAAAAGAGTTCTGCTGAAGCCACAAGAGTAGCAGGAAGGAAGAAGGAAGGAAGGAAGGAAGGAAGGAAAAGGGAGGGAGGGAGGGAGAGATGGGAGGGAGGGAGAGATGGGAGGGAGAAGGAAGGAGAGAAGGGAGGGAGGGAGGGAGGAAAGGAAGGAAGGAAAAGGGAGGGAGGGAGAGATGGGAGGGAGAAGGAAAGAAGGAGAGAAGGGAGGGGGAGGGAAGGAGGGAAGGAAGGAAGGGAAGGAGGGAGCGAGGGAAGGAAATGGGAGAGAGAGATGGGAGGGAGAAGGAAGGAAGGAGAGATGGGAGGGAGAAGGAAGGAAGGAAGGAAGGAAGGAAGGAAGGAAGGAAGGAAGGAAGGAAGGAGAGAAGGAGGAAAGGGGAGGGAGGGAGAGATGGGAGGGAGAGATGGGAGAGATGGGAGGGAGAAGGAAGGAGAGAAGGGAGGGAGGGAGGAAAGGAAGGAAAAGGGAGGGAGGGAGAGATGGGAGGTAGAAGGAAAGAAGGAGAGAAGGGAGGGGGAGGGAAGGAGGGAAGGAAGGAAGGGAAGGAGGGAGCGAGGGAAGGAAATGGGAGAGAGAGATGGGAGGGAGAAGGAAGGAAGGAGAGATGGGAGGGAGAAGGAAGGAAGGAAGGAAGGAGAGAAGGAGGAAAGGGGAGGGAGGGAGAGATGGGAGGGAGAGATGGGAGAGATGGGAGGGAGAAGGAAGGAGAGAAGGGAGGGAGGGAGGAAAGGAAGGAAGGAAAAGGGAGGGAGGGAGAGATGGGAGGGAGAAGGAAGGAAGGAAGGAAGGAGACATGGGAGGGAGGGAAGGAGAGGAGGAAGAGAAGGAAAGAAGGAGAGATGGGAGGGAGGGAGGGAAGGAAGGAAGGAAGGAAGGAGACATGGGAGGGAGGGACGGAGGGACGGAGGGAAGGAAGGAAGGAAGGAAGGAAGGAAGGAAGGAAGGAAGGAAGGAAGGAAGGAAGGCATGAAGCTTAGATGGAACACAGACGCCACCCGATGGTCTGGTTGGGCAAAATCTAACCTTGTAGGCAATACGAGCAGGGCATTTCTTCCCGAGGCCAAGTGGTGGCGACATGTGCCTCAGCATCTCGTACATGTCGGTGTAACTGATCCGCCCACTTGGAACAAGAAGGATGGGAGGTGGTGGTGGTGGTGGGGAGACAGACAAACAGACAGACAGACAGACGGGGAGGGTAAGACAACACAAGGAGGAAGCAGGAGCCACAAACAAAGGGAGGCGGGGAAATAAGGATTCGGTGGGTGTTGGGGGGGGGAGGAAAGCAAACAAGAAGACAGAGAATTCTGGTTAATTGGTGCCTTGGAAGTCTGGTTTTCCAGGGAAGGTAGCAAAACCAAGGAGGAGTTGCGTTGAGTAGGGCTTCTCCAGGTCCATCTCTTTGGGTTTCTCCTGCCATCTGCTCCCAGATTGATTTTATTTTATTTTTTTATTTTTTGGGGGGGGGGGGAAGAAACAGAAACAGGTCAGGCCGCACAAAAGGAAGAGAGGAGGTGTGGATTCCTGGTGAAGGTGTGTTGGAGGGTGGGGGGGGATCGTAACAGGGCACCTTTAGAAAAAGGCAGTGCCCGGTTTCAAAGGCGGAGGGGTCGTTTTTTGGGGTAGAGGAAGTGGCTGCACTCATGGGAAGGAGGGGGGAAAGGAAGCGTTATGGGACAGTCAGCCGTGGTGGAAGCCAAAGGTCTGGCGGAGCCCTTGGCACTCTCTGAGTTGGGTTGCTCTCTTGCAGACCTCTCATTACCCAACTAGGTAACATCATCAGTGATCTTCCTTCCTTCCTTCCTTCCTTCCTTTTTTCTCTTGCTGTTTCTCCTTCCTTCCTTCCTTCCTTCCTTCCCTCCTTCCTTCCTTCCTTCCTTCCTTTTTTCTCTTGCTGTTTCTCCTTCCTTCCTTCCTTCCTTTTTTCTTTTGCTGTTTCTCCTTCCTTCCTTCCTTCCTTCCTTTTTTCTCTTGCTGTTTCTCCTTCCTTCCTTCCTTCCTTCCTTTTTTCTCTTGCTGTTTCTCCTTCCTTCCTTCCTTCCTTTTTCTCTTGCTGTTTCTCCTTCCTTCCTTCCCTCCTTCCTTCCTTCCTTCCTTTTTTCTCTTGCTGTTTCTCCTTCCTTCCTTCCTTCCTTCCTTCCTTCCTTCCTTCCTTCCTTCCTTCCTTCCTTCCTTCCCTCCTTCCCGTATTCTGCTACAATATTCTCTATTATCTCCTTAGCTCTTAAAGCCTAGTTAAGAATTCCAGATGGCAACGGACCATTGGCTCGCCTTTTCAAACCGAAAAGCGAGATCTAAGAGCCTTGAACTAAATAAAGGTTTTTAGCCTTTCAAAAATAATGGAGATTTCCCCCCCCCCCACCTGGAATTGGGCTGGATGAAAACGAGGGCCCGTGAGAACAGAACAGAATGATAGAGCCGGAAAGGGACCTTGGAGGCCATCTAGCCCAACCCCCTGCTCACTGAAGGGTCCTTCTTCCACTCCAGACCAATGGCTGTCCAGTCTCTTCTTAAAACGTCCAGTATTGGAGCACCCACAGCCTCTGGAGGCAAGGAGTTTTCCACTGGTTCATTGTTCTCACTGTCGTGAAATTTCTCCTTCGTTCTAGGTTGCTTCTCTCCTTGATCGGTTTCCATCCGTTGCTTCTTCTCCTGCCTTCGGGCGCTTTGGAGAAGAGCTTGACCCACCTCCTCTTCTTTGTGGCAAAATGTTGGCAGACTGCTATCATGTCACCCCTAGTTCTTCTTCTCGCTCGACCGGACCCACACAATTCCTACAACCGTTCTTCCTGTGTCTCAGCCTCATCTGAGAAGCTAGGCTAACCTGAGGCATCTCCCAGTGCTGAGTTTGGAAACCCTTTGAAGGCCGACAGTCCCATAAGGCTGCCGCATCCAGGCAAGGAAATGCAGCAGGCAGAAAGGGGTAGAAACAAGCTTGCCCGTCATTTCTATTGATGCAACCGGTTAGTTTCATTCCAAGGTTATTTCTATTTTCCTTTGTTTATTGCAAGGCAGTCTACAAAGGACCCCATTCGGTGGCAAATCAAGGCAACCTCTCCTCCACCACCACCACCCCAAAAAAAGAAAGAAAGGACTGGAATTTCCTTAAACACCCCCTCCCCCCTGAAATTCCAAACCTTGTATGCCACTCTATGAGGGCACTTCTTTCCTAAGCCCAAGGGTGGGGCAATAGCTCGGAATAAATTGTACATATCCTTATAATGTATCCGGCAACTGGAAAGAAAACAGACATTCATAAGTCGCAACTCAATTGGAAGAAAAAAAAAAGCTGTGATTAATTTTTAAAAAAAGTCTTTCCTGGAACCTCCTATCTCCATCCCACAATAACATGACAAGTAGAAGAAGAATTGGAGGGGGGCGGGGGAAAGGGCATTTCATAATTTGTGACTTCCCGTTAGAAAATTACTCTCTGCTTAAGTCCCCGTAAAAGTAATTTGTTAGATGCTGTTAGGTAGGAGGAGATGAACCAATAGCGGTAGCAATAGCGCTTAGACGTATATACCGCTTTATAGCCCTTTCTAAGTGGTTTACAGAGTCAGCTTCTTGCCCCCCAACAATCTGGGTCCTCATTTTACCGACCTCGGAAGGATGGAAGGCTGAGTCAACCTTCAGCTGGTCAGGATCGAACTGCTGGCAGTGGGCAGAGTTAGCCTGCAATAACGCGTTCTAACCACTGCACTGTCATAGCAGATAGATAGATAGATAGATAGATAGATAGATAGATAGATAGATAGATAGATAGATAGATAGATAGATAGATAGATGGATGGATGGATGGATGGATGGATGGATGGATGGATGGATGGATGGATGGATGGATGGATGGATGGATAGATAGATAGATAGATAGATAGATAGATAGATAGATAGATAGATAGATAGATAGATAGATAGATAGATAGATAGATAGATAGATAGATAGATAGATAGATAGATAGATAGATAGATAGATAGATGGATGGAGGGATGGAGGGATGGAGGGATGGATATGATAGATAGATAGATAGATAGATAGATAGATAGATAGATAGATAGATAGATAGATAGATAGATATTTAGATAGATAGATAGATAGATAGATAGATAGATAGATAGATGGATGGAGGGATGGAGGGATGGATATGATAGATAGATAGATAGATAGATGGAGATAGATAGATAGATAGATAGATAGATAGATAGATGGAGATAGATAGATAGATAGATAGATAGATAGATAGATAGATAGATAGATAGATAGATAGATAGATAGATAGATAGCAATAGCACTTAGACTTATATACTGCTTCACAATGCTTTACAACACTCTCTAAGTTGTTTGCAGAGTCAGCCAATTGCCTCATTTTACCTCATTTTACCAACCTCAGAAGGATGGAAGGCTGAGTCAACCTTCAGACGGTCAGGATCGAACTGCTGGCAGTGGGCAGAATTAGCCTGCAATACTGCATTGTAACTACAGTATCTTGACCCCCGACAATCTGGGTCCTCCTTTTACCGACCTCGGAAGGATGGAAGGCTGAGTCAACCTTGAGCCGGTCACGATCAAACTCCTGGCAGTGAGCAGAGTCAGCCTGCAACACTGCATTGTATGAATACCGATCAAGCTTCCCAATCTCCATCACCCAAAATATTGATGGGTCTTGAACATTGCAGTGAGGAACCCCAACATAACTGTCTTTGAGAGTAACCAGTCAACCCCCTTTCTTCCCCCTTGGATGATCTTCTCCCAATGCGAGAAGCAGCTCCAACAATCCAACGCCACCTTCAGAAGACCAAAAGTGGGTGAGCAAGGAAGATAGGACTGGGGTAGAGATACATACCAAGCAGCTGGGTCATATTCTGCCCAAACTCGAATGAATTCATCCAGATGGTGAGGTCCTAGGATGGAAGAATCTCGTGTCAAGTACTCAAAGTTGTCCATGATTACAGCCACAAATAGGTTCAACATCTGCAAAGGGAGGGAGGAAAGTTATCGACTTTTTTTGGTGATTGTTGATAAGCCAGTTGCCAACTTTTTAGACCAACGGAGGAGGGCACAGACCGGAATAACGAGGGTCACTTTTTCAGGCTCAAAGGAAAGCTACACCTGAAAGAGACAGAGCTCGTAGCATCGCAACGTGCGACGGAGAGAGAGAAACGTCTCACCAGAAAGGAGCAGAGGAAGATGAAGGAGACAAAGTAGAAGTAAGCGAAGTCACTGCCACATTCGTTTCTGCTGAGGTTTGAGTGCTCGTCACAGGGCTGGTTGCTGAGGCACGCAAGCATGATTTCATGCCAGGCTTCTCCAGTAGCACTCCTGAAACAAAACAACAACAAACAAAAACAAGAAAAAGGCCCATGAATGTAAGTGGGTAACTATGGGGTCTTAAATCAACGGTTCTTCAGATTGCTTAAAATGACGGCATGGTTGATGAAGACGGGCAAAGAAGGAGTCTTGCTCCCAGATGGGATCCAGGAAGAACTCACCGAAAAAGCAACATTAGTGCCTGCAGAAAAGTTTGGAAGTTATTGTGACGATTAATGGCGCTTTCATCATCCAGAGCAATGTTTCCGAAGACCTGGGGGAAAGTGAGAGAAGGAGAAGAGAGAGAGAGAGAGAGAAGGAAGAAACAACAAAGAGAACATGAGCTTGCCTCCAGAAATCGTGGGCACTCCATCACTGGAGATTTTTAAGAAGAGGCTAGACAGTCACTTGTCTGAGATAGTATAGGTTCTCCTGCTTGAGCAGAGGGCTGGACTAGAAGACCTCCAAGGTCTCTTCCAGCTCTATTCTATTCTGTTCTGTTCTGTTCTGTTCTATTCTATTATTCTAGTCTAGTCTAGTCTAGTCTATAGTCTAGTCTAGTCTATAGTCTAGTCTAGTCAAGTCTATATCTAGTCTAGTCTAGTCTAGTCTATCCTTCTTCTATTCTTTTCTATTCTAGTCTAGTCTAGTCTAGTCTATAGTCTAGTCTAGTCTAGTCTATAGTCTAGTCTAGTCTAGTCTATATCTAGTCTAGTCTCTATTCTTCTATTCTTTTCTATTCTATTCTATTCTATTCTATTCTATTCTATTCTATTCTATTCTATTCTATTCTATTCTATTCTATTCTATTCTATTCTATTCTATTCTATTCTATTCTATTCTATTCTATTCTATTCTATTCTATTCTATTCCAGCTCCTATTCTATTCTATTCTATTCTATTCTATTCTATTCTATTCTATTCTATTCTATTCTATTCTATTCTATTCTATTCTATTCTATTCTATTCTATTCTATTCTATTCTATTCTATTCTATTCTACTCTACTCTACTTTAGTCTAGTCTACTCTAGTCTACTCTACTCTACTCTAGTCTATTCTCTATCCTTATCCTTATCCTTATCCCATCCCATCCCATCCTATTCTTTTCCATATTCTATTCTACATTGAAAAATCAGTGGGAGGCCCAGCGTGACAAACAGGTGCCATCACCCTCAACTACCTTCCCCATCTCTGTGACAACAGACTCTAAACCCCGCTTAGTCGATCTGGTTCCCGCCGCCCATTTTACCTGCATGCCAATTATGGCATAGATGAAAAACAGCATGGCAATGAGGAGGCACACATAGGGCAAGGCCTGGAGAAAAGAGAAGAAGTCGGGAGCTTGCACTCACCCAGCAAAGAGCACAGCACATCACAACATCTGCACAACCGCACATGTCAGAGAGCAGGTAGTCCTTTTTTTAAAAAATAAAATAAAAATAAAAACCTAGAAGCAAATCAAAATAGAATTGCACCCTCAAAAACCCTCACCTTAAAAGACTGGACAAAAGTCCAGAGCAGAATCCGTATGGTGTAGCCCTGACGGAGAAGTTTGATCAGCCGCGCGGCCCGGAAGAGGCGGAGGAAACTGAGGTTGATGAAATTATCCTGCAAAGAAAAAAAGAAAAAAATATATATTTCCCATCGGTCAGAGCCGGGCGGGATTCGAAAACCGCAGCCCACAAAAACAGGAAAGGAAAAATTTACCGGCTTTGGGTTCTAAGCAGCAAGTCGGCCGGCAGAGGACAAAACAACCTTGCAAAAGAAAAACCCCGCCAGGAATTTATTTTCTTATCATAACAACATGCAAATAAGTTTCCCCTTCTGATCAGCCACGCGATGTGAGGAATAAAGGAAGGGAGGGGTTTTTTGGCAACAATTAAGGGATTATTATTATTATTATTATTATTATTATTATTATTCCATTATCAAGCAGCCAACACAAACACAACGAGATGAGGAAACTGAGTCACAATGCACAAGGGAAAGGAGAGTCCCAAACTCTCAAATTATAGAGGAAGGAAACCAAACGAAACAGGAACAAACATTTCCTTAAAGCAGACGATTGATAGATATATATATATATTTAACCCTTCCCCCCCCAAAAAAAACAAATTCAGTGAAACCAACCGTGTCCTATATGAGATGTTTTCATGGATGAATAGTGATTTTTGAGTTTAGCGTTATGATTATTTTTAAATAGATATTTATTTGTGAGCAGGAGGCAGGCAACAGACAGATGTAGACATGATGTTAGTGGGGGTTTTTCCCCCCCCGTTTTTTGCATGTTGATTGAATGGCATGATTCGGCAGGAAAGAGAGAAAACACACACAGACAGAAAACAGAAACAGAAAAAAAAAAAGAGAGAGAGAAAATGAGTCATCGGCACCGGAAAAGAACAGAAACACTAACGATCATATTAGAAAGGGGGGAGGGGAAATTAGGGGTTTATAAAAAGAAGTGATTTTTCTAGCAAGGACCAAATCTGGAGAGAAACACAGTGGAGTGAAAATTATTTGCATTTTACATTGCAATGCAAATTCGTGGACACTCTGCAAGCACCTTTGAATTGTGTCTTTTTTTGTTTTGTTTTTTTTTTTTAAATTCCCAGGCAAAGCTAAAAAAAAATGCCAGTTTCACGATTTGCGTTCAAAAAGGGAACGTGAATTTAGCAAACCCCTGCAGCCACGTATGGGTCTTGAAAGAGGAATCTGGTAATTATTTGACGGGACCGTCAGTTCAGAAATGATGGTCTCCCCCCCCCCAAGGATAGAAACAGAGTTAAAAGAGTTGGAGGGAGACCCTGGAGATAATAGAGATAGTAGAGAGACTTACTTACCACTTGATAGTGCTTTACAACCCTCTCTAAATGATTTGCAGACTCAGCATATTGCCCCCAATAATCTGGATTCTCATTTTATCAGCCTCGGAAGGATGGAAGGCTGAGTCAACCTTGAGCCAGTCAGCATCGAACTGCAGGCTGTGGGCAGAGTTTAGCCTGCAATACTGCGTTCTAACCACTGCGCCACCACTAATGAAACATCCAATCAGTTACAGCAATAGCATAAGAACATAAGAAGAGCCCTGCTGAATCAGGCCAAAGCCCATCGAGTCCAGCATTCTGTGTCACATAGTGGCCCACCAATTGTACATGGGGATCTTGAGCAGAAAGAGAAGGCAACCCCCCCTTTCCCTTGACCCCCAACAAATGGTACTCAAGGGAATCCTGCCTGCCTCAACCAACATAGAGGCGGCACATGGACATCCGTTTTAATAACCACCGATACACTTGGCCTCCATGAATCTGTCTGACCCTGCCTTGAAGCTGTCAAGGCTGACAGCTGTCACAACCCCTTCTGGAAGTGAATTCCATAAATCAACGACCCTCTGGGTGAAGAAATATTTCCCTTTATTTGTCCTCACTTTCTTAGCTATGAGCTTTAGGGAGTGCCCCCTTGTCCTGGTATTGTGTGGTAGAGAAAAGAATTTTTCTCTATCCACCTTTTCTATCCCATGCATGATTTTGTACACTTCGATCAAGTCACCCCTTAAACGCCGTCTTTCAAGGCTGAAGAGACCAAGGCGTTGCAATCTGGTTTCATAAGGGAGGCGCTCCATTTCCTTGATCATTCTTGTTGCCCTTTTTTGCACCTTTTCCAGTTCCATTATATCCTTCTTGAGGTGCAGTGACCAATAGCACTTAGACTTATATACCGCTTCATAGTGCTTTTACAGCGCTCTCTAAGCCGTTTACAGAGTCAGCCTGTGGCCCCCAACAATCAGGGTCCTTATTTTACCAACCTCAGAACGATGGAAGGCTGAGTCAACTTTGAGCCAATCAGGATCAAATTCCTGGCAGTGGGCAGAGTTAGCTTGCAATGCTGCATTCGAACCACTGTGTCATCCAAAAACTAAAACGCCTATAAACTCATAGATGTCACTCATTTCATGTGCATTTTTTTTTTAAAATCCCCAATACAAAGGTTTTCCATCCATTCAAATCTTACTCCTCTTGGCTGTCTGTTCTGATGATTAAGCTTATCATCTTAACAGCGGAAGAGGAAAAATATCAGGTCTTCCTTGACAATGCAAGAGCTATGTTCGTGAGGTGGGAAGAAAAACTGACATGATTGCATTTGCCTGCAGAAGTTAAAAAAACAACAACAACAACAACCCAACAACAACAGACAGCAAGAAAGAGAAGCATTCGTAGCATTGGCCAAAGAAACCGGTACACCGCACAGCTACAGAATCAAAGGAAAACTAAATTCATTGATGTGTTTTCCTTATGCTTTTCTCCGTTGGTCCTGTTAGTGGCTAAACATCTCATAAGTATAAATGGTAAAGATCTAGAACTGCCCTGGGTCTCAGGAGAAGGACGGCATGGAAATTCAAGTAAAGTAAAGTAAAGTAAAGTAGAACCAGGTGGGGAAGGGGAGGCAAATATGGAGGGAGGCCCCGCTTCTGGATTTCAGGGTGGGGAGGAAAATGCCCCATCTTCCGGACGTTTCCTTCAAGTAGCTCCAACAGGAGAAGAGCAGGCAGTGCTGAGAGGGCGGAGTTAAGCACGCCATTAGCTTTGAGTCGCTGCGTTCCCAAAACACTTCAACTCCTCCTGAATTCTGTTGCCAATTTAGTGTTGGCCAGATACTTGTGTAGAGGCTTGCATCAATCTTCTATTCGGCAACCTAACAGATGGTCCTAATTCTTTGTGCCTGATAGCTCCTTTTGGCATTGCAGAGACCCACATGAAGGCAATCAAAATATCTGACACCAGGGTAAAGGGATTAAAGCATGGTAGCTATGGGTTAGCAGCTGAGATGGGGAAAACATGAATTGATCTTATCCCCAAGTCATCCTGCCTTCCATTGTTCTAAGATGCTTTAGAATTTCTTGTTGTGGCACGTTATACCTTACTTTACATTTAGAAGGCTACTAGTCTTTCTTTTTCCACCTGTCCCCTAGCAGCCTCCTTGGCTGGACCTGTTTTGTAGGAAGCCAGAGAATCGCAACCCTTGGGAGACGTGATTCTAGAGGTGGGGAGATCCCTCAAATATAGACTTTGGTCATATCTCTGCGTCTCTGTCCCATGAGGACCCCCACAAAACAATCCCCCCCATCGAACATATTTCAAAAAAGGGTTCCATTCACATCAAATCAAAATGCAGGGGGGGGGAAATAGTTGGTAATAATCAGCCATAATTCTGATGCAGGTGCTTCCATCACAGGCCAATAATATTTCGCAACAGAAGAGCCCGGATTGAATTCTGCTGCTGCTGCTGAATCATATTGGAATAAAATAGAATAGTTTTCTACTCTGGATGTCTAACGAATTTAGATTGTCCCAAAGGTGCTTTTTTTCAAAAAGCAACTGGACCTTCTTGTTTTTCTCTGAAGACGTTTCGCTTCTCATCCATGAAGCTTCTTCAGTTCAGAATTTCAGAAAACTGCTCCGGACGATGGTTCTGTTTGAGGAGGTCTGAAAAAGCTTCCACTGAATTGCGTAGACATCTCCTTACTGATGTTGTGATTCCTTCCCTGGATTGAGACCGCATAGCTCAGTCCAGAAAGCAAAAAAAAAAGTAGAGATTCTGGTTGGGAGACCAGCTTAGGATTCATCATCAAACCTACCACGTGACTGAATCAAGTCGTGACCTCGTGGAGGCATTCACACAGCACATTAGCCTTGGTAGGCAGTAGCTCAGATTGTCATGCAACTCCATCTGCTTTGCTTACGTTACAGGTCAGCCCTGCACCAACTCAGAGCATGAGCTAATTCAATAACCTTGCTAAGCGTCTTGCATGAATACAGCCAGACCAGGCTGTCATTACAGGAAGGGAAGAGAGAAGAAACAACTATTACCAACGTCTGTGTCAAAGGCTACTCACAGGTTCAGGAAGAAAGCTAAATTAGATTTAAGTTAATTCAAACTGTATCCAAAGCATTACACGTGATTAATGTGGTTGTTCGGTGGCATTTGATTCTTTCTCTCATGTCAAACGTTGTAATCTGTGGAAGGGGTGGCAGGAATTATGGCTTTCAAGAGCCACGGGTCCCACTGGGGGAAAGAATTTGCAAAGAGAGGTGACCACTACAGCAGAATGATCTATGGCCAATAGATACCTGCATAAACAAATTGAGTAATTGGATACATAATTAATTCTTTGGCATTGTACATAGCATCCCTTTGAACAACCTCTTTCAGTGGCAAAAAAAAAAAAAATGACTTAGCGTCCTTTGCAACCAATGCCTTAAGTTTCCAAAAGACATTCAGCCTTGAGCGTTGAAGACAAGAATCATAGGGCGCAATTCAGGTTTGTCCAGCTGTCACTTCTCAGACGTGGGTCTTGCCCCAAAATTTACAGTTTGCCCAAGAGATCTATCTAGATTCTCCCCCCCCCTTTAAAAAAATGTATGGTTTGCTAAAGAAAAACAAGTCTCCAATTGGTACTCACCGCAATCTCTGTGACTAAAATATCAGTAATACTTCCCAAGACTGTGACAAAATCAAAAATGTTCCAGGCATCACGAAAATAATTCTGTAAGAGAAAAGGGAGGACCCTTCAGATCCCTTTCAAAGCTCTTGGCCAAAAGGAAACAACAATTCAGTGATACAGAATTCAGAAATAGATCCGCTTGGAAGAACGGTGGGACGCCGAATCTCTCCAACATCCAAGGAGGAATAGAATAGAATAGAATAGAATAGAATAGAATAGAATAGAATAGAATAGAATAGAATAGAATAGAATAGAAATTAGAATGGAATAGAATAGAATAGAAATTAGAATGGAATAGAATAGAAATTAGAATGGAATGGAATGGAATGGAATGGAATGGAATAGAATAGAATAGAATAGAATAGAATAGAATAGAATAGAATAGAATAGAATAGAATAGAATAGAATAGAATAGAATAGAAATTAGAATGGAATAGAATAGAAATTAGAATGGAATAGAATAGAAATTAGAATGGAATGGAATGGAATGGAATGGAATGGAATAGAATAGAATAGAATAGAATAGAATAGAATAGAATAGAATAGAATAGAATAGAATAGAATAGAATAGAATAGAATAGAATAGAATAGAATAGGAATAGAATAGAATAGAATAGAATAGAATAGAAATTAGAATGGAATAGAATAGAAATTAGAATGGAATAGAATAGAAATTAGAATGGAATGGAATGGAATAGAATAGAATAGAATAGAATAGAATAGAATAGAATAGAATAGAATAGAATGGAATAGAATAGAAATTAGAATGGAATAGAATAGAAATTAGAATGGAATAGAATAGAAATTAGAATGGAATGGAATGGAATGGAATGGAATGGAATGGAATGGAATAGAATAGAATAGAATAGAATAGAATAGAATAGAATAGAATAGAATAGAATAGAATAGAATAGAATAGAATAGAATAGAATAGAATAGAATAGAAATGGGATGGAATAGAAATGGGATGGAATAGAATAGAATAAAATAGAATAGAATAGAATTAGAATTAAGAGAAGAGAAGAGAAGAGAAGAGAAGAGAAGAGAAGAGAAGAGAAGAGAAGAGAAGAGAAGAGAAGAGAAGAGAAGAGAAGAGAAGAGAAGAGAAGAGAAGAGAAGAGAAGAGAGAGAGAAGAGAAGAGAAGAGAAGAGAGAACAGAATAGAATAAGAAATAGAGTGGAGTGGAATGGAATAGAATAGAATAGAATAGAATAGAATAGAATAGAATAGAATAGAATAGAATAGAATAGAATAGAATAGAATAGAATAGAATAGAATAAGAAATAGAGTGGAGTGGAGTGGACTGGAGTGGAGTGGAGTGGAACGGAACGGAACAGAACAGAACAGAACAACAGAACAGAACAGAACAGAACAGAACAGAATAGAATAAGGAAAAATAGAATAGAAATGAATTTGGAAATGAATATGAGAACTTCAGGCAAATTTGGAAAGTGAGAACTTGACTTTGGATGGGAAAGGACAGTGATGAAATAAAGTTCGTACCAATGCACCAAAGGCGATGATCTTCAAGACACATTCCAGTGAAAACATGGAGGTGAAGACAATATTGAGGCATTTCAGCATATCTTCGTAGGGTCCAGGGGCACCATAGAACTAAATTAAAGTTGGGGGGGAGGAGAAAAGTCAAGTTGCAGCCACCAGAGAAATAGGTCAAGATTACACAAATGGGAGAGCTCACGATCACCCCAGAGGTTGCTAACCTTCATCATAAGCACAATGGTGTTCAACGCAATCAGGACCATGATAAAGTACTCAAAAGGAAGAGAGACCACAAATTTCCACATTCTGTACTGGAATGATTGTTTGTTTTGGGGCATATAGCGGGTCAAAGGTTTGGCACTGATGGCAAAGTCTATGCAGGCTCTCTGCAAGAGAAGAAGAAAGAAAAAAAAAACACCAGCAAGATCAAAAGAGAAAATCACAGGAACATAATCTTTCTCCTGCTTCCTCCTAAATGGTCTTCTTCTTCTTCTTCTTCCAAATCATCAGCTGTTTGGACTTGCGATTACAGCCAATAGTTAGTTATCATGATCTGATTGGCCTTTAGATGTTTAGATTGGCCTTTAGACAAGAAACAATGGATGGAAACGAACCAAGGAGAGAAGCAACCGAGAACGAAGGAGAAATTTCCTGACAGTTAGAACAATTAACCAGTGGAACAACCTGCCTCCAGAAGTTGTGGTTGCTCCATCACTGGAAGTTTTTAAGAAGAGACTGGACAGCCATTTGTCTGAAAGAGTATAGGGTTTCCTGCCTGAGCAGGGGGTTGGACTAGATGACCTCCAAGGCCCCTTCCAACTCTTGTTATTCTGTTATGTTAGCATATGTGTACAGTTGGACCAATAGCATGGTGAAGCGAAAATCCTTGAAACTGAGCACCATTTGCCCCAGAAATGGTCTGAAACCATTTTACTCCTCAATGTTCAACTTGACCACAAAATCCTAGAGAAATGTAAACCATGCGCCACCTCTCCAATCAGAGCAAGTACCTCATTTTTCTCCAGGCTGCATTCAGACATCACTTTGTCGCCCTGTTCTTGGAAGGTGATGATGATCAAAGCTACAAAGATATTCACAAAGAAAAAAGGGAAGACGACAAAATAGACGACGTAAAAGATAGACATCTCCATCCGGTAGCCAGGACTTGGGCCTTGGTTTTCATACGTTGCATCAACAGAGTGCTTCAAAACACTGCAAAAGGAAGGAAGGAAGGAAGGAAGGAAGGAAGGAAGGAAGGAAGGAAGGAAGGAAGGAAGGAAGGAAGGAAGGAAGGAAGGAAGGAAGGAAGAAGGACAGGGAAGGAAGTAAGGAAGGAAGGAAGAAAGAAAGAAGGACAGGGAAGGAAGGAAGGACAGGGAAGAAAGGAAGGAAGGAAGGAAGGAAGGAAGGACAGGGAAGGAAGTAAGGAAGGAAGGAAGGAAGAAAGAAAGAAGGACAGGGAAGGAAGGAAGGACAGGGAAGAAAGGAAGGAAGGAAGGAAGGAAGGAAGGAAGGAAGAAAGGAAGGAAGGAAGGAAGGAAGGAAGGAAGAAGGACAGGGAAGGAAGGAAGGACAGGGAAGGAAGGAAGGAAGGACAGGGAAGGAAGGAAGGAAGGACAGGGAAGGAAGGAAGGAAGAAGGACAGGGAAGGAAGGACAGGGAAGGAAGGAAGGAAGGAAGGAAGAAGGACAGGGAAGGAAGGACAGGGAAGGAAAGAAAGAAAGAAAGAAAGAAAGAAAGAAAGAAAGAAAGAAAGAAAGAAAGAAAGAAAGAAAGAAAGAAAGACAGGATGGAAGGAAGGAAGGAAGGAAGGAAGGAAGGAAGGAAGGAAGGAAGGAAGGAAGGAAGGAAGAAGATTAAGGTAACAATTCAAATTCACAAAAATACAGGACTGCAATTAGGAATAAAGACAAGAACAATCAAGGATATAGACTTACGTTGGCCATCCTTCTCCAGTGGAGACGGTGAACAAGGTCAACAGAGCCCAGAGGACATTGTCATAATGGAAATCGTATTTCTTCCACTGTCTGGGCTGAGCTTCCACTTCATCTTTCTCGTATGCCAGATACTGGCCTCTGGAAGAGTCAAAACATGGTGTCCAAACAAGCCACAGATCCAAGTCGGTCAAAACTGAGACTTGTTTCTCTCAACAGTGTTTTCACGAGCAGTGCCCTGATTAAAACTATTGGTGCAGCTCACACCGCCGTAGAGACCTGCCACACCTCTTCGATCTGAATTATTTTGAATTGATCCGCATTATTTTGAATCGATTTGAGTTCTTTTGAATTGAAAATGCCCCTTCTTCAGGCCAAGGGCTCCGCTTCAAACCCCAAACAAACTTCTCTCAAACGTTTGAATGCCAAACAGAGTATTTCACATTTATAAAACAGCTGCATCGGACTTAAGATACATCCCAGATGCTCAAAACCAGCCCCCTTTTAGCTATTTTCCACTTAAAATCAGACACTTTTTACAACTCAGCGGTGAAGGGTCTCGGGATAAATTTAAGCACTCCAAACGACCCTTCTGTTCTTCATCAGAGTAAGGGAAGTCTCTAAAACAGGAGCATATTAAACCTATCAAAAAAAAAACCCTGTATCTTTTTGTTTGATGTGAATAACACCCATTTCATCTATTTTTTCCTACCAATTTTGCAGAATACTGGAATTGGGGATGTCTAGTTTAATGAAAAGAAGGACTGGGGGATGACAGGATAGCAGTGTTCCAATATCTCAGGGGCTGCCCCAAAGAAGAGGGAGTCAAGCTATTTCCAAAGGACCTGAAGGCAGGACAAGAAGCAATGGATGGAAACCAATCAAGGAGAGAAGCAACCTGGAACTGTTCTGTCTGGCCCCTCTCAGCTCATTAAAATCCACATAAATATGTCTTCAAGAGGTTTATTTAACACATTTCAAAAGAATTCACTTCAAAGCCCGCTGCTGGCATTTTGCTGGCATAAACAGCCAAGTCTCATTTATTTACATTTAGATTAAAACATGCTCCTTCCACACCTTCCAATTAACTCATTCTTTCTTTATCACATTGTCCAAGGCCTCATTATTCTCCCGTAGATTTCCAAAACATCAGAAGACTGAATTCAAACGCACTGCTCCAGATATCAGGCTACTCCTTGATTAACGTTGCTCGTGACAAAGGCGTAGTCTCTCTGTCCCCTTCTAATATAGTTTCCGATACGTCACTTCCCCCCCATTACTTCCTTTTCCCACTTAACTGACACCTTCGTTTATCAAACCTTCGGAATCTCGGATCAAGCCATCTATCTTCTTGATCCAAATCTGACCCCTCACTTTGCGAATCTGACCCAGACTGCCTGTAAATCTCCTCCCTGTCTGTCTCAGCTGCCGGGAGGGGAAAATACCCAGAGGGGCCTGGCTGCTCTTCCTCGGCTGCCGGGAGGGGAAAACACCCAGAGGGGCCTGGCTGCTGATCCTCATCATCTGATACTTCCCAAGCTGGTCTAGGGACACTCACAACAGGAACTAAGGAGAAATTTCCTGACAGTGAGAAGAATTAATCCAGTGGAACAACTTGCCACCAGAAGTGGTGGGTGCTCCAATACTGGACATTTTTAAGAAGAGATTGGACAACTATTTGTCTTTCCTGCCTGAGGAGGGAGTCAGACTAGAAGACCTTCCAACTCTGTTACAAAAAGTCCTGGAGCAGTCAATATTTGCAAGTTTTTTTTTTTTGCATTCTTGCCTTAATGAAGGTTTGGTCATTTTTCTTCCTTTTTTAAAAATATATATGAATATATCCTCTGGCTACATGGAGACCTGGAAGCCTTTGCATCCACTCCAGCCCTGCCCTAACCTGCCATTAGATTCTGGCACCTGCAGTCTTTCTCCAAGTCCTTCGATTCATCGGTGCAGTAGAAGAAGCGGCCTTTGAAAAGCTGCACCGCGATGACAGCGAAGATGAACATGAAGAGCATGTAGACAATGAGGATGTTGAGAACGTTCTTCAGAGAGTTCACCACGCAGTCGAAGACCGCCTGCGGGAAAGGGAGCAAAAGGACGTTTCAGAACCTGAAAAGCAGGTTTCCAACTTACCATTCCTCTACATGGGTCATGCTTCATTTGGACTTGAGGGTGGATAGAATAGAATAGAATAGAATAGAATAGAATAGAATAGAATAGAATAGAATAGAATAGAATAGAATAGAATAGAATAGAATAGAATAGAATAGAATAAGAGTTGGAAGGAATAGAATAGAATAGAATAGAATAGAATAGAATAGAATAGAATAGAATAGAATAGAATAGAATAGAATAGAATAGAATAGAATAGAATAGAATAGAATAGAATAGAATAGAATAGAATAGAGTAGAGCAGAATAGAGTAGAGTAGAATAGAATAGAATAGAATAGAATAGAGTAGAATAGAATAGAGTAGACTAGAGTAGAGTAGAGTAGAGCAGAGCAGAGCAGAATAGAATAGAATAGAATAGAATAGAATAGAATAGAATAGAATAGAATAGAATAGAATAGAATAGGAGTAGAGTAGAATAGAGTAGAATAGAATAGAATAGAATAGAATAGAATAGAGAATAGACTAGAGTAGACTAGAGTAGAGTAGAGTAGAATAGAATAGAATAGAATAGAATAGAATAGAATAGAATAGAATAGAATAGAATAGAGATGGAAGGGATCTTGGAGGTCCTCTAGTCCAGCCCCCTGCTCAAGCAGAACCTATACTGTCTCAGACAGGTGAATGTCTAGTCTCTTCTTAAAGGATAGGATAGGATAGGATAGGATAGGATAGGATAGGATAGGATAGGATAGGATAGGATAGGATAGGATAGGATAGGATAGGATAGGATAGGGATAGAAAAATAGAATAGGGATAGGGATAGGGATAGAATGGAATGAATGAATGGAAGAGAAGAGAAGAGAAGAGAAGAGAAGAGAAGAGAAGAGAAGAGAAGAGAAGAGAAGAGAAGAGAAGAGAAGAGAAGAGAAGAGAAAACAGAACAGAACAGAACAGAATAGAATAGAATTCTCTATTGGCCAAGTGTGGTTAGGCACACAAGAAATTTGTCTCTGGTGCATACAAACAGCAAAGTGATAAGTCATAGATCATAAATCATAAGATACAACAATGAATAAATCATGATATAACGACAGGAGAAGGTAGTAGGAAAGATGATAATAGCAATACCGCCCTACTACATGGGTAACTATCCCATGGCAGAAAACAGTTTTGTGGGAGTTAGGTATTTAGCAGAGTGATGGCACGGGGGGGGGGAATTGTCTTTGTGTTCAGTTGTTTTGGCACGCAATGCCCTCTAACAGTAGTCTCTCTTAAGTCAATGGTGGAATTGCACAGCTGTTGGGTCTTACCTTCAATTTGGGGAGACGTTTGATGGTTTTCAACGGCCGAAGGACCCGTAGCACCCGGAGGGACTTAATGGTGTTAATATCCTTCCCTTTGTTCCCTCTGCAAAAAAAAGATCATGACAGCAAGGAGAGGATTTCGTCCTGGCTCAACTCACTCCAAAGTCCTCCTTGCTAGGAAAATATACCCCTCCCCCAGGAGATAATCTTCCCCCAATCTGCTGTATTATCCTTTTCCCCTCTCTCCGCAGCCCCCCAAAATGAAACACATTCTCTACGCTTGTGGATAATACGGCACCGAAGAAAACACAGCTCAGGAAACACCGTCGACAATTCCAGACTCCCACCAAGTTTGACTTTGGTTTAATGAGCGTCTTTGTTTTCATGCTACTATCGTTCTACCCGCTTGCACCCAGTGGCAAGGAAGCTCAAGGCCCTGGAATGGTTGGCAAACATTCCATCAAATGACATAAAACTGCGCTCAATTTTATCTCATTCAGGTGATTGAAGCAAGCTCGGGACCTCAAGAGTGGCTGGCTGGCTTTTGAGATTGTCGCTGTTCTTACCCATCAACTTAAATAAGTCCTCATTTTGCCTGCCTGCCTGCCCGCACGGGTCTCCTTGGAAAAGGAAGGGACTCCACAAATAAGCGTGAAAAACGCTCACTTGTTTGAGTGCTGTTGTAGCAATAGCAGTAGCACTTACTTATGTACTGCTTCATAGTGCATTAGAGCCCTTTCTAAATGGTTTACGAAGTCAGCCTTTTGTCCCTAATAATCTGGGTCCTCATTTTAACAACCTCAGTAGGATGGAAGGCTGAGTCAACCTTCAGCCGGTGAGGATCGAACTGCTGGCAGTGAGCAGAGTTAGCCTGCAATGCTGCATTCTAACCACTACGCACCGTGGCTCCTAATAGCAATAGCACTTAGACTTATATACCGCTTCACAGTGCTTCCCAGCCTTCTCTAAGTAGTCTACAGCATCTTGCCCCCAAACAATCTGGATCCTCATTTTACCAAGCTCAGAAGGATGGAAGGCTGGGTCAACCTTGAGCTGGTCAGGATCGAACTCCTGGCAGCGAGCAGAGTTTGCCTGCAATCCTGCATTCTAACCACTGCATCACCACGGCTCTAGTGTTTGTAACTTCAAATGGTCACTAAATTAATCGTTGGGTCAAGGACTACCTGGAAGCTCCTTCTTGGCAAAGGCAAAGAAGGAGTAGGCCCACCACCACCCTGCCCCCAGTTGGACAAACTCAGCTCCAATCTCATCTCGCCGAGGTTCCCCGATGGCCACTAAGATTGCATTCCACTCTAATCATGCTCAGCCATGGAATCAACCCTATGGCTTACGTGCCTGTTATGAGACAGAGTGCATAGATGCCGGGCCAGTCATGCAGAAGAACGGGTTTCAAGAAATGGATGCGATGGTTAGATGAGGAACACTTGGGTGTGGGTTTTGGGGGGGGGGTGTTTCATGTTCTGACCCAAAATGAAACACATTCTCCGCTTCGGAAAGTGACCTGCGGGTCCTTATTTATCCAGTAAATTAAAATAATGTCAATCTCTACATTGGAAATAGGAGGCAGGATTTTTTTTCCCAGCTACCTTAGAGAAGGATGCTTGGAAAAGCTTTCTTTTAGCTCAAGACAGTGAGGAAGAATCCACATATACGTGAATGGTAGATAGACAGGTGCACCTATATTCATACTGCTAGCTATAGCTCAATGGTGGGATTCAAATTGCTGAACAAGGTGGATGCAGGCCTGGGCCTCCGAAGCCTAGAACGGACTTCCGGAAGTGGCATCCCCGCACTTCCAGTGGGCTGTTCTAGGCCTGGGAGGCCTCCTCCAGGCCTCCCAGGCCTAGAATGGACTTCCGGAAGTGGCATCCTCGCACTTCCGGTGGGCCGTTCGAAGCCTGGGAAGCCTCCTCCAGGCCTCCGGGGCCTAGAATGGACTTCCGGAAGTGGCATCCTCGCACTTCCGGTGGGCTGTTCGAAGCCTGGGAAGCCTCCTTTAGGTCTCCGAGGCCTAGAATGGACTTCCGGAAGTGGCATCCCTGCACTTCCAGCAGGCTGTTCTAGGTAACTATGAATTATGCTGAACAGAAAAAATCAGACTGGATCTGCCTCTGATCTTCTTGTTTCTGCCTTGAGAAGGTTCAAGGGTTGTTGAAGCAGAACTTTCAAAGAAAGCATCAGAGGTTGCCCCATTGGTAAGTCATGGTGGGACCAAGACAAGAAGAAAAGGCAGGGAATCATGGACACCCCCCCCCACACACAGAGAGACACTGGTGACTGTGGGTTGCCCCTTCCTAAGACAGAAATAATTTGGAGGAAATGAGTTCTCTGAGCATTTCAACAGACTATGAATAACAATATGGGTGAGAACAGTCAATGGAATGATTGTAACATGAATGGACAAGAAGGTTTTGACCACGGCAGGCAATAACAAGGCCGCAAGGGAGAGCAATAATGTATTACCCTATGAAACTCCTACAGAGACGATCCCAGTGAAAGAAAGACAAAAAAAAAAAAAAAACAGAGTCAGCCACAAGGAAGAAAATAATCTGAACCACAACCCCAGAACACACACAATGGTTGTGTTTCCAGGAAAGACAAGAAACCCCTCTACCCCTGTCCGTTTAATGTGGGGGCATTGGAGAGTTTGGGGTCCAGGCCTATCCACCCTCCCGGCTAGCCAGTAAGAATAAAATGCACACTTGTGTTCATTATCACCATGATGACACATTCCCCCCCACCCTATTTTTACATCCTGACCACTCTCAGTCTAACTTCATGAGTGATGAATGCGAGTTTGGGAGATTAAAACAAAGAGTACGTTCAAAGTGAAGAGATTCCTCCGCCCCATTGGATCAAACCTCTGAAATAATTCCCAATTTCCCAAGCGAGTTGGGTCTCTCCAGCGTTTTCCTTCCGTTGGGGCAGAAAAGATGAAGAAGAAACTACTCTGAATGTTCTGAAGCAGACTACATTTCTACTCAAAATAGTAAGTTTTATGATAGCCCAGAAATAACAAAGATCAACTCCAAAGCAAACGTTAGTTCTGTTCACCCAAAACAATTGAGATTGTCAACAACAAATCTTGCCTTATATCTGTAATGCATCCCAAACTTGGTTAGTTTTACCCTTGGCTGGTTTTTTTCCCCCTGTTTAAACCCAGCCCAACATAAATCTGTGATTCAACAAACGGTTTTGTTCAAACCAAGAATTTAATTCATTCAGCAAATGCAGAAAATCAGAGAGATGAAGAGGGGGAAAAAAGGTACAGGAAAGGGAATTTGTTGCAGATTTCTACGGGAACTGGATTCTGATGGCCAGAAAAACGAATTCCATCGTAGCTCAGATGACAATGCCGAGTAGAATAAAAACATCTGATTGAGAAGGACAGCACCCCGAAAGGACATTTAAATATTGTAAATAGTTTATGTCAGAATTATTCAGTGGTTTGCAATTGCAAGAAGCTCCAGGAGGCATCCCCCCCACCCACCCCAAAAAAGGAGCTGGAGGCACCCACATTAATGAATGTCATGGATGGGACCTCTGCAAGTTTGACTGAGCTATAAGTACCAGCAATCCTGAATCCCGCTTTAGTTTGTGCTAAAAGAAGGACGTGTTTCCCCTGTCCAATTCTAGGGGTGTGTTTGTGTGCTCATCTGTTTCTTGGCCAGCGTAGTCCAAAAGCAATTTCGTGGCTGTGTGGCTGGCAGGTCTATACGGAATGCTGTTCTCTTCCACTGAAGTGGTACCTATTAATCTACTCGCATTTGCTTGCTTTCAAACTGCTAGCTGGGGGCGAGGACGGGAGCTCACCCACTCTCACTGCGCTCGGGTCTCAACCCCCTGCTGTCAGCTGACAAGCTCGGCGTCTTTAACGCGCCCTGTCAAAAGGCTGTTAATGGTAGATTATCTGCATAACTTCCATTGACTGAATCACTTCCAGGTCACAGGACCCAAACAGGAACTTCTAGGTTATGAGAGCAGCAGCAGTCAATTTTATTTTTATTTTTTATTTTCAGCACAGCATCGCTCTGCTTTCCACTTCAGGAAATCAGAGCTCAGGAAGAAAAGCTACTTACGAAAAGGCAAATGCCACAAGAGCTCCACTGACCACAATGAAGTCGAGGATGTTCCAAAGATCCCGGAAATAGGCACCACGATGCAGCAAAAGTCCCAAGTCGATCATCTTTGGAAGAAGAAGAAGAAGAAGAAGAAGAAAGGTATGAGGGATGCAGGGAGGAGAACAAAAGGGAGAAAGGTGTATCTTGCTATTGATTTTAATAGTTCGGTAGACTATTACGTGTATTGAGGAGTGTAGCATGGATGACGTTACCTAGTTGGGTCATGAAATGTCTGCAAGAAAACCACCAAGCTCCTCCTCCTCTCTGCAAACCCCACCCCCTTCTAGCACTGATGACGTTCCCTAGTTGGGTCATGAAATGTCTGCAAGAAAACCACCAAGCTCCTCCTCCTCCCTGCAAACCCCACCCCCTTCTAGCACTGATGATGTTCCCTAGTTGGGTCATGAAACGTCTGCAAGAAAACCACCAAGCTCAGAGAGCACCAAGGACCTGACAGTCCTTCTCCTCCTCCTCCTCCTCCTGCTCCTCTTCCTCCTCCTCTTCCCTGCAAACCCCACCCCCTTCTAGCACTGATGACGTTCCCTAGTTGGGTCATGAAACATCTGCAAGAAAACCACCAAGCTCAGAGAGCACGAAGGACCTGACAGTCCTCCTCCTCCTGCTCCTCCTGCTCCTGTTCCTCTTCCTCCTCCTTTTCCCTGCAAACCCCACCCCCTTCTAGCACTGATGACGTTACTTAGTTGGGTAATGAAATGTCTGCAAAAAACCCACCAAGCTCAGAGAGCACCAAGGACCCCTCAGTTCCACCTTGACCTAAGAATATTCTCCTTTATTGGTTTATGTGTATTCTTGCACCTCCTCAAAATTCTATGTGGACTCCCCAGGATGCAGCTATTATAAGTATGCAAATAAGTGATTCAATGACCCTGGTGTGTATCATTCCTCTGTAGACACGCTCCTAAGAGATCTGGAGAAAGATACTTACCTTTATCACCATCTCAAAAGTAAAGACACCTGTAAATATATAATCCAGGTACTTGAGAGCCTGAAAACAGAAGGAGCAGTTCAAAAGTGAAAGGGGGTTGAATCCAAAGAAAAATACATTACATATAAAGAATCACATAGATTTCTTCTGCTGGGATGTTTCATCATCTGTATTGCTCTAAGATCTAAGACGTGCTTCAGTCTTACAGGCTCAGCTTAGGAGCTGGTCTTTGAAGTACGTGGTGACGCAGTGGTTAGAAGGCAGTACTGCAGGCTAACTCTGCCCACTGCCGGGAGTTCGATCCTGACAGGCTCAAGGTTGACTCAGCCTTCCATCTTTCCAAGATTGGTAAAATGAGGACCCAGACTGTTGGGGGGGAAGAGGCTGACTCTGTAGACTGCTTAGAAAAGGTTGGAAATCACTATGAAGTGATATATAAGTCTAAGGGCTATTGCTATTGGTACCCACTGGCGCTTGCTTGGGGATGCTAGACAGAAGCTGCTTTTTGAAAACAAGCAACTGGCCATTCTTTCTAAACCACCTAGCCAGATCTCAGGAGGCATCCCTGTCTTCTAGGAAAGGGTGATATGCATAGAAGAAGAACCGCATCCCTTTCAGATCCATATTTGATGGCCTGGTTGTCTTGGCAACAGGAATCAGTTCCATCTGCATCCCACACTCAAGCAGCAGAAAACTGCAGGTCGGGTGCCTGAAAACTGGGACCAAGGAAACACGCAGAAGAAGGCAAAGTGGAGAGCTGTGGTGGCACAGTGGTTAGAATGCAGCATTGCAGGCTAACTCTGCCCACTGCCAGCAGTTCGATCCTGACCAGCTGAAGGTTGACTCAGCCTTCCCTCCTTCCGAGATTGGTAAAATGAGGGCCCAGATTGTCGGGGGTCAAGATGCTGACTCTGTAAACCGCCTAGAGAGGGCTGTAAAGCCCTGTGAAGTGGGATATAAGTCTAAGGGCTATTGCTATCACTATCTTCAGCTCAATCCAATACATTCCTCTAGAGTTGAACATCTTCCCACAAGCCAACCTGAACTCTCATTTCTCACCTCATTTCTGGGTGACTCTGCTTGAACAGGGTCTTCGGCAGCCAGGGCGATGCTGCTGAGTGCGATAACAAAGAGGATGACCATCTCAAAGTAACGCATGTTGACAATGTAGTGACAGAGGCGCCGGAGACTGCAGAAGCCAAACAGTGGGAGAGGAACGGTTAAGGAAAATACGGCCATATCGCATAGGGCGGCATCAAAGGGACCACGTTGTCTCTCGGAAAGTTGATACAATATTGGATGTCCAAAGGAAAACATGAAAGGCTGGGGTCAACATCTGCCACACTAGGGTAGCTGTGAGGCTCTGGCAGAGCACCCCGTGTGATGACAAAGCTTTTGTTAACATGGTACAACAGCTAATCAAGATCTTAGCATACCTCTTCCCTGACAAATCAATGCAGTCTCCACTCAACAAAGATGACTTACGGGTTGGTTGGGCTTAAGACGAACATGGAGCTGTAGGGAAGGATTGGTTTTGGTCTGCTGCTGGCCACGTCATCCTCAGCATCAATGTCCTTCTTCTCTTCCATTTTGGCTTCGAATTCAACGTTGTTCACTGCAGGGTTGATCAGGATATTACTACATCTCAAAATGAGAATGTCTGAAGAGAGTCAGGGAACACTATTTTGTTGCTGGGGCCAACAAGAAAATGGCCAGTTCTATTTTGGGAATAAAACCCAACTGAACTGTCAGCTTCTTCAGTGTATTGGTCCTTGAAGAAACCAGGCCATCCTACCAACGGCCAGCTAGTTATACTTGTGTCCCATGAGAAATACAAGATTTAACTCTTATCGCTTCCAGTTAAAAGAATCCTGGAGAAAAGGGAGATCAGCACCCATCTCTGTCATACCTAATTGTCAGGCATCCCAGCTTGGTCAGTTAGAAAAGAAAGACTCTCAAATCCATTATTAGGGAAAGGGCACTTTACTAAAGCTAAGTGGTTGAAGAAGGAGCAAAGCTGGATCTGAGAGTTGCACACCCAAAGCCTATGATTAACATTTTCCTCGTGGTCACCTTTCCCCCCTAGTTATCACCAAGTGTCCAGTTAGGTGTTTGGGTAAAAGTCCCTGTCTTCACAGGCTGGATGGTTCTGCATTCCATGGGGTGACCTTGAAACGGCCGGCAACTCTCATGGGATGGTTTCTATTCCTCTCATGTTACTCTTCCTTTAATTCATCCTGAAATTCTCCCCCCCCCACTCCCTGGTTGGGTATGGCAGGCTGACCGCAGGCAACACATGGTGTGGCAGGATGGCAGCCCATCTGGACTGCTGCCCATCCGAATGGCAGAGTTGCCTAACTAGATGTCAGCCCCGCAAGATGGGGAGACAAAGGGATAGGTTTACAGTAACAGAATCTTGCGAATCAGAATGGCTTCCCCCCCCCTTTGTCTTGGTGAGAACTAGAGAGGGTCTCGTCTTTCTCAAATTGCCTTATTTGAAGGCTGCCTCGCTTGCAGCTCTTCCTCCTGTTCAGGGGTTATTCCTACGGATCATTATGCTAGAGAAGGAGGTGAACCACCCACTCCACCCCACAAAAAACAGCTTCTGATGTTAGAAACACTCACTTGGTATGACGGATGCGTCCCCGGGAGGAGCAGTGACAGTGACAGGAATGTTGACAGGGGCAGCCTTGTCCAAAGACGGTTGACCCATGCGGGTGACATTCTTCTGATTGTCAGCATCCTCTGGCTGCTCAGGGACCCTCTGCAAGCAGGTGCTGGGCAAGGTGTGAAGAGGGGCCACAGTCACGCTTATGCCCACCTCTGTGTCACATTGGCTTTCCCTGAAAAGAAAGAATAAATATGAGAATAATCTCATTTCTCCCATCCAAATCTTCCTACAGTTTCTTTAGCCCAGCAGAACGTAGACTGAGGGCTCCTTGGTGCTCTCTGAGCTTGGTTGTTTCCTTGCAGATGTTTCATGACCCAACTAGGGAACTTCCTCAGTGCTAGGGTGATGTTAGCCAGCACTGATGATCTATGGCGATTCTCAGTCGTCCAGGTCATGGCTGTCCCAAAGATGCTTTTTCACGAGACAACTGGACTTCCGTGTTTTTCTTGGAAGGCGTTTCGCTTCTCATCCAAGAAGCTTCTTCAGCTCTGATTGGATGGTGGGGAATGGGAGGATTTATATTCAGCAGTTCCAAGAAGGATCCACACCCACTTGCATGACTCAGGTGACCCCGAGGACACAGACAAACCTCCAAGTGGCCTCAATGACTCTCTAAAAGCATGCAAACGACCAGCTGTCTGCAAGGAGTATAAATCCTTCCTTTCCCCCCACCCTCCAGTTGGAGCTGAAGAAGCTCCTTGGATGAGAAGCCAAACATAGGCAAACCTCCAAGTGGCCTCAACGACTCTCTAAAAGAATGCAAATGACCAGCTCTGTCTGCAAGAAGTATAAATCCTTCCATTCCCCCACCATCTAGTCAGAGCTGAAGAAACTTCTTGGATGAGAAGCAAAACATAGGCAAACCTCCAAATGGCCTCAATAACTCTCTAAAAGAATGCAAATGACCAGCAGTCTGCAAGAAGTATAAATCCTTCCATTCCCCACCATCCAGTCAGAGCTGAAGAAGCTTCTGGGATGAGAAGCAAAACATAGGTCAACCTCCAAATGGCCTCAATAACTCTCTAAAAGAATGCAAATGACCAGCTCTGTCTGCAAGAAGTATAAATCCTTCCATTCCCCCACCATCCAGTCAGAGCTGAAGAAACTTCTTGGATGAGAAGCAAAACGTCTTCAAAGGAAAAACAAGAAAGTCTGGTTGCCTCATGAATTAGCACTGATGGTGTTCCCTAGTTGGGTCATGAAACATCTGCAAGAAAACAATCAAGGTCTGAGAGCACCAAGGACCCCTCATTTCAACCCTGAGCTGCTAATATTCTTCTTTATTGGTAGAACATAAACTGAAATCCACTGGAGGTTTTCCCCCAATAATCAGCAGTAGATTGTAAGGGACTCGGATTCCCGCTCCTTAATAGAAAATTACATTTCCCAAGATGGTTGACAATCAACTAGCATGACCATTAGGTGGTAAGTAAAGAGTTCTAATTCCTCAGGAACATAATAGATGGCATTAAGCGAAAATGACACCTTACGGTGATTTTGCTGTAGATTTGTATGTTTAACTGCTGCTTATCACAGCAGGTGAGCCTTCAGGAAGAAAATAGATTCCACCTCCCAGAACACAAGTCTGTGTTTGACGCTTCACATCTCCCCTGCACATACACACAGCTCATTGCTGCTCTGCATTCGATTCTGCCCATCCAGCCATTATTCTGCAGTTGACTGTGCTTAATGGATGTTGGGGTTCCAAACAGAAATTAAGCTGTCATTTTGAAAATACGGATTCCAGCTTTGGGTAGATTAAAAGGAGTCACCTCTGTGTGAGTTGAGTAGCCATATAAATTTGTTTAATAAGTAATAAAATAAATAATACAGAGAGAGAGAGAGAGAGAGAGAGAGAGAGAGAGAGAGAGAGAGAGAGAGAGAGAGAGAGAGAGAGAGAGAGAGAGAAACAGAAAAACAGAGACAAAAAGAGAAAGAGAAAAAGAGAAAGAGAAAGAGAGAGAAAGAGAAAGAAAGAATGAAAGAAAGAAAGAAAGAAAAAGAGAAATAGAAAGCAAAAGAGAGAAAGAGAATACAAAAGAGAGAGAGAGAAAGAGAGAAATAGAAAGAAATAGAAATAGAAAGAAAGAGAAAGAGAGAGAAAGAGAAAGAGAAAGAAAGAAAGAAAGCAAAAGAGAAAGAGAAAGCAAAAGAGAGAAAGAGAATACAAAAGAGAGAGAGAGAGAGAGAAAGAAAGCAAGAAAGAGAGAAATAAAAAGAAATAGAAAGAAAGAGAAAGAGAAAGAGAGAGAAAGAGAAAGAGAAAGAGAAAGAGAAAGAGAAAGAGAAAGAAAGAAAGAAAGCAAAAGCAAAAGAGAAAGCAAAAGAGAGAAAGAATACAAAAGAGAGAGAGAGAGAAAGAAAGCAAGAAAGAGAGAAATAAAAAGAAAGAGAAAGAAAGAGAAAGAAAGAGAAAGAGAAAGAGAAAGAGAAAGAGAAAGAGAGAGAAAGAGAAAGAGAAAGAGAAAGAGAAAGAAAGAAAGAAAGCAAAAGCAAAAGAGAAAGCAAAAGAGAGAAAGAATACAAAAGAGAGAGAGAGAGAGAAAGAAAGCAAGAAAGAGAGAAATAAAAAGAAAGAGAAAGAAACAGAAAGAAAGAGAAAGAGAAAGAGAAAGAGAAAGAGAAAGAGAAAGAGAAAGAGAAAGAGAAAGAGAAAGGGATGTCCGGAAGATTACAGTTACAAATATCACAAACTAGGAGTTGCAGATCAAAACTGGCTTTAGAGCAATTGCTGAAAGGCTTGAAAATTATTCATCAGCATAAATGTTGCCAAAAATGCAAGCCAGGGATCTCAAATGCCAGCCCATGAGGAGGAGGCCAGGATATTGTAATTGTCACCTGGTGATTTTTGGCAACAGACCCAGAATTCTCTTTTTTCTCGGGAACTAGTTTTTTTAAAATATACAAATAAAAAAAAAAATCCAGAATTTTTACAAGCAGTTTTACAAGTTCTCGACGCTGGCCCACATCAGTTGTTATAAATCCAAGCTTCCCCCCGCCCCCCGTCCCCATCCTCTATGCATCCTCATCTAGCCAACTCACCTTGGCTGCACATTCTTTAGATCCTTTCTCCCCAGCTCTCCTTCTTTCTCTCCGTTCTCCTTGTCCACTGACTCATAAGTGGAGAGGGCCTTGTGCCGTACTTTCTGCCGTCGGTGGGGCTCTTCGTCCCCCTCCCCTTTGGAGCCAGGCTCCCCTTCTCGGTTGCCCGGCCTGGACCCTCCTCGATGGCGGGAACGTCGTTCGGTCTTCGTCCCGTTGGCGGTCCCGTTGCCTTCTTTGACCTGTCGCTCAACGGGATGCCGATGACCTCGGTGGCGTCGATGCTCCCTCTCAGCACCTTCCTCCACGGACCCCCGGCGATGGTGATGCCGGCCTCCCTCCTGGCTCCGGTTGCGTTCGCTCTTCCCTTCTTTCCCACCCCCCTCGCCCACCTCTTTGCTGCGGCTCCGGTAGGGCCGGTGGCGTTCCTCCTTATTGTTCCCACCACCCAGTTCACCATTCTCTTCTTTGACGGCACTGCTTTTTTCCGTGTCTCCCGTCTTCTCCTTCTCACGATGCCGGTGGTGCTTCCTCACAACCTCATCGTTCTCAGGCGGTGGGGTCTTCACCTGGTCGGGGGCCTCCTGCCCCTCTGCAGGGCTGACGGCATTGAGGTTGCCGCTGTGGCCTTCGCTCCTGGGCTCAACCACCAGAGGCCGGTCCAAGTGAGTCTTCATGTCAGGACGGATGTGGAGGTTGGTCGCATAGAGGACCCTGTCCTCTGGGTCCAGCTCATTGTACAGGGCTTCAGAGCTGGTGCGGATGTTGTACACGCGGAGCTGGCTGGTCCTCTGCTCCCACACGGATTTGGATTTGCAGGAATTCTGCTGTTTGCTACAGAAGGGAGAGGTGGAGAGGAACACGGGAAGGGAAAAGAAAAGATAAGAAATGGAAGGAAAAGAAGAGGGATAAGAGTTGGGGATGGTACCATCGTATTTGACAAAGCAACATGATGTCTACGGAGATTCTCCATGCTCCAGCTTGGCCCAAAGGTGCTTTTTCGAGAGCAACTGGACTTTCTTGGTTTTCTTTGAAGGACGTTTCACTTCCCATCCAAGGAGCTTCTTCAGCTCTGATTGGATGGTGGGGAATGGAAGGATTTAGACTCTCTAGAAGAAGGCAAAGGACCAGCTCTCTGCAAGGAGTATAAATCCTTCCATCCTCCACCCTCCAGTCAGAGCTGAAGAAGCTTCTTGGATGAGAAGGAAACATAGGTAAACCTCCAAGTGGCCTCAGCAACTCTCTAAAAGCATACAAATGACCAGCTGTCTGCAAGGAGTATAAATCCTTCCATTCCCCACCCATCCAGTCAAGACCGATGAAGCTTCTTGGATGAGAAGGGAAACATCTTCAAATAAAAACAAGGAACAAAAAGCAGCTTTGGGCCAAACAACATGACATTTATCTAGGACTCTCGTCTCTCCAAGTTGAGAGAAAATATTGACCATAACATCTATGGAGATTCTCAGTCAGCCAGGACCCCATGACTGAAAAAAAAAAGCCCTTGGGGAAGTTATTTTGTGGGGTTACTGTTGCCCTTAAACATTAAAAAAGGAAAAGCATCAAGAAATACCAATTAAATTGGAATACACCAAAAAGATCCATATTAAAAACCTAAGCAAGTCTTACTCTAAGAAAACCATAGAATAGCATGATGAATTTCTAATCATCCTTATGAAATAACCCCTTTATGATTAAAAAAAATAAGGTACACTAAACCCTATAAAACCTATTCTTAGCAATGTAGAAGTAATTAAATTAATGAAACGATGGGAAGTATGACTGTTAGACTCTACTCGTCTATTTTTCAACGAGTTAACTAAAAAATTTTTTCTGGATAACGGGGACTTAACCATGATTTCTCTTGCATGAGGAAACAAATGCAAAGGAATTTCCATGTCTCTTTAGAATTTTCTATTAAAAAGAATGACACAATAACAGAGTAACTATGGGACCTCGGAGGTCTTCCAGTCTAACCCCTGCTCAGGCAGAAGACTCTATACCATTTCAGACAAATGGCTGTCCAGTCTCTTCTTAAAAACCTCCAATGATGGAGCATCCACAGCTTCTGAAGGCAACACATTCCACTGATTGTTCTCATTGTCAGGAAATTTCTCCTTAGTTCTAGGTTGCTTCTCTCCTCAATTAGTTTCCATTCGTTGCTTCTTGTCCTGCCTTCAGGTGCTTTGGAGAATAGCTTGACTCCCTCTTCTTTGGGGCAGCCCCTGAGATATCATGTCACCCCCCCAGTCGTTCTTTTCACTAAACTAAACATACACAATTCCTGCAACCGTTCTTCACAATGCTTTTTTCTTGAAACCTGCAAGATTCCTGGACTCGGATATGCTAGTTTACCCTGTACCCAGAAGGAAAACTATTGGCCACCCCATAACCCATGAAAGGTGGGACCCCAATCTAGGTCTCTTGCTGAACTAAGTGGCAACCACTCCCCCAGCATCAAAATACATTTTATCAATTATTGCAAGCTGTTCAGTGGAAAATTAAGAGCTGGAACTGGAACTCTGCAAGCATAGCAGAAGCCTGTTCACTATGGTGCTAACAAATTCATCCTGACATGTCAATCTTCTAAAACAAAAAAAAAGCAAAGTTATTTTCCCCCTCTGTATGTATAAAGTAAATCTTAATAGCAATGCTGCAGTTGGTTGTTAGGAGCATGGTTCTTTCCACCCATGGGCTCCTGTAGTCTTTCAAAAAATATTTTGAGGTAGATTAAAACTATGAGGGGTTAAAGATGACAGTTGACAACCTGGGTTCAAGAGCTGAGCACAGTGGAACGGGATGAGCTCCCGTTCTTATCTCAGCTCCTGCCCACCTCGCAGTTTGAAAATATGCAAACGTGAGTAGATAAATAAGTACCACTCCAGTGGGAATGTCACAGCGTTCCGTGGGCCTTTGGCTTCTACTCATGTTGGCCAAAATGTCTTTGGACAATGCTGGCTCTCCCGGTCAAGGAAAGGAGACTAGCACCGTGCCCTAGAGTTGGACACGACTGGACGTGGAAACTTTTATCTTTTTTTTAAATCCCAGGCGGATCAATATTGGGGATCCAGTATAGTGAGTTTATTATCTCAGAGGAAAAGATAGCCTTACTGTACGTTTTTCAGCTTATCTTTTCCATGTGGCCAACAACAAGGTTGGAGGTTTTTTTCCCCCTCCATTCTACGGAGATGTGTTCCCTGCTTGCCTCTCCTGATGTCAAGGATCTGAACTCAGAGAAGTACCACAGGATCTGTTGCACCCAAAATGCTCAGCACTCAGATAAGGAGAGCCAAAAACGTCTCTCCTTTCGGGTGATATTCTCCTGGGGCCACAGGACCGTAGCCTCAAGGAAGTTCCTATCTGTCGCCTAAAAACCATTTGCCAGATGACACCAAGACTAAAATATGGAAAGAGTGGCACAGCTGATTCACACTGAAAATGTCACAGCTCTGAGTCACTGCTCAGAAGAACAAGAGGTCTTAGTGAAGTAACCTCAACCCTTGAATCTCTTCAACACAAGGGCCGATTTGAAGACTCTTGGATAGGTTGAGGTCTATCCCTGCAAAATTCCACCAATGGGCTTGTTTTGGTGTTATAAGATCCTGGTACAGATTGACCTCAGTCAGTTCTTGGGGGTGGGGGGCAGGATTTATCTCAAGAACTGCCATCTTGGAGGACCTCCAAGGCACGTCACATCATGTACTTTAACTGTCTCAAACTTTGTTTGTTATCTGTACTGGTCAGTTGAAATTAGTAATCTCACAAGATAAGCTGCATCCAGAGATCAGGCAGACGACAGAGGGACTATTGGCTAATCCCATCTCTTCAAGATAGTCTTCCTCCTCTCATCTGCATCATCATCATCATCATCATCATCAAGTTGGAAGGGACCTTGGAGGTCATCTAGTCCAACCCCCTGCTCAGGCAGGAAACCCTATATACCATTTCAGCCAAATGGCTGTCCCGTCTCTTCTTAAAAACTTCCAGTATTGGAGCATGCACAACTTCTGGAGGCAGGTTGTTCCACTGGTTAATTGTTCTCACTGTCAGGAAGTTTCTCCTTAGTTCTAGGTTGCTTCTCTCCTTAATGAGTTTCCATCCTTTGCTTCTTGTCCTGCCTTCTGGTGCTTCGGAGAATAGCTTGACTCCCTCTTCTTTGGGGCAGCCCCTGAGATATTGGAAGACGGCTATCCCCTCTCGTCCTTCTCTTCATTAAACTAGACACACCCAATTCCAGCAACCGCTCCTTATATGTTTTAGCCTCCAGTCCCCTGATCATCTTTGTTGCTCTTCTCTGTCCTCTTTCTAGAGTCTCAACATCTTTTTTACATCATGTTGACCAAAATTGTATGCAGTTGGGGGGAGGGGAAGACACAAGGTGAGAAAAATCTATTAAATGGGGTCAAAGAGGAGAACCAAGCTTTTAACCGGAATCATGAAGGGTCCACCAAGAAAGGAGGCCAAGAGGGAAGAGGGAGGGGAACAGACAGGGCACAGAGAACATGCAAGGACACGGATATGGAGCTGGGAGAGAAAAAGACCACGGGAAGCTCAAAATCACACATTGGGAATGCTCAGAAGAAACTCACAAGCCTTTACAGGGATATGCTGCCCAATTGATGCTCCGTCATGAATTTCCACAATGAAAGGGGTGACTCAAAGCCAGGGGGAAAACAAGGTAGGGAAAAGTCTATTTGAAAAAAAAATGCTTATCGATTTATAGATATCTATCTATCTATATATATAAGCTATATAATCAATCCATTTACTGAATAGTGTATACGGAGGGCAACTCACGGTGAATTTACGCTGGAGAGCGACGAGCTGCGCGATATGGAACTTCGAGTTTGCTTTACAAAACTGCACATGCGAGAAACAGAAGAATACAAAAGTGAGAGGGAAAAGAAAAAAAAACCCGGTGAAAATCTCTAGAGAAAAAAAAAAAGGAAGGGAAGGAGGGAGAGAGAGAGAGAGAGAGAGAGGAGAGATCAACGGGGCCCTTAACAAACTCCAGGACCGAGAGGGTGCAGGCTGGGAATGTGCATTTTGGAAGGAAACCACGGTCAGCAAACTTCAGGATAAGAGTATGGGATGAAGTCAGAGACATCATCTGTTAAACCAAAAAAAAAAGACAAAAGGAAAAGGGAGGGGGAGAATAAAGCAAAATAAAAAAAGATAAATTAAAACAGAAAAAAACAAACGTTCAAGAGGGGGTTTGGTGTTTCTACAGTCTCTTTCTGTCTTGCAGACATTGTATCGTCCAAACGTCACTCCGTTTAAGAGGAATTTCAATTCAGACAACTGTGGGGTCCTTGGTGCTCTCTGAGCTGGGTGGTTCTCTTGCAGACGTTTCATGACCCAACTAGGTAACATCATCAATGCTAGAAGGGAGTGGGGTTTGTGGGGGGGGGAGGAAGAGGAGGAGGCCAATTGTGGGGTCCTCGCTGCTCTCTTGCAGACATTTCATGACCCAACTAGGGAACACCATCAGAGTTAGAAGGGAGTGGGATTTATAGAGAGGAGAACAAATACTGTGGGGTCCTTGGTGCTCTCTGCTCTTGACTGTTTTCTTGCAGACATTGCATGACCCAACTAGGTAACTTCATCAGTGCTAGAAGAGAGAAGGGTTGGGCTCTGTTTTTAGACAAGAAATTCAGAGATAATGCAGAGAACCATCTGAAGTGGACCTTGGCTGGTGCTGGAAAGTCACAGTGTTATATACAACAACCCGCCACCCATTTGAAAAAAATTAACTTACTTAATCCCATTTCCTGAAGGAGGTAAAGAAGACATTTCAAGATCTATCTCACAAATACGTCACCTTTTTAGTATCAAAGACCAGAATGCATTTTGTGGAATGTGTAGTTAGGCGAAGCAAGGGGTTAGTAGGGTCAAAGCTGCAACACTGTGCCCAGAGTAAACCCCTCACCCTGCCCATGTTCCTTTTAACTGCCCCTTACTTTATTTTCCCCTAAGCAAATTCCCCCACATGCCCTCCCACCTTGTCCTAACCTTAAAAGCAGGAAGTTTTGACTTAGGTGGTAACTAGGAACAAGGGTCAATTCCGCATCTTAATCACTGAAGCTTAGCTGAACAGGGAACACTTTGAATACATAAACTAAGAGAGATGAGTTGGTGGGTTAGTGGGTGGGTGGAAAGGAAGGAAGGAAGGAAGGAAGGAAGGAAGGAAGGAAGGAAGGAAGGAAGGAAGGAAGGAAGGAAGGAAGGATAGAAGGAAGGATAGAAGGAAGGAAGGAAAAAGGGAAGGGAAGGGAAGGGGGGAAGGGAAAAAGGAATGGAAAAAGGAAAGGAAAGGAAGGGAAGGGAAGGAAGGAAGGAAAAAGGAAGGGAAGGGAAAAAGGAAGGGAAAAGAATGGAAGGGAAGGAAGGAAGGAAAGAAAAAGGGAAGGGAAGGGAAGGAGGAAGGACTGCTTAGTATATTGATGTTTCAGTGGATATTTATTCTTTAATTCGAGGGAGGAAGAGAGGAAGGAAGGAAGGAAGGAAGGAAGGAAGGAAGGAAGGAAGGAAGGAAGGAAGGAAGGAAGGAAGGAAGGAAGGAAGGAAAAAGGGAAGGGAAGGGAAGGGAAGAAGGAAGGACTGCTTGGTATATTGATGTTTCGGTGGATATTTATTCTTTAATTCGAGGGAGGAAGAGAGGAAGGAAGGAAGGAAGGAAGGAAGGAAGGAAGGAAGGAAGGAAGGAAGGAAGGAAGGAAAAAGGGAAGGGAAGGGAAGGGAAGGGAAGGGAAGGAGGAAGGACTGCTTGGTATATTGATGTTTCAGTGGATATTTATTCTTTAATTTGAGGGAGGAAGAGAGGAAGGAAGGAAGGAAGGAAGGAAGGAAGGAAGGAAGGAAGGAAGGAAGGAAGGAAAAAGGGAAGCGAAGGGAAGAAGGAAGGACTGCTTGGTATATTGATGTTTCAGTGGATATTTATTCTTTAATTCGAGGGAGAAAGAGAGGAAGGAAGGAAGGAAGGAAGGAAGGAAGGAAGGAAGGAAGGAAGGAAGGAAGGAAAAAGGGAAGCGAAGGGAAGAAGGAAGGACTGCTTGGTATATTGATGTTTCAGTGGATATTTATTCTTTAATTTGAGGGAGAAAGAGAGGAAGGAAGGAAGGAAGGAAGGAAGGAAGGAAGGAAGGAAGGAAGGAAGGAAGGAAAAAGGGAAGCGAAGAGAAGAAGGAAGGACTGCTTGGTATATTGATGTTTCAGTGGATATTTATT